>JAKTSO010000036.1:0-114788 GCA_030580275.1 Groenewaldozyma sp. yHMH443
CGACGCGCCGTTTATGCTAGCGACATTTTGTCTGGTGAATAAGGAGAGTATGGGGGCAACTAAGGTACTGGGAACTGTTGGGTTTTGTAACGACGAAATATGAGAAAGCTGGATACATTTCAAAATCAAAAGTTTCAAAACAAACTATGGACGTCAACTGACTTTCACATTCCGTACCATTTTTGAAATTTATGCGTGCGTCGCGTCGAAGCTACATTCCAGAGGTGCAATTTATTTTATGATTTACATAATTTTTTGCCGTATTTGGCTGCTCAGCCGCACCTGCCCAAAAAAAATAGCAAAAGTGAGGTCCAAAAATTCGACCCAGAAAAAGCGCAAATCGAATGGGATGGTACGTTAACAGTAACTTACAGCAGCTCGCAAATTACTATGTTTTTAGTCACGTGAGCAGTAGATAGCGGCGGTCGGCCGTTAATAAGCGTCACACGAGCTCTATCTTTCGAAGGGCCGGGCGTCCTGTCAGATATGAACAAATTTTCAAAACACATGCTGAAATTCTAACTTGAAAGCCTATGTTGTTACGCTTCGTGGCGGCGGCTGTTTTGCTGGCAACATGGACCCTTGCGGCAAACCCGCTGCTTGAAGCGGGCTTCACACCTGAAAGGCTCAACGCTCTGAGGAATCAATCCAGAGCCATGTTCTACCATGGCTGGAGAGGCTACATGGACCATGCATTCCCAGCGGATGAAGTGCGGCCAATCTCATGTGAGCCCCGGGAACGGGACGTGCACGACCCTAACAACATGGTCAGAAATGATGTCCTCGGTGATTACTCCTTGACTTTGGTAGATTGTTTGGACATGCTCGCCATCATGGGGGACAAGACTGAGTTCGAGCATGCCGTCAAGTTGGTGGGAGACTATGTAACTTTTGATGTACCGTCAGTGATCCAGGTGTTCGAGACAACAATTCGGATGATGGGAGGTTTGCTTTCTGGCCATCTGTATGCATCGGTACCGCGGTTAGGCATGGCTATTGAGGGTTATGATGGCCACTTGTTGGATTTGGCGCATGATCTGGGTAAGCGCTTGCTCCCGGCATTCAACTCTTCGACCGGCATCCCACTGCCGCGGGTGCATTTGCAGCAGGGGGTTGTGCCAATAGGCGACAAGCATATAACGGAAACGTGTACCTCTGGGGCGGGCACGCTGCTGCTGGAATTTGGGCTTTTGTCGCGGCTGACTGGTGATCCAAGTTTTGAGAAGGTGGCCAAGACCGCGTTTTACCAACTTTGGGCTCGCCGATCTGAGCTTGACCTGCTAGGTATGTCTGTTGACGCCGAGACTGGTGGGTGGACGGAGATTATCAGCGGCACGGGCGCTAGTATAGACTCGTATTACGAGTATGCCATCAAGTACTACGTCTTGTTTGGCGACTCGCAGTTCTGGAGCATCTTCAAGAACCTTTACCAGGCTCTAAACAAGTACAGTTTCAGTGGCTGGAGGTATTTGAACGTGAACATGCATACAGGTTATATTTTCACGCCATGGATAGATGCGCTGGCTGCATTTTTCCCAACGCTGCTGGTCTTGATGGGGGACCTTAGCCGGGCTATTACCACCCACTTGGCTTATTACAAGCTCTGGAATACTTATAGCAGCATTCCGGAACGATGGGGGAACGCGGGAGGGGTCACCACTCTCTTTCTTGAATGGTACCCTCTGCGACCGGAGTTCGTGGAGTCGACTTATTATTTATACCAAGCCACCAAGGATCCCTTTTATTTGCAAGTAGGGGCGGAGGTGATGAAGGACTTAGATAACAATAACAGAGTGGCATGTGGGTACGCCGGCTACCAGGATCTGCGCACTGGGGAGTACTCCGACCGAATGGAAAGCTTCTTCTTGGGCGAGACTGTCAAGTACTTGTATTTGCTATTTGATACTGACAATCCGCTGAACAAGGACACCTCCAACTATGTCTTTTCAACTGAGGCTCATCCTCTGTGGCTGGATGCAGATGTTCTCAAACATGCATCTGCATCTTCATTTCACGACCAAGTGCCACAAATTCAGCAAGGGCGAAGACGGAGAGAATTGGTTGTCAATCCTGTGGTTGACGATATTTGTCCACCTTTCAACATGGACACCACTGTGGTGTCAGCAATTGCATCATGGGAAGAGTTCTATCATTTGGACTACTTCTTCAACTATACAAAGCCAAAGTGGCTTAAAAAAAAGGAGGCGCGGTATACTGGCGGCTTGCCGTTGCCGCTTATAGAGTTTAGAGACGGCTTCTACCAGCAGTACGTGTCCTCATTGTCAACGTGTCGAGTGCAGGGTCCCAAGTTCAGGACTATTAAGGTTGATGTCCCCAAGGGAAAGCAGCCGGGGACCGTGAAGCAGGTCTACCCCAAGGGTGAAAAATCCTGGGTATGGCTAGCTTCCAGCTTTTATGGGTCCACGATCAAGTTTGAGAAATTGTTTGACAACCCGGTACAAACCTACCTGGCCATAGTCGCAATTGGTGACCAGCCGATAGAGGTTACCGCTAGCGTCTATGTCTCAGCCAGTACCTTGTACAGCCTTGACAGATTCAAGGTCAACAATGGGGCCGTCACAGTCGATGACAAGCTAGTAACCAATTTGCATGTACATTGAAATGACTGGTCAATCCTCATACCGCCGCCTCTGGTCTCTCGACAGCGTACCCCTTAGCGGAGTGTATCAAATGCGACTGTGACTTGATATCACCCACCTTGATCCAATCAATATCCAATTGGAAATCTCCATTAGTCCGGTCCGTTAGCCCTATACCCAGAGTTTCTACTTCCCTAGCATCAAGCGGCCGCTGGGCCTGGACGTTACCGTTCATGGTCAAAATCATCTCGCCCATGGGTATAGCCACCACTTCCCACTCTCCGGGAGTTTTCAGAAAGAGCCTGTGCTGGAACAACTCATATGGAGAGAACTCTCTAGCCTGAACGTTGACAAAGTACTTCCTGTTATCTCCTCTGACCCTCAAATAAATATTATCAAACTCGCTCCAGTCCCACGACTTGACGGTCCCCAGGATCGTGTGCGGTAGAGCGTACTCGTTCGTTCGGAACATGGCATAGCCACTTCGAACCACGTCGGGCCGATTCTTGGGTAAGTCTGTGCTTAACGTACCAGTGAACCGTACAAAGTTGTGTTCCTTTTCTTGTCCATTTTTACTGCGTTCCTGAATCAGCTGCAAGTCAGCGGTGCTAAACCCGCCAATTTCTTCATCAGTTCTCAATAGCAACTTGTCAAAAACACGATTCGAGTCGAAATCCAGCAGCGACTTTGCAATTGGCAAGTCCACTGTAGTTGTTAGATTTTGAATTGTAGCTAGTACAACAAGCGAACTTACCTCCGCGTAGACCAGCTACCGCCTTCTGGTGCAGTCTCCAGTATTTGAGCATGTTGAGAGTACGTATAACTGTAAGCGTAGATCAAAAGTTTGACCTGTTAAAATTACTGAGGTCAAAGCTTAACTAAACTTCAAAACTACATAACAGATCGATGAAAATAACGAGGCCACCACCAGCGAGGCTGGTGCCCCCATTGAACTTCGCACCAGTTGAGCGGCAGCTCTACCGGAGCGCGCAGCCCGTTCCCATAAACTTCCCATTTCTAGAGGAGTTGGGGTTGAGGACGGTAGTGTGGCTGGCGGTGGAGGACCCCAGCGAAGCATTTCTTTCATTTGCCGATGACAACGAGATCGAATTTCATCATTTGGGGCTTGTCACTGAGGGAGGAGGAAACCCCTGGGACCAGCTCACAGAGTCTTCAATAGTGGCTGCCTTGAATATCATAATCAGGAGTGAAAACTACCCTATATTGATATGCTGTGGAATGGGTCGACATCGAACTGGAACGGTAGTTGGATGTCTGAGAAGGCTCCAGCGGTGGACGCTCTCGAGTATTTCGGACGAGTATAGGCGCTTTGCAGGAGCCAAGGCTGGAAGAGTGCTCATTGAACTACATATAGAGGCGTTTGACACGGGAGAAGTGGATATCGATGTTTCAAGAATTCCTTCATGGTTTAAGCCTATACAACAGCAGGAGCAGCAGCAGTAGCACCAATTCTGCCTTCACTTGCGCTACTACCAAACGTATTATGACTATTATGACTATTAGATGCCTCAATGTTGAACGTGACCGTCGGTAGCTGGTCGCTCTTGACCGCTACCGTTGCCGTAATTCCGAGCGCTGCCAGCGCGCCCTTGATAATTCCAGCCGGCAAAAACAGATACGGCACAGCGCGTGCTTGCGTGTCCTCCCTGCCACGCCACGAGCTCATCCTTAAGCAGTACCTGAACTGGTTGTCTGTAATCACGAACGTACCCCGGTGGTTTGTCTTGAGGTTGTCAATCTGTTTCTTGTAGACTACCGGCCATAGATCCCTGCATATGAACTTCATAACCTCCAGCGGCTCCATAATCTTGTTCTTGTCTCTGGAAAAAATCTCAGCCAGGCTCTTGCCTACCACGTAGCCGTAGCGTTCGATGCGAGCGTAAACATCATTGCGATTGAAGTCGGCAATGCTCTGGTCAAAAGTACCCTCGCCGTCACCAAAGAGCTCAGCCACAACACTTTCCACCAGTGGGACTATCTCAATGATTAGCAGGTCTACCGCTGCTGAGCTCACCAGCTTCTTGCCGGCGTCCATCACGATATCTGCTCTTGTTTTTACCGGGGTATTTTCTGAGTCCTGGAATTAACGTGATCTGAGTAATTGACTTTGTTCGACCCTTAAACGGATGAATCGAGCGTGGATCATTCCACAGTATTTGGTTCAAACCACCCCGAAACAGCAGAAATATAAAAGGCTCGAGCTCGCTGGTGACAATGAGGGAGGTGGTACTTTGAGAGGACACTGCCTTCAATACAAGACAAGAAAAAAAAAAATGCTGGTTGATACTGCCCCGTTAATTGCGGCGCTGCTTGGAGTAGCCTTCGGCATAAGTGTGACCATAGCGTTCATGGCCAAATCAGGCTTCCCACTGTACATTGCGTTCTTGACGCTGTTCCATTTCTTGGAGTACTTTATTACAGCCAGGTACAACCCTAGGAAGCTTTCACTTGACTCGTTCTTGTTGAACAATGGCTGGTCGTACGTTGCTGCACACGTGCTTGCCGTGACGGAGGCACTGCTGGAGTATGCTTGGGGAGGGCCAAAACTGAATAACTTTCACTGGTGGAACATAATGGGACTGGTTGTGGTTATTGCGGGACAAGTGGTTAGATCTATGGCAATGGCGCAAGCCGGGGATAATTTTTCGCATGTCATGGCTACTCGGAAAGCCAACTCACATCAATTGGTTACTACGGGGCTGTACAAGTATTTTAGGCACCCCTCATACGCTGGCTTCTTTTACTGGGCGCTGGGGCTACAGCTTTTTATGAGCAACTTGCTATCTTTCTTGGTGTTCGCCTTTGCATTGTGGAGGTTCTTTTCTTTACGCATGACCTCTGAGGAAGCGTTTCTGCGGGACTTCTTTTCAGACTACGACAAGTATTCGGCCAAGACACCGACCTGGATACCATTCACCTAAGTTATATTCATTAACGTTAATAAAATTCACCGCTTGCGTGCGGGGCTCTCGTCCTCGTTATCGTCAGAGGCAGTTAGATCAACCACCTCGGTTAAATGCCGCTTTGCCCGCGTTCCAGAGTTAGGCATAAGTGGTAGGCTATAGAGGTAGTCTCCGCCGTGCCGCGCCCTACCTGGGGTAGCCCAGAACATGGACCGCGCCGTGCTGCTGGGGCTTTCGCGAGCAGTGGAGTTTTCATCCTCGCTGCGTACCATGTCTTCAAAGTACCGGATCTTGTCTCTTACAGAAGAGGTGCGGTTCCATTGAGAGTTGCTGTTGCGACGGTCCAAAATAGTTTGATCTTGCTCGGTATCTTGCTGCTGCTGCTGCTGCTGCTGCTGAAGCCATTGCTCTCTATACCGCATAACTTGCTTCTTTTGGTAATTATGAGATGACTCCATGCGCTGCTTGTGGGCCTGCTCGGGAGTCAAAGTCTGGACCGGCTGAGTTTGTGAAGACCTCAGAACGGCGTCGTCATCACCGTTAAGGGAAGAAAAGTCCGCGATAACGCCGCTGGGTATTTTGAGAAAAACAGGCGGATGATGATGATGATGATCTGTTGTTGCCGAAATCCGCCGCGACTCAGCTCGCACATGAATAGGCGAGTCTGGCTCGGAAACCGACGATGCAGGGGAGCCGGTGGCAACTGCAGCTGCAGAGTTTGGAGCTAGTGAAGCTTCACCCTCAGGGTGAGGTAACCGAGGGTCTACCGTGGTAGCCTGCGAAGACACCGACGAGCGTGTACTTGAAGCTCTTCGGCCATCTATCCGGTGAACTCCGCTGGAGATAGCCTCTGTCGGCACAGCTACATCGCCCACTGGTAGGGCGGGCAATGGTTGATCGGCCGTGGGGGTAGGCGAGGATACCGACGCTGAAGCTGAGACCGGTGCCGCAGGTATTTGCGGTGCCACTGCGGATGGTGCTTGCTCTATTGAGGCACTGTGAAAATCGGCTCCGTCAGGCGGCAAGGTAGAGTGCCGGAATTCCAGCGGGATGTCGCCACGGGTATCATACTGATTACCTCGGAACAAAGACCCGTGCGTCTGCTGGACTGGCTGGACTGGCGGGGTTTCGTCTTGCTCAAAGAGCATATCCGGCATTTGATCATCCATCGTGCGCAGCATGCTGATAGCGTTTCGGTACCGGGCCTCCTCTTCTGGTATTCTGGTCTCGGGCTGAACATGCGGGGTAGCAGTTCTTGGTAATGGTGCCGGTGCGTTATCATCGTCATCGTCGCTATCTGACAAAAGTATCACCTCAGGCTCGTCTCTTCGACGATTTTGCCCGCCACCCTGGTCAGTATCTGAATCGGAGTCCCAATTATCATCAACATCATCGACGGCACTAACTTGCCACGAGCCATCCGGGTGAATCTCAACCTCAGAGGTGCTGCTGTCCGTAGCTTTTAGTATCTCCATGTAGTAGTCATCCACCCTCAAATCTTGAAAGTGAACATCCCTATTACACAAAGCACATTTCCACGTGGGGCCCATTCGCTGCAAATCAAGGTACGTGAGTCCATCCATGCAGTCAATGTGCTCGCAGTTCTTAGACCTTATCGGTGTCCTGATTTTGACAAAGGAGACCGGGTCTTTGAGCGACTTTTTCAGTTTGCCTGCCTCAACGTCCGGGTCTGAGTTCAAGGCTACCAAAGTCTCCTTGACACTCTCTATGCTTATATGGGGTTCATCGTTAATGCATGCAAGCAGCGTCTCCGAGCTGTACTCCTCGACCAGATACACCACTACTGCAAAATCGGAGGTGATCTTCTGATTTTTTGACAACAGCATTTTGATCCGATGCAAGCCGTTTGCATTGACTGCCGTGGCAGTGTTCACCAACCCACTGATATTTGGAGGAACTGCAGTCCCCGGTTTCCCCTTAATACCCTTGAACTCGCTCCCGGCGTACTTGCGGCCGTCTACATGGATCTCCATGGGCCAATAGTACTCCGCCATTAGCAGCCGCATCCTCGCCAGGTCGTCGTATGCTGCTGACATTAAATAAATACTAGCTTCTCCGCTCTTAACTGCCGCGGTATCTTCTGGTGACAGCCTGAAATTCAGTGTATATTCTCCTGTACTGCCTCTTGGTATATGCAAAGTTTCTGATAATGAATGCAGATATTTGTAAAACGGCGACGACCTGAATTTCAAGTCGGAGGTTTCTATCCGCCGTTGATGGGGGCCCAGTGCCGTTAAGGAGATGGGACCTGTCCCAGAGTCTCTCCTGATATTGTTGACCTCGCTCGTGTATGTCGGGGGCGGCGGCCTCGTTGGAGCTATAGGTCCCCCGGCTGCTCTTGAGAGCGCCTCTATCGATGCCGGGTCTATATCAGCCCCGCCGGGACTTAGTAGATGCTGCCTTGAGTAATGTGCCGTGCTGTGGAAAGCGTCCATTAGCTTGGGATAAATCTGCTCTAGGTATGGGAGCCCCCTCCGGTTGGCTTCCGCGCTCAAATGGCGGATCAATCTGTCTTGTTGCTCCTGTTTGTTACCGGTCTTCACCAGCCCCAAAACACTGAGCCCAGCTTTGAGCTGGGCAACAGTCATCCGCTCCTCTATGAGGGCTATAAGGGTCTATGTTTGTTAGTTCCTGCTGGAGTCGAAGCACTCAAAATGACAAGCACTTACCCTATACCGTGCATCGCTGGTTACCGCTGAACTTGACATTGCATCTTAGACCGGTGCGGCCCCTGGTAACCTCGGCTAAGTTATGTTTGCAAACAACTGCGGCTGTCTACCTTTGATAGGATATACAAGAAGCTTCCTAACCTTCAAGGGCCAGAGAACTCTCCAGCTTGTATTTCGTCGGCTCCGCCGTGTGACCACTTCCAGTTTCGAACCTGCTCGTCGGCGGATTGTGTTGAGCATGAGATTTTTACAGGTGAGTTCAGGTTCTGAGCTACACGTGACTATATATATGACTGATCGATCGATCGATTGAATATACCGTGAGCTTCCCACAAATTACCGATTAAAGGTCACGGCAGCGAACTTATCATGATAACAAACATGTTGAGCCGGCTGATACTAGGGCTGAACGGCCTGCTGGCGGTGGCTGGTGTACTTGGAGACCAGCTCATCCTCGAGCAGGACCAAGCTAAGCTCCCGGACTACGCACAACTGGAGCCAAAGCTCAGAAATCTGACCTGGGGCGACTTGAACTTTTTGCATACTACAGATACTCATGGCTGGCTCCCGGGGCATCTGTTGGAGCCGGCGTTTTCAGCAGATTGGGGCGACTACGTTTCGTTCTTAGAGCACATGCGGCAGATGGCGGACGACAAGGGTGCTGATATCCTGGTTGTCGACACCGGTGACCGCCATGACGGCAATGGGCTCAGCGATGCCACTACTCCGAGTGGGTTGCTGTCGCAAGAGATATTCATGCAAGTGGATTTTGATGTGATTACTATTGGAAACCACGAGCTGTATCAGGCAGTGGTCACCGAGCAGGAGTACGAAGTGATGCGACCTCATTATGGCAACCGGTATTTGGTGTCGAATGTTGATTATCTGCTGGACGATAAGTGGGTTCCTCTAGGGAACCGCTATAGAGTGTTCCATACCAAAAACCAGAAGCTCAAAGTCTTGGCCTTTGGGTTTCTGTTCAACTTCCAGGGGAATGACTTCAATAGCAGAGTAACACTGGTGGAAAATGCGGTGAGACAGGACTGGTTCAAGGAAGCGCTGGCCACCCCAGACTTGGATGTCATTGTGATCGCGGGGCATATCCCTCCACGGTTCTTTACAGAGTTCGATACGATCATATCCGCTATCCGCAAAGTGTACCCCTCTATCCCTATCCAGGCCCTGGGCGGCCACTCGCATATTAGAGATTTCCGAGTATTCGATGACTTTGCTGCTGGTTTGCAAAGTGGTAGGTTCTTGGAAACCGTAGGGTTTGGGAGTATCGGGGTGGATAAGCAGAAGGAGCTGCCCAGATTCTCCAGAACATACATTGATTTCAATGTCGCCTCTCTTGCTCATCATACTGGCAAGACTCCGCACAAGACTTTCGAGACCGAACATGGCGGGCTAGTAAGCGATTTGATTGCTAATTACCGCGAAAGCTTGAACTTGACTACAGTGGTTGCCCAAGTTCCTCAAACCTATCTAACCAACCGTGCCGAGTATCCGGGAAAACATAGCTTGTTCTCGCTGCTCGAGGATCATGTGCTGAAACAGTTGGTGCCAGATGACCCACAGCTAGTAGGCAAACCTCGGTTCATTATTGCTAATACGGGCTCGATCCGTTTTGATCTCTTCAAGGGCCCATTCACAAAGGACACTGGGTACATTGTCTCACCATTTAAGAACAACTGGGTCCATATCCCTGGTATGGCCTACAAGGATGCCAAAAAGATCGCTCCCATGCTCAACTCAAAGGGGTACATTGCCGACGAGTACGACGATTTGGATTATTCCAATCTCGGTACCCCTGCATCATGGCAGGATCTTAGCATTGCATCATCTGCCGCTTCACAGAATCAGAATGAAAAATTGACCAAGGGGTACTTGACCTATGACGATCTAGGTAATGATGGCGATGACACGCCTCATAATCCCTGGCCGTCCTTTTTGATCCCTAACGTCATTCAATGCAGTCAGAACGTGACTGGGCCGGAGGATTCCGTTGATTTGATCTTCTTTGACTTTCTCAAACCTTTTATTGTCGATGCTTTGATCAAAATCAAGAAACCTCAGCTGGCGACAAAAATTCAACACTACGGCGGGGACTCGGTCATTGACCTTTTACCCCAGTACCTGAACTCGCTTTAGATGAACGAAGAAATTATTTTTATAGAATTCCTGCTTTTACTTTTTTGACTTTGGGGTTTCTCAGCCATATATATAATAGGATCGTGGGTGGTTGGAGAAAAAAGCCAGCTTAAGCAAGAGCACGACGTCTGTCTCTCTCCTCAGCAACGGAAAGCTTGATACCCTTACCCTTGGGCAAGCTGACCAGAGGCTTGGGGCCCTCACCAATGACAAAAACGTTACCGAGACGGGTGACGAATGTGTTGTCGAGAGTATCCTTAATGTGAACCAAGTCGAAACCACCCTCGTGTCTCTCTCTGTGGGTGATGACACCAACACGTCCCATGTTTCGTCCACCAGTGACCATGACAACGTTACCGTGGTCGAACTTAACAAATGAGGCGATCTTGCCAGTAGCCAGGTCGATCTTGACAGTGTCGTTAACCTTGATCAAAGGATCGGGGTAACGAATAGTTCGTCCGTCGTGTGTGACAAGGTAAGGGATGCCCTTCTTACCGAGCTGGACTCTCTTAACCTTTCCTAGCTTGTATTGAGCCTCCTCGTCGGTGATACGGTGGACGGCGAATCTCCCCTTAACATCATAAATAAGACGGAAATGCTCACCAGTCTTCTCGAGGGAAATGACATCCATGAAACCAGAGGGGAAGGTGTGGTCAGTTCGGACCTTACCATCAACCTTGACGAGTCTCTGCATCAAAATGGCCTTAACCTCACGGCCGTTGAGAGCATACTTCAATCTGTTTCTGAGGAAAACAATCAGAGGAAGAGACTCTCCCAACTTGTGTGGACCAGGAGATGGTCTTGGAGCATAGGTGCCGGACAGCTTGTCCAGCATCCAGTGCGAGGGAGCGGCAAGGCGCTTCATATGCTTCTTTCTACATTTCTTGTTAGCTTCCGTGCTCTGTTCCTCAAGAGGTTTCCTCCCTTTCCTGAGCTATCCTCCTCCTTCAGTTCCAATTACTTACGGTCCTCTACCCATTTTGACTTAGATATATCAATGTTGATGTTGAGTGAAAAATGAGTTTTTGCAAAAGCTTTGAGAAAAGAGGTTAAAATCGATTAGATCGCAGTCCTTTTGCAACTGCAACTTTTAGGGCAAATCTGCATCAAGATTCATCTTGATTAGTTAGGGCTCGAGCCCTAGTCACGTGAGCTTTCTGCATTACTTAATTATTGCTTAATTATTCAAGGCTCTGAGGATGAAATAAACTGCTCGTCGTTAATTGGTCCATATATGAGACAACCTTTAATTTCTGAGCGAAGGTCACAAACGAGTTAGCTCTTCACAATGTCCAACCTCAGGATCCCAACATCCCAGATACGGGAGTACAAGTACCAGCCATATGACACGGGCTTGTTCACATTTGGCGCCGCGGCGTATGGCCACTACTTTTCAATGATGCTCAATGCTGCCAAGGGAGGCTCAATCTTGAAGGATTTGTTTTCGAGGCACGTTTGGGCTGGTACCGTCGGAGCTACGACCTATGCATTCACAAGAGCGACTCTTTGCAACAGCAGGCAAGAGGATGGTTTCTTGCCTTCATTCTGGGCAGGGTTTCTAGGATTCGGGACTCTATTGACCGTCAAAGGGAGCATACCCATCCACAAAGTTGTGACTTTATCATCATTTGGCGGAGTAGCATTCGGCATACTGCAGTACTCTTCGTTTGTGCCTATTGAGATCCCCAACAGCAATTACATCCACCAAGACAAGGTGTTCACGAATGCATCCGAGCTGGGACCACATGACATTGTGTCCCGTCGGCCACTATCCTTGACTAAAGAACAACTGGGGAAGCTGGCCAGCTAGCTTTTTCTATATGCACGATAAACGTTGTAATCAGAGACAACAACTCTATTTAAAAACATAACTAATTACCATTGTAAAATGACAACCAGGTAAGTCTTTCTGGTGTTGCTAGCGTTACTCGCTCTAACTGATTGAGGTATCGCGTTGAATGTAAGCTGTTTGACAAGTGACCTGAGGAACTTGGACTAATCTAAAGATGCGTTGAAGTCGCACCGGCGTGATGAGTTTATCGAGTGGATCAAGGGGCTGCTTTCTGTAAGTACTTCAGGCCCCAATCTGACTCAGTCTAACCCTTAGGTGCCTTTTGTCTTGCATGCGGGCTCATTGAACTCATTCAGAAGTGGAGATGAATCCAGATCGTCGGCTGAGGCGAGGCGTAGATATGCCGAGATCTTTGTTGACCTCGAGAACTTGATCCAGCAGCACAGTAAGTCTGTTTTCTACTGCTTCTAAAACAAGTCTAACTGGTAGTCAACTTAGACAAGAATGGTGAAGAAGCAAGATTGAGTAGGCTGCGCCAATTGATACCTTCTGTGGGGAACTTCTTCACAAGCTTACCCCTTGAAAGAGCATTCTATGTCCAAGATGATAAGAGATCTATATCCAAGAGACGGCTGGTCAGCCCCAGTTTTAATGACGTTAGGCAAATCTTGAACACTGCTCAGGCTATGAGTTTGAGTCATCCGGACCATGCCGTTCAACTGGTCACTTTTGACGGAGACGTGACTTTGGTAAGTAGTCCAGAGAATAGTGTCAAGTCGGTACTAACTATTAGTATGAGGATGGGTCGTCTCTGTACGACGACAATCCCGTGATACCTAGGCTTCTTGCATTGTTGAAACGTGACATTTACGTTGGAGTGGTGACTGCGGTAAGTACGCTTCTCGGTAAGTAAAACGAAAAAAAAAAATCTAATTGAAAGGCGGGGTATGCAGATAAATCCGGGGCTAAATATGCCGAACGGCTAAAGGGCTTGCTGGATGCCATTGTGAGCTCGCCAGACCTGAATTCGGACCAAAAAAAGCGCCTGATCATTATGGGCGGCGAGTCCAATTTCTTGTTCACGGTCGACGGCGCAGATGGCAGCCTGCACTGGGTAGAGCCGGAGTTATGGCAGCTACCTGAGGTAAGTTCCTGGGATAAGCTCGATATTAAGAAAGTGTTGGACCTGGGCCAGTCTGTGCTAGAGGCTGCACAGCAAAGAATGAACCTGGAAGCTACAATAATCAGAAAGGAACGTGGCGTAGGACTTGTGCCGCTGGAGGGCCACAAAATCAGCCGTGAGCAGCTCGAAGAGGTTGTGTTGCATGCCCAGCGCACCCTCGAGGTATCAGAAGCAGCTCAGCATATCCAGTTCTGTGCTTTTAATGGAGGCAGCGATGTGTGGATAGATATTGGAGACAAAAAGCTTGGGGTGCTGAGTTTGCAGAGATTCTTAGGAGGGATCCCTGGGGGCAGATGCCTGCACGTTGGAGACCAATTCGCATCTGTAGGCGCCAACGATTTCAAGGCAAGGATGGCGGCGTGTACTGTATGGATTGCTAGCCCCAAGGAAACCGTGGAAATTCTGGATGAGCTCATCAAGTACCTGGACATGAAGGAGATCTTTTAGGTGTCAGGTGTCAAAGTAGATACAATAAATAGTCAAGAGTAGTACTGCTGGAACTGTGCACGGGCTTCCGCTTCTTCATCTTCGTCGAAGAAATGTTTTTTTGCGCCCAAGTCTGTCGGCGCCGCTGCAGGGTAGTCGGTCCCAGGTGGAGCAAGCTCTGCTTCAGCTGTCTGGCTGCGCAACCTTGCGCCATCGGGATATGCCATAGCGTCCCAATCTTCGGCATCAGGGTAGTTGGGGTAGTTGTCATATTCGTCTTGGCCGGGGTCCGGGTCCCGTTGAATATCCGTATACTCATCAATCTCAGCGGCCATTTCGGTCTCGGGATCATCAATCTTGAACTTCTCATCCATCACCAGTCGTCTTCTGTAAACGCGTAACGGCCCTTGCTCGCCAGCGGTGCGCGCCAATTGTATAAAGTCTGTGAAATTTGCCTTGGGGAAAAGCTCATGGCCCCATACCTGGAATGTGTCCAGAATACTGTCGAGGTCTTCTCTCTCATGGCCAGATCCTTTTAGTTTGATCTGTGGTATAAACTTGGCCCTTAGCGAGGGGATGCCAGCTTTGCTCAGCATCCGGTCACTATCAAGCTTGGCCGTGGGTTTCCGGTGCTTGATAACAACCTGCTCGTCCACTCCCAGGACATCCTCGTTTGGAGGCGGTGACACGGGGTCGTACCCGTCTAGTGGTTGATCCATGACGCGTTGGAATGGTTAGTATTGACGCGATCTTGAACACTTTAAGCTTTTAAGATCTTCTCAAATTAATACAGTTACATCCTAACTTTAAAAGCCCGGGTCCGGGACTGAGGGCGGAAAACAAGCCGAAATGAAAGCGTCCATGGAATCTAGTCGCAGTGGCGAAGATACCAGCGAGGACGACGTTGCTGGACTGACAGCGGGCCGACTGGACTCGCTGGACGAGTTTGACATTGATACGAATGTCGATGACTCGCTGCTAGATCACTCGCTGGGACCGAACGAGTACCTGCATTTATTAGACCAGTCCGGCAAAAGCAACTTGAAGATGGCATTTATGAATATGGCAAACTCCATTATTGGAGCGGGGATAATTGGACAGTCATACGCAGTAAGGCAAGCTGGTCTTGCGGCTGGGATCCTGCTGTTACTAGGGTTAACGGTAGTTATAGACTGGACGATCCGGCTCCTGGTGGTCAACGCCAAAATGAGCGGCACAGACACTTTTCAAGCAACAGTACGCCATTGCTTTGGCAAAGTGGGGCTGATTGCCATATCGGTTGCTCAGGGAGCTTTTGCATTTGGAGGAAGTATAGCATTCTGTGTCATTATCGGCGACACAATCCCGCATGTCATCAAAGCCCTTTTCCCCGGGTTGCACAATGTCCCTATTCTAGGGTGGCTGGGGACTCGGAAACCGGTGATTGTACTTATCACAATGCTGATCTCATACCCATTGGCGTTAAACAGGAACATTGCGAAGCTTGCCAAAGCCAGTGCATTGGCACTGGTAAGCATGACCGTCATTGTGCTCACAGTAGTGATAAGAGGACCGCAGCTGGCTCATACTGGTAGCTTCTCGGCACCCTTACTCACTGTGAACTCGGGGATATTCCAGGCAGTTTCAGTGATATCATTTGCATTTGTGTGCCATCACAACTCACTGATCATATTTGACTCGCTCAAAGTGCCCACCATGGACAATTTTGCACTGGTCACTCACTGGTCAACGGGCGTTTCAATGGTTGCATGTATGGTAATGGGAGTTGGCGGGTTTGTAGTTTTCAAGGACCAGACTTTGGGGAATGTTTTGAACAATTTCCCCTCAGACGATACCATGGCCAATGTTGCCCGGTTCTGTTTTGGGTTTAACATGCTGACAACACTTCCCCTTGAGATTTTTGTGTGTCGCGAAGTTCTGCTCAATTATTTCTATCCTCAAGAAACTGTCCATCCAACCATGAGACACTTTGTGACCACAACTGTTTTGGTCGTGGCGGCAATGTCGGTGTCTCTGGTCACATGCAATCTGGGCGCCATTTTAGAGCTAGTGGGAGCATCTTCAGCTTGTACAATGGCATATATCCTACCGCCAATGTGCCACTTGAAGCTGTCTTCATCCACACAGCTGTTCGACAGGCTGCCCTCATACCTTTGCATCAGTTTCGGCGCGCTGGTCATGGTGCTGTCAACGATACAAACGTTAATGAAAAGTGGCAATGTTAGTCACTGCAGTGTATAATCCTCTAGCCGTTGAACAATGTCTTCATAGTTATAATAAGGAAAGAGCACTCTGACAACTTCCAGACTTCGGTGGTCAAGTTTGAGCAGGGTATCCATTCCTACCCGTTGGTCTATCGACCAATCTGAGATATTTGCGGGTAGCCTCTTGACCTCTTTTTGTTTTCGCCTCCATTCTATTTCCTGATGCTCGGCTCGCGCAAGCTCGCGTCTTTGCTGTTCTGCTAACCTCGCCTGGTCCAAAGCATGTTGCTCTGTAGTCTCCGGCTCTGACCCGAGAATCACGCCTAAAATTTGTTTGTCCATTAGAGTTAAAGATCGAGTTATTTTGTCAACAAAGATTTTGTACAAATCAAAATGTCAAGCTTGAGCAGCTATATAGACAGTAAGTTCAAATTGTCTGACTTGAAAGAGCGAAACTAACGTTCAGAACCGGTGGTGGTACTAACAACGGATGGGAGAAACTTTGTGGGGACTCTCAAGGGGTATGATCAAACCACCAACCTCATTCTGGCCAACACTCAAGAAAGGATCATCACACCAGATGAAGAGACGGAGATTGTAGAGCTGGGAGTTTATTTGATACGGGGTGAGACTATTTGCATATGTGGAGGGTTAGATGTGGAATTGGATAAAAGCATAGACTGGACCAAAGTTAGAGGCAGTTACATACAGTCAACTAAGCATGCTACGTGAGTTATTCGTCATCAATAATGCGTCGCCGTTTGTGCTGAACAATCTCAGACTCGGAGTCGGAACTGCTGTCCTGCTTCGAAGCTTGGCTGCCCTGCCTAGAAGCTTGGCTGGACGGGGTTAAGTATGAGTTCTCTGAGATGACATCGGCAGGTCCCTGGTGCGAGCTAAGCTCGTCCTCCTGGTCAGACAATGTATCTGGTATTGGAGCGTTGTTGACCAAGGCAGTCTCCACCTTGAGCCGCATGCGCTCCCGGATTGTTTTCTCCCTTGCGAAAAAAGAGACCATGTATTCCTCATCAGATTCATTGTCAGAATTGACAACATAAGCTGAGCTCTTGACCTTGGCCAGCTTTTCCTCCTCGAGTTTTTGCCTCTTGAGCGCTGCCTCAGAGTTCGGAGTTTTGCTTTTGCTTCGGCTTGTTTTGGATTTGGGCTGTTTGGGTCTCTTGAGCTGGGCCAGTTTTTCAGAAATAAGCTGTGGAGGCAGAGCACTGAACCTGGAGTCATTGAATCCATTTCCTTCTTCGTCGTCCTCTTCTTCTTCTTCTTCCTGATGCCTAGGAGTGCTAAAATCAAGCTCAAGGTCGGGCCGGTCATGGTCATCATAATCCACCGGCTCCTCCCCGACCCTTTCCAGCTGGTCAATGGCTGTACCACTCTCAAACTCAAAGGGAGTAAATAGATACCGTTTCATGTACTTTAAAGCATCTTCCAACTGAATGTCAGATAAACTCGCCGGTAGCATTGTGAGCCGTCCATCTGTTGAAGCACCAATCACATCCAGCAGCAGCCTGACCTTGCCGTCATTCTGTAGTGGTCTCATGTGGTTCTGCTCTCCTCTGATCACAAAGTCTTCCTTGATTCCGGTAAGACGGGTTTCATTGACTCTATTAAGCTGCTCAATTAAAAACTCAAGAACAGAGTTCTTCTCTTCATCCAGCAAAGCAGCCATAAGGGTCCCAATCTTCTCCTCGAGCTCAAGATAGTTGTCCTTAAACTTCCACTCAATAGGGCCCTTCTTGCGCTTGGCAATTTTTTCCTCCTCATAGCCGTGGTCGAAGTAGAACACGTTCTCGGGCAATTTGGTAAAAAGCAGCTCCACAAAGAGCGACGGGGTTCGCTCCAGCGCCTTGACCAGCTTGTGTGTGAAGTACCGGTGGAACTTTTCCATATCGCGGCGGTATTCGTGGTTCCGCGGGAGCCCGTCACTTGATGTAATATTTTGCAGAAGCTTGATAAAATCCAGCCCGAAATAATGCGCTCTAGCCTCGCGTTTGACAAAAGTGCGACTGAAAAACGACAGAGCATACTTGATTTCGATTGGACTCAACTCGCGGTAGTTCTTGAGAAATGTCTTGTAGGTCTCTATCGTTTGTTCATGGATAAATCGCCCCTCAAACCTGGAGAACTCGAATTTACGCAGCGAGGTGACCCGGTCCGCCTCGTCGTCCTCGTTTTCCGAGTACCCCACGTCTTCACGGTCGGCTTGTGCTGTAGCTGCTGTTTTTCTTCCTTGCTGCCGCCGCCGCCGCTTCGACCGGATAAACAGCACGCTGTGCTCCTTGGAGAAAGCCTCCAGCATTTTGAGAACCACATGAGTAAGCTCGATACACTCCTTCATGAACGCCAAAGATAGCTTTGCTGCTCCTCGCGGCAGCCGATAAAGAATGTCCAACATATACTCCTCGTAGAACAACTTAGCTCTCAAATTGTAAGCCATCTCCTGCGTCTCATCATCCTGTATATACTCCATGTCATGAACGGTCAGCAAGATCTCCTTGAGCCCCATCATGCATGCAAGAACAGTGTCATGTTGAGAAAGATCGTATGCTTCCCTCAGCACCTTCATCACCACCACAAAAGTGTTTTGATTCAATACGCTGGCCACCACGCCGATATCCTCGCCCTCTTGGAACCGCAAAATCCGGTCAGCCAGCAAAAAGAACCCAATCAGCCCCATGTATTGCATCTTGTGTACACCGAGCAACCGCTCTGGTTCCTGCTCAAGAAGCTTTCTCATCTCCATAAACAGCGGATTGAACCCGGCTTTGATGAAACACGACGTGAAATCGCGCAAGAAATACCGCGCCCCGCGCTCAAGGCTCACATTGACGTTCCAACGATCTGGGCCCTCGCTGGCAATGGTTCTGCCGCGCTTACGCCACGTTTTCCTGCTATCCAATTTCTTGAGACTGCTCTCGTCACTGGCAATCCCCTCATGGCCCGTAATGGCAAACCGCTTCTGGTCCTCGGAAATGTATGAGACCATTGTGCCGAACCTGCTATGACGGCTGGGGGCCTGCTTCATCAGGCGGCCCCTTTGAAACTTTTCCTCCATTAGCAAGTCCTTTAGCTGTGAGCCGTCTGAAAACTCGGTGAACCGCGACCCGCCATGAGTGGGCACTACCTGAAAAATGTCGGTAGGGCTTACTCCACGTAGAAGATAGTAAAGGCATTCCTGCAATGCGGTGTCCTGTTCCTTGAAATTGGCGATCCCTGAGCCCAAAGTCAAAAAGAAATCAAAAACCCTTTGATCCTTGAACTTCACCACCGTGTTGCTCCTATTTATATCCTCGTAATTGTCCTCAAAGTTGAAAATACGCGACGAGTATTCAATCTTGAGTATGTTTCTGAAGCAAAGGAGGACCAGCCTCAACACCGCTGCATTTCTTGGTTCAGCCTGACGTGCTGCTTGAAGTGCAGGCAGAGCAAGCCTTACCAGTGCTCGCAGCACGTTCCCCGGATGAGTAATAATAGCTCGCTTGTATCTGAACTGGGCGAGCTCGAGGTACGGCCCATTGTTGTACTGGTTCGCGTTGGTGGTGAGCTTGTCGAAATGAAGGGGCCAGGTCAGTGGCACCAAAAGCTCCAAGCAGGCTAACGCGACGCGATCCAGGTTCTTGGAAGCTAGCTTGCGGTTGCTCTTGTACTCCCACATGCTAAGAATCTCCACCAAGTCAAAATTCACCAACGAAGTCTCGGAAATCGCGCGTGCCACGTCCGACCTGCTGAGCCGGTCGTCGTACCCGCGAAGCCACTGCTTCAAGTCACGAAGACATGCAAGGGCCTCGTCTCCGAGCTTGTACTCGCGAGCAGGCGAGGACAAGTCCGGGCCGCCCGTAGCAGACACCAGGTTAATGATATGAGCCTTCAGCTCGGGGTCTACTGCCGTCGCGTCCATTGTCGCGTCCATTGTAACGCGTAAGAATAACAGTTATTAGTTGTAACGTACGTTATGATAACATTATTAAACTAAAAAAATACGTAATCAAGTCGAAATCCCCGCCATGCGCATCTTGACGGCGAGCTCCATCAAATAGTCAATGGCTTCGTTAAGAATCTTGGTCTTCCAAACGTCCTTGCCCCAGATAAAGATGCCATGTCTTCTGACAATAACTGCCGAGGTACCTGGGTAGTCCTCAATTGCCTTCTGTAGGTACGGGGTCAGATCTTCTTCGTGCGCAACGTTATCAATGATAGGGATCACCAGAGTATCGTAGTAGCTCAAGTAGCCCGGCTCGACCACCTTAGGAACGGCTTTGATCTGTTCAATGTGCGAGATTCTGAACTCCTTGTCGTAGAGCAGAGAGACCATCACGGCCGCTTGTGAGTGGGTGTGGATGCACGCACCGGCGTTCTGCTTGTAGCAAGTCAGGAACAGCGGCGTGCAGGCACTGGGTTTGAACAACTGAGGTTTCCTGAGGTAGGACCCAGACTCGTAATCCATTATAAACAAGTCATCAGGCTTCATGCGCTCCTTCTGGACGCCTGAGGGTGCTAGGTAGACCAGGTTTCCATCCTTGATGCTCATTCCACCGCCGGTACCCGTGACCCAGTTCTGGTCATAGAACAGGCGACACAGCTCGCAGAGCACATTTGCCGGGTGCTGCGAGTCTGTCGAGTGTAGGTATAGCTTGTCAATTTGCTCTTCCGTGAGCTGCGAGGTCATGGTTTTTGGAAATTTAACGTTAGTATTGTGAGTGAAAAACGTTACTAGAAGGTCACGTCACGTTATCAGGAAGGCTTAGCTAAGCGAACTCTAAATTGGATGGCTGCCTCACTGCCTCCCCTGAATATAAAAACCCTCGATCGCCCCCTTGTTTCTTTCTTCTTTTTTCTCCTTCTCTTCGCCGATGGCCGGGTTAGCCACCCTGATAAGGCTGGAGGACGATTTGGATATCGATTCTTCTTAGGCTGTGAGCCTATCCCCACCGGGAGTGACTATGACGTCCCCCTCTGCAGGGCTGCAATCGCGTTTGCAGTGTCCCTAGCAAAAATATCGACCACGGAGTGCTGCCAGCACGTCCTAACATACTCGCCGAGTACCGCCATGCCCCAAAGGAACCAAACTTTGGGTGCACACCAGGGTTTGATCGCTTTGTCCTATACAAAAAGCATCTATCGCCGCCAAAGGAACCAACTTTGAGCGCGCACTTGGGTTTGCTCGCTTTGTCCCAGCCAAAAAGGTTCTAGGTTTGATGTCTTTTCTCCTCAAAAGCATCCTTTTGGGTTTGACCGCTTTTGTTCCAAAAGCTCCCCTATAGGTTTGATGCCTCCGTTCTTCTGGCCTCGCGCGCCGAAAACGTTACTTGGTGGTTCATTTTCTAGGGTGTGACATGGACCATCACGAGGAGGGCAGTTTTGGAATTCTTGTGCCCTCCTTGTATATTTTTGCAAAATTCCTAGGGGCCTTTTCGTTGATTCCTTTGTCGTTCCCCGAATCTCCTGAGCCTCCCTATGCGTGTGCTCGGACAACGCTTCTCGAAGCTAAGTGATAAAGTTATAACCGCTCCAGCGGTCCATGTTTTTGGAAAGCATGTGAAAACCGATCCACCTGAAAGTGGTTTCGCGAATACGGGTTATTGCCATCGAACAACAATGCCTGACGAACAAGCACGCTTGTAGCGTTGCGCATGATCATGATATTTTTTGTATCTGATTTTGACCGTATCCTGGCGTTGAGGCTGAGGGTGCACAATTTCGCTTGGAGGGGGGCTTGTTTTTTTAAAGAGTGGTGTATGTTCGGCCGCTCTTGATGAACGAGCTTCCTTCTAGGTGCTCAATGTCTGTGTGTTCAACTTTGGGTTTTTTGGGGGTCTAGTTTGATAGTATTGTGTTGAGTGATGTTAGATGAGGGTTTCTTGCTCTTGTTGTCTGAGTCACTAATGACATGGTGCTTGATTCTTTCCTCAAGGATTCTGAGGGCTTTTTTAAGTGAGCATGCTTTTGGTACATTGGGGGGCTCCTATGGAGTCTTTATTCATTGAGCGAGGTCGCTGGATGAATGAAGAGTTCTGGGTTGTGTAGTGGGTAAAGTATTGGGGTGCAGCCTCAAATTAGTGGGGCTGTAGTGAGCTTATCACCCTGCTTTATCGCATCGGGCTGCTATGCTGCCCTGTTTAGGACAACAGCGTCGACATGTCATATTTTCGGCGACTATTTATTTCGAAGCTTGACGCCAGGCGATGCTCTCTTCACTGCTCAATCAACAATGACGGATCTGAAGCTTTCGTTCCCCCATTTGAGAGTAAGTTTCTAAGAGTACCAAAGCAAAGCAAAGCTAACCAATAGGTTGAACAGGGCGCGCTCGGCAAGCTCCAGTTGTTTCCAGTGGGCCAGGTCTTTGTTGATCCTGCACAACGAGTCAAGTCTCGCCAGGAGTTTATGCGGTATGCCCAGTTCAGGGCTGGGGCCGCTGGGGTTGACTTCACAGGGGTTCCGCTGGATAGAAACGAATATGAGGGCTTTGTTACTGCCAACTGCCACGTTCTGGTCGCGTTGTCTTGGGTGCACACTTGCAGAATGGCCGAGGGAGCAGACAAGTCTCTGGGTGCAGTGTGGTCCAGCAAGGAGTTTCTGGAGGACTTTGATCTGGTTGCGCTCTCACATGTGCTGTGTTGCCGTGACGCCGCCCATACCAACAGATCCTCTTACGCTCTGGGTGCCATTAGGGATATGCTGGGTACCTACAGGTCAACCAGGACGCCTACTGAGCCAGTGGCTGTAATTCAGAGCGTGCAAAAGAATTTGGAGAGCCTACCTCCAGTACCCACTAACCAGAAAGCCTCGTGGATGAGCTACGACAAGTTGTATGCTTGGGATGCCAAGACTGAGCGCAAGATTGTACTGCACTGGCTGTTCCGTAAGATGACTGATGATTACATGTGGAATCCCACTTCACTGGAGGTTTTGGTAACAGATGAGAGTTCTAGTCCAGTGGCTGGGTCTCAAGGGACAGAGTTGGCAGGGTCTCAAGAGACGGAGTTGGCTGGATCTCAAGAGACGGAGTTGGCTGAGCCAGCCAGCCCCACAGTCTCGCCCAAAGTCTCGCCCAAAGTCTCGCCCAAAGTCCACTCGTCTTCCCCCTCTGCCCCGTCTGGCCCGTCTGGCTCTAGGAACCCCAGTGCCGCTGATACTCTGAGCAAGGGGCTTGTTCCAAGGCAGCTTGAACGAGAGAGCACTAACCGTGACGCTGCTGGTCTTCAAGGTCTGAATGACTGGTTTATTAGAAGCAGTAGCAGTGACAGAACAGGCTCAAGCAGAGACCTCCGTCAAGTAGGAGATACTTTGCGCGTGGGGAAAGATGAGCCCTCTTTCCAATCTCGGGCCAATGCCTCAAATGAACCCCACATGCGCTCATATAGTATGATTGCAACCGGAACCCCTCATGACTTTATTCTCTATCCGAGTCATCTGTCAGACTCTGAAAGTGACCCACTTGGCCGTTCCTTTACATCTTCAATGGGCGGGTCCTTTGCGGCGGCTGCGTGGGCTGATCCTGGTACCGGGGCTCCTGGTACCGGGGCTCATTTAGGCTCTCGGTCTTCAACCCCCTCGCTGCAAGTTCAGCCCAGGCTCTCAGCAATTAAACCCACGTCCCCGGCCAAAAAACACAAAAGCTTTGCAGGACGCATCTTCAGGTCCAAGAAGGTCAACATGGCCAAGACGGTGGAGACCAAGTATCTAGATCAACATTCCAGAGTGGTCGGGTACGAGCCTTCCTCGCCTACTAGAAAGTCACCACGGAAAATAATTAGAAAGGCTACTCCGTATATGTAAATCAATTAAAACGACTGCTATTCAACAAATCTCTGAGCACAGGACGCTGCTCAATCTTTTGCGATGCTCCAAACTTTTTGTGCACCTTCAGCTGCGGCGTTGCCGATGATTTCAGCGGTCTCTGAGACTGGCTCTGTTCAATAGGGATATTGTACATGTGGATGCAGTCCGCGGGCAGATTGTAAACCCAGTTGCGCTCTTCAATCAGATCCAGAAACTGTTTCATGGCAGGGGCGCCGCCCAAAGTTCTCTTCGACCCTACAATCAACAGCTTGCTCTTAGCTCTGGTGAATGAAACATTGAGCCTGCGCCAGTCCTTGATCAGGTCACCTACCTGCTGCTTGTTGTTAGACCGTACCAGCGAGACTATCATGCAATCCTTATCCCTGCCCTGGAACCGGTCTGCAGTCAGAATCTCGAGCCCCTTTCTTTTTTGTCCAAGCTTGTCTATTAATAGCTTGATTTGGGCCCGGTAGACCGAAATGATCCCCATAGAGGTATCGGGCACTCCGGCCAACTTGGCGGCTTCAATGCATTGCCACACAATCTCGGCCTCCACCTCATTCTGGATCCGTCCTTCACCCAAGATAGACTCCTGCGCTGGGACATTGTCAGTGTTTAGGAAAAGTACAGGTGAGTTTGGGTCAATCACCTCGTGAAGCCATCCGTTCTTGTATCCCCATGAGTCAAGAAGCGACAAGTTGGGGACATGAAGTTTTTGATTTGCCACGGACTCCGTACCGCATTTTAGCAAACCGTCATAAATAAGTTTGTTGGAGAGTACCATAATCTCCTTGTTCATACGGTACTGATGCTCGAGTTTGACCACTGCCTCTGGATGCTCATTGCTGAGTTTTCTGAAAAGACTTATATCAAGCCCACCCTCTGCAGCTTCAACGTTTCGCACTACTGGCGGCAGCTGGTAGTGATCGCCCACCAAAATGAACTTATCGGCAACTCTAAGGGGTCCCACACAGATAGGCAACGTCACCTGAGATGCCTCGTCAATAATGCAGTAGTCGAATCTCCGCATGTTGAAAATCCACGAATTGATCCCGAGACATGTGGTTGCTACCACTGGCGGGGTCATGTAAGCTTTGTGCATCTCTTCCGGGGTCTCAAAGTCCGTGGCAGGGACCAGGTCTGCAACTTCTGGGTGCAGTTTGAATGCAGAGCCCAGCCGTAAGATGTCGAACCCGCAGCCTTTGATCTTGAGCAAAATATTATCGACTGCAGAATGGGTGTGCGACGTCAAGAGCACGGATTTGCCCTGCAAGGCCAGCAGCTTGATCAGGGCGCTGATTGTAGTAGTCTTGCCAGTCCCCGGCATGCCTAGTATAAGGGCATAGTCCTGTGCTGCTAGTGAGGTCCTAATAGCCTTGGCTTGGTCCTTGTTGAGATCCAGGGAGAATTGGCGGACTGAAAAAAAATCAAACCTTGGTGGAGTAGAGTCTACAATTAGTCTGCGCACATTTTCACAGTCCTTTTCTGTAAACATTGTAATCAAATTGTTTCTGGCAATGGCCATTCCCTGGGAAAACTCATCCTTGTCTATTCGAAGGTTTTCGAGTTGGGTGAGTTTGCGTTTGAGATTCAAAACAATCTTGTAGTTGTCAATATAGTTGACAAACCCAGATGATAGGCACACTGGCCCGTTCTCTGCCGAGATCACCACTGGCTCTCCCTTTGATAATGCAGAATGAACAAAGTTGAGCTTTTCTTCATTGGCGCGTTCAAATGTATATGTGTTGAGTTGGACCTCGGTAACTCGCATATCGCCTAGGGACCGCCCGCAAGCCTCCCGCGCTTTGCTCGACATGGTCCATATTTCGGGCAGAAACTTGTCCAAATCTGAGTCTTCCTTTGCTAGTAGCATGTCCCATTTTTTGAAGAAAGTTGCTTGAGTGTCGGTAATGTGGCCGGTGAGTTCTGTATATAAATCAGCGGTCTCCGCCAATTCAGCACCGCCGGAAAGTTTTTGATAAAGCATGCACGCGTTCCGTTTCCCACAGGTTGTGCATATCCGCTTCGAGTCGATACTGGGTGGTAGTTCGCCCGGTTTCATGTACCGCACAAGCTGGTTTCGCGTCTGCATCAGCCCTCTAACCTCGTTCCATAGCCAGGGGACCTTAAACATCTCATTCAAAGTCGAGTAGCACAGAAGCCCATATGGAACATCTAGCCCATACCGATCTGCCAGCAACAGCATGTACAAAGTAGTCTGGGCGCGGTGGGACATGGACCGCGAGGAGTTGGAGGTCTTGATCTCAAAGGGGACCAGCCCGTTGTTGTTCATGACCGTGACATCGATTTTGCCCTTGAGCCCATACACCGGTGACCAGACTTCTTCCTCAATATCCACCACCTTTTTGATTTGCATAGGACCGGTGCCTGTTCCGAAATAGTGTTGCTTCCATTGAGCAAACTTGGCCGTTCGTTTGAGAAGCTCGGGCCGTGCTTTTGACAGGGGTACTTTCGCCAGAAGCAGTTCCTGGTGGTGCTCCTGAAGCCCTTCTTCGACCTTCTTTTCTATGAATGATCTTGTAAAATCATTTGTTACCAGGCACTCCTGGAAAACTTCATGCAAAATGCTTCCGTAAATCATAAACTCGTTGAACTCGCTGGGGCCCCTTATCCTGCTATTCAAAACAGTTCTCCGCGTGCAGTAAAATGACTCTGCAATTGTAGTCACTGGAAGAAGGGTGTCCGGGTTTACTATTATCAAGTTTGACTCGTCGCTTACCGCCAGGTTGTCGAGGTCTCCAAAAAAGTTGATAATATCATTTGCTTGTGCAGCAGTCCCCATCCATGACCCTGAAAGGCTTATCTTGTATGTAGCCTTTTTGTAGTCGACAACGTGAAGCTCTGATTCGTTGGATTGTGTCACCAGAAACCGGTGCACTTTGGGGTTTGTTATCGTACTTGTCAGACTCACGTTGGTCTCTTCGAACTTTGTCCGGACCATTTTTGCTTCTTTGAAATCATGTTTCTTGTTTATTCGTGACTCCATTTCGGCCAGCTCTTGCAAGTCAATATCGGAACTGGAGTCGCTGAGTTGTCGCGCAGCTCGATTCGGGAGCTCTAATTCTAATAACTCCTGGTCCGAATCAGAGCTCAAGGTTCGCGTTAGGTACCCCGGCGAATGCAATTGCCGAAACTGTGAAGGCCGCCTCAGAAATTTCCTTCTCTTTGAATCCGGACTTCTCCACGAGGACGGGTCAGACCTATACTTTGCCACGGGCATGGGCTTTGACTCCTTGTTCGCCGGCCACGTACCTGGTGGCGGTGACGACGACATGCTCTTGTATTTTTCTAGCAGCTGTATATCCGGATCCACCGCCGCAACCTCCTGGTCCTTTTCCACAATCCTGGGCAAGAAATTGTTGGGCGACGATGACGTCCCATCCCATATCACTCTATCCAGCTCGTCATTCATCCTGACGCGTTGTTTACTTTAAGAGTTCAAGTACATTGCAAAAATTCGATTAATTAATTATAAATAATGGTAGTCACGTGATAGTTATGCTAGCGGAGCAGAAGACTTTACCCCCTGGGCACGGCAGAGAGGACAAGAGTTGCGACCTGTGGATAACCACTGGTCGATGCACTCCTGGTGGAATGAATGGCCGCATGCACCGAGTCGTCGGCATTCCTCTCCAGTTTTGTAATCGCTTAGGCACACCAGGCACCGCGATCCATCATTCTCCACAGTATACAGCCCACCTGCCTGGTCAATGTCTTCCTTTGATGCCACAGGTGGTTTCACCTGCCCCAAAATTCTTTCCAGTACAAGCATGTCATCATATAAGGGGTCGTCTGTCAAAAGAGATGGAGCAAGCAGGATCGGGTGGTTATCCGGGTAGGACCCACCCACCACATAAACAATCCAAGACTGCACTCCAGCTTCACGCGGCGGCGGGGAAGGCCGGCCCTCCTCGCTTTCAACTGTGCGCACCCCAACAATCAATACTGGTATTAGAGGGTTCTCGTCGCCGCCACTACTAACTGACGATGGTGGGAACCTAAATATTCGGTAAAAGTTCTGTCTCGGACGGCCGTCAGCGCCGCCTGCTAGTTCTGTAGCAAGTAACCCGTCATTAAGTCTGTTAATAAACTCGCTGAACGTCTCGCTGGGACGGCGTGACTCGATGGATACCCCTCTGCTGCTTCTAGCAGAGCCCACGAGCGTCCCGGCAGTGACGGTGGCTGCTATAGCGAGTAGCCTCGACAAAGTCGCGACTTGCTCCTCAAAGGCGCTACCAGGACCTTCCGGGTTGTAAGGTGGTAATGCAGTTGAGCTCAGGGCCCGTCTGAACAGCCGTCTCGCCTGGGCACCCGGCGCTAGGTCAGAACCGTCGTCAGAGTCTGAGTTCGCCGCTTCAGGCTCTGCTTCAGGCTCAGCCTCAGGTTCTTCTTCAGGTTCAGCCTCGGGTCCAGCCTCGGGTTCAGCCTCGGGTTCAGGAGCCGTTTCGTCTTCTACCTCTTCCTCCTCCTCCTGGCTAACCGAACTTGAAGACCCAGCAAAGGTACTCCGAAACCTCCTGAATGCGCCCCCTCTGCGGTTAGGGCGTTTGTGTCGTTCATGGGCTGACTCATCACTATCTGCCCTGCGACGCCGTCGGCGCGGGAAGTGGCCCTGAGCGGCCGCCACACCCGAGCTGGACGGACTAGAGGCCATGCCGAACCTCGCCAAGTTGGGCCTCGACTCCGGCGGGTTGCTTCCGTGGCCGGACCCGTCCCGTAATGCTGAAAGGCTCTGTCCCATTCTTGACGGTATGCTGAGGTTACTATCGGCGATTTGAAATCACACGTAAACTTTAATAACCCAGCTTGCTATCTGTTATTATTAACGGAACGTTTCAAATTCTTCCGAATAGCATCAAAATGGCTACTACGGAAAACCAGAGCCCTGAGCAGCCGAAGCCTCAGCCTCAGCCTCTGCCATGCAGATACAAGACGGTAAGTTCTTCAAATACCAAGATAGGAAAAAACTAATTCTCAAGGGAAAAACGCTGGGCCATGGGACGTACTCAACGGTTAAAGAAGCGGTGCATATTCAAACGGGCCAGTTTTTTGCCGTCAAGGTCATCAACAAGAGGCTCATGTCCGGGCGGGAGCATATGGTCAGGAACGAGATTGTTGTTCTGCGGCGAGTTTCCAAGGGACACCGGAACATTTTGACCCTGGTAGACTATTTTGAAACGGCCAACAATTTGTACCTGGTAACGGACTTGTGCAAGGGCGGAGAGCTCTTTGATAGAATTTACAACAAGGGAAACTACTACGAGTCGGACGCGGTCAAGCTAGTTGGACGCATCACCTCGGGAGTAGCATATTTGCATGCACACGGCATTGTCCATCGCGACCTGAAGCCTGAAAACTTGCTTTTCAGAACCCCTGACGAAAGCTCCGAGATTCTGATTGCCGATTTTGGTCTGTCGAGGATTATCGACGAAGAGAAGTTTAGGATGTTGACAACGACGTGCGGAACCCCAGGTTACATGGCTCCAGAGATTTTCAACAAGACTGGCCATGGGAAACCGGTGGACGTGTGGGCTATTGGAGTCATTACGTATTTCTTGCTATCAGGGTACACGCCATTTGATAGAGATACTAGTGCAGAAGAGATGCAGGCTATCCTAAAAGCAGACTACTCCTTTGAGCCGGACGAGTATTGGAAGGACGTGTCCAAAGAGGCGCGAGATTTTATTAGCAAGTGTCTGATTGTGGACGCGGACAAGAGAATGAGCGCTGAAGAGGCAATGTCACACCCGTTTTTGGCCCAGAGAACTAATCCGGAGGGTAAGGACCTGTTGCCCATGGTCATGTCGAACCTGTCGCTGCGAAAATTGCAGAGCCCCTCGACGGCCGAGGAGGAAGAGGAAGAGAGAGATGAGGCTGCAATGGACGGCGCTTTCAGTCAGAGCCCGGAGAATGACCGTTAGGATATATAGGTATGTATATAGACTGTAGGGACTAACGTGCTTTTTTTTTTTTTTCAGTGAATGAAAACGGCTGGACTCCTTTGAGATGAACATCAAAGACTTAACGTTGCTCAAGGCCGATCGGCTTGAGGCCTCAAATAGTCACGTGCAGTAGCCGGCGCCGGGTCACTGCAGAACACTGGCCAAGAGGTAAGTTCTTCAAACGCTTACGCAGTGCCGGTAAGTAGAACTCTGGCTTGGTGCCAGGGATAGTAAAGCTCTGGCTGCCTATCTTCAGCCCTGCTCAAGGGATATTCAGTTCCAAAAGAGAACATGTTCATTCAGGTACGCCCAGCATTTCCTCATATTTTTCCGAACTTCCTGGCCAGTCCTAAAGAATCAACTTTTTTTTTAAGTCACTAGTTTTTGCAAGCGGTTCTAAACATTAGGTCCAAGCTCTCTTAGAACTTAATGGTCGCGGCATCCTGTAAGTCTCGAATCGAGGCGCTTGAAACTAGGGACGCTGCAAACCTGTGAGTACCAGGGAAGCGCATCCACTGTGATATTTCAGCTCTGAAAATATTGATCTGAGCTCAGATACAGCTAAACCTAGTAGGTGGCAACGTGCAGGCTGACTATCTTGTTTCATATGAACTTCATTAAATACTGCCAGACTGGGACAGACGTTGGGCCGAGAAAGGGTCTCTACTGATGCTCCACCTGGGCTTGCATTGGACCTAACCCGTTGGCAGCTGTTCCAGTCCTGCCAGGAACTGGCTTGCAGTAATGGAGCTGCTGCTGGAAAAGGCATGTTATGGAGTAGTTATAGTTCTGAAAGGTCGGCCTAAAGTCGGTGCACTGCTTTTTTTTTTTTTGGCCGTTTGCAATGAAAAACGCACTAGCATCTTATCAGCAGCAGTCATTTTGTGTACGCTGAGCCCGGGAGTCCTCATGGCCCTGACACCGTTTCATGCAGGTTATTGCTTTGGGCATTGTGCCCCAGTACTTCCCTGCGGGTAGCGCAAGTTTATGTACCCTCACCCGAAATCCTCAGACTCTTCCGCCCTTAGCTCAGAGAGCTGGGTCACAATACCGCCGGCGAGATCCTGGCCAGTTTCGAACGGAGCAAGACCGCCTAGTTTCTGAGAATTAAGTTCTTATACGCAAAGCGCGGTTGCTGATCCCGGTGTTTTCGCATAGCTTATGGATAGTTCTACTGAAAGGTCTCGTGTTCAAATACAATTTTCGTAAAGTTCGGCGTAATCCTGTCAATGCTAACGCTCTTCTGGGCGAATGTGAAACTCGAGCAGTTCTGGGACATGATGTTTTGAGGAAACTTCAAGGGTGGCAGCACCATCCACAAGTGGTCCGGCAAGTGCCGCGGATTTTTGAAACACTGCCCTTGCTTCTCCGTTTCTGAGATCTTATGCTTTGTAGGAGAAAAGCAGTCCGTACCAGTACCGTATTCATTGACTACTTGCTTGCTGACTGAGCAGCGCGCCACTTCTTTTTGGGCAAATGCTCAAAAATGAGGAAAAAAGTGGGCCCTCCTCGCTCGACCGGGTCCCCCTAGGGCTAAAATAGTTGGTGTGCCTTTCGAGAAATCATGTTTAGATGCTTGTTCCATACCCTGCAACCTCGGCTGCACCAGGCTGAAGCTGCATAAGATGTAGACATGAGAAAGCTTCGCGCAATCGCCAGTAGACTGCGGCGACAGTCCTCCAGAGGCTGTGATTTCGTTCAGAGATTTGCTCTCAGCAGTCTTGAGTGAACGCAAGCTGGGGGGTGGATTTCTAGGCACACTTGGATGGCTCTCGAAATCTCTATGCACTGTGTACGGAGTCTGGCTTTCATTGCTGTCGTTCAGCAGGTCCTGGTATGCGGGCCGAAAGGCGGGGTATGGGGCTCGCTCGTATTGTGTAGCTTTTTCCAGTAAAGTCATATTGTATAGCTAAGGCTAGCTGGCGGCTTACGGAGGTCCATTTTGTGTAAGCTGCTGGGAGTAGACTCGGAGTGATGTTGACGCATCTTCTTATGAGACTCACCTATACGCGTCAAAGTGGGTCATGTGGTCACCCAATGGGTCCCCACTTGCTATACACGGGGCAGCACACCCGCTCTCAGTCCTGACAAACGATAGTTCCAGTACTTTGGACGGGCAATTCATTGCTAGATCATGGCATGTTCACATTATCTTTCAAATCAGAGCATGACGCAGCCAATAGCGCCCGCTGCTGGGATCGGCGCGTGGTGTAGCACTGTGTGAGGAAAACGCGTCGGATTTGAGCTATGACCCTTTTTTATCCACGCGACCTTGTCTACCTATCTCTGGCACGTGATAACCTTGCTCCAGTGTCACGTGCGTTTGGCTTGATACCGGTTATAACTACGCGAATCGACCGGAGCGTGGGATGCGCGATCCTCACGTTTGGAACCTCCATAACGTTATATGATTCGCAAGCTGTAACTGTGTCGCATCAGTTGTGTTAATACCAACCTACTCGTGGAATCAGTAGTGGTTGGGTCTTTTCTACAGCATTTTCTGTTGAGTACTTGCAAGCTTCATAAATTATCAATAATATCAAAGTTGGCCACAGCTTTCACTGCGCTTGTAGTTCAACTGTTCAAGGGTCGTTGAGACAACGAGTCATGACTCATGACTCATGACTCATCGGCCACCGACGACGGGGGACCGACCCGGCGGGTCTGCCTAAAAGCTTCCAACTTGACTCTTGGGTAAGTTGAGTTTCACGAATCACGACTCAACGATTGGTAAATAAAGGGTACACCCACGTCACAAAAATTGTGACAAAATGTGACACAAAAATTCTCACAATACATGATCGCGTCCAAACTCGAGACTAATCAAGTTGGTGCCGGTATTGACCTCACAAAGGTCCCAAAACGACAAAGCATAGCTGCAGAAGTGGAAAAAAAAAGACCCTGGACCAGCAAATGGTGGCATACCCGAGCTTCTGGCTAAGCTAGTTTTCTGAGGCGAAAACACTCTGGTCCCTCGTTGACGCGTTGACCAAAATGATCGCGAGTCGCGCGTTATTCAAAAGTAAGGATCAACTATGGTCAAACCCTCTTTAGCAGACCGCGATCAACGCTAAAATTACGTAACACCTCATCGAAGTCAAACCTGCCAGCTATCTTTTTAACGGCTTCCTTTCCCAGACTGAAAAAGACGGAACAAACTAACCATGGAGAGCTTCGCCCCAGGGCTCAAGACGTTTGATGCTTTTCGTAAGTTGTAGCTCTGTGGAATCAAGCTCCGAATACTAACTCCTACAGCTAAAGTATCTTCGTCTTACTCCATCCGCTCGCAGGGCGGAGGTGTCATGACGATTGTGCTTTCGGTATGCTGCGTTTTCTTGCTGTGGGTCCAAATGGCCGAATACCTAGGAGGAGTCGAGGAGCAGCAGTTTTTCGTGGACAGAGCAGTCTCAAGGGATATTCAACTTAATATTGACGTGACGGTCAACACGCCATGCGAGGGGCTGGCCCTCTCCGGGTTTGACCAGTCGAACGATCGGCTTATTGCAGAAGAATGGCTCAGGATGCAGGGCACCAATGCACTGGACACTGCAGATGGCTACCACCACCAGCTTACCGCCCGTGCGGACGAGAGCTTCGGGGAGAATTTCCATGAAGTTCTGCGCAATTCAAGAGGGAGGAAATCTTATGCTAGGCGGAAGATTGTCAAGGACGGGCCTGCCTGCCGAATATATGGATCGTTCCCAGTCAACAAGATTAAGGGCAACCTGCACATTACTCCTCGGACCCTTGGGTTCTCAGGAATGCGATCTGCTTTGCCTGAAGATCAGCTCAATTTCACCCACGTCATTGATGAGTTCTCATTTGGCGAATATTTCCCAAAACTAACCAACCCGCTGGACGAGGTGTCAGCAGTAACTTTTCAGAACTTGGTCCATTTCCAATACTTCATGTCAGTGGTACCCACGACGTATGTATCTTCGACCACAGGAAGGGTCGTTCATACAAATCAGTATGCGGTTACCGAGTACACAAAAACTTATGAGAGGGCGCCAATAAATCAAATTCAGGGGGTTTCATTTAACTACGAGATGGAGCCGATTGCGTTGATGATCACAGATAAGAGGCTGCCGTTTAGCCAGTTTTTTTTGAGGTTGATCAATATCGTGACTGGGTTGATTATTTGCAGCAGCGCCGGGGTCAGTGTGGTTAATAAGTATATTTATACCCCACAAAGGACTACTAGCGTGCTTGACCATGGAGAGGAGGATTAGTTTATCTGGTTCATGCCACAGTGTATGGAGGCGTGCTCACAGTAGAGTGACCAAGACTAGCCTAGTTTCTGGGCTGATGCAGCCGTCATGCAGCTTAAGAGCTACGGTACGTTATAATATGGAACAAACTAAGGCCTTTTCGACCTAGCGAAACGATTCCCACTACCAACGCTTTCACAAATTGACATTCCGGCTGCTGGGCATACAGCAACAGCACAAGCTCGAACGAACCTGCGATAACATTTAGCTATGCCGTTTAACATGACGTAGTAAAAGCTAGCTAAAATAGAAACGAGGAGTGGCAAACTCAAATACTGTAACAACACAGTCCTACTTCCGGTCTCTAATCCGGGGGATTTATATCTACATATGTTTTCACGTAGGACTCTAATATGATTATTTACTAGAAGGACGACGTTGGCGTTTTCCTAGCCAAATGCTCCCTGCTCAAGTTGGACATTGCTGCCAGCCCTCTCATAGAGAAGACAGCAACGTCAGCGAGAGCCTTTTGCGTGCCTGAATAGGTGTGAAAAGCTTGTTGCAAAGTGAAGACTACTCTCCCAACACTCAAGTCACTTTTGAAAAAATCTTACCCGATCACGTCAGCGCCGATTTGACAAACTTGATTAGGTAATTCAAACCGCCCCATTCAACCTTAATATTCAAACTTCCAAAATTTGCTTCCACAGGTCGTTTTTCAGCATCAGAGCAGCTAGAGACATGCCGAAAGTTTCATTTTGCTCCCTGGAGCTTGCTGAAACCGTTTTTGTAAAATCCCCGGCGGTGTGACCGAGTTGGTCTAAGGTGCCAGACTCAAGCTATGGCTTCTGAGCTGCAAAAGCACAGGTTTCTGGTCTCGAAAGAGGCAAGGGTTCGAATCCCTTCGCCGTCAATTTTTCAATTTTTTTTTCACCTTTTTGCAAAGGTTCCTGCATGTTCGACCTCATTTTTGGAATCTCCAAGTCTCTGGCTATCGTTTGACGTTTTACTTGTTCAATTTGAGCATGACTTGAGGGTTTTACGGCCTGATTTATGTTGGTTTTTTTTTTTTGTCCTGATCGTGCCCATACAGCCTTCTTCCAGCTCGCCGAGAGTCCTGAGAGGATATATCAATATTGGATTAGTATCACCGGTGTCAGGCCCGGGCAGCTTCAGCTGAAAGAGGTCAGTGATCTGTTATACCGATCCTGTTGAAAATTGATTGCTAACGTCCTGCAGGTAGATGTTTGAACTAATCAACCCAGGCAGTCGTCCAGAGAATGTAAGGGAATAAGTAGCGAGTTCGTGGCGGATTGTTGTTATCTAGGCGATACTTACTGACCCTTCGTCCTAGAGTCTCAGTGATTCGGAGTCCGGAGTACTAGTTCTAGTCCTATCTTCCCACGGTCCGACCTGCAGTCCTAAGTCTATGGAGAATGTCAGTGGTCTTTGCCAGGTGTATCGCTCGGGCGGGGAGTGCCCTACTGGTGTGTCAAGGAGAGAGGACCAAAGGACGAACAGTGAGCTTTTATACCAAGTGTGCAAAAAAGTGAGCCTTAAGTCCAAGCGCTTGTTGTCAGAAGCTGAGACTCTTCTTACTGGACTGAAGGGCTTTTGAAACAGAAGGCGACGATTACAGGGACAGTCGCTTGGTGCTAGGTGTGCAAGAGTGACATCAAGGAGCTATTTGCTATTGGATACTATGGAACTCAAACAGAGGCATTGCCCCCAGCAATCTCGCAGGCCTTGTTGGCACAATCAAGAATGCTGACCGGATCCTTAAACTGGATTATGTTGCTCTTGACAAGACCAATGATCTCTTCTTTGAGTGATGCGATTTGGGCTCGGAAGCTCTCAGATTCTGCTTTGTTCTTCCATCTAAGGTACACTGCCTTCATTTCCTCTCTTGGGAATTGATCAAAAAGGATGTCCCAGGGAGGGTTGGTGAGGCTGGTGTCCTTTTGGAGGGCGCAGCCCACAGCGAGCACATACAACATCTTTTCCTTGGGAAGCTCGCCATCAATCTTGGGAGTCGCAAGCTTGTACTTCCCATTGTACACAGTGGGAATTTCCGGGTAGGTGATGGTGGTGATGGGAGGCTTTTTGATGTACACTTCGCACCTCAGTGCATCCTCCTGTGTGAGGGGTGGAAGTTCTGGTCTCTGCCAGTCTGGTATTCTAAGGCCTCTAAAGTAGAAGCGGTCATCGTCAGTGAGCTTCCAAGGTTCAGCCTTTTTCTTGGCCTTGGGGGGCTTAGAAGAAGACGGTGAGGCATTGTGATCTTTTGGCCTTTTGGAAGAAGTTGCGGCATTGGTATCTGGGGGAGATTCTAATCTTTTAGCTCTGGGGATCAATGCCATTGAGGACGATGAGAACTTACTTTTGGTGATCTTGCGAGTTTTAGGTGGGCTTTTCCTGGGTCTGATGTTGGCTGGTTTGCTCTTGATTGGGGCCATCTTGCTCAAGAGAAGGGGAAAGGGGAAAAAGTCGTGTTGTAGAAGGATGATCGAGCAAGGGAGAACTCAGTGGGCTTTTATAATTTTTCATTGCGATTTCCAGTGCTTGATGTAGACAAGAGCACAAGGGGAAGGGTAGAGGGGGGCTGCATAGGGCGCGGGGAGGGGCAACTGCGCTTGCGGTCCGCGCCAAAGATTCACTCTCAATCTAGTTCAGCACGCATGGCTTTTCCCTGACTAACCCGAACAAAAAAATCCCGCCCAGCCGCTTTATTAATTCTGAGTGGTGATCATTGTGTTGAGACAGTCAGGTTGCGGGGTTTTCTATTTTTGGACATGGGGAAAAAGCTGGGAGGTTGCACTTGACTTTGGGAGATTTGGAGGTATCAGTATTGAGGGCTATATTCACTATATATCATTGAAACGGCGGATTACTAGCTACTTTTTTTTGGGGAATTTTAGCTTTTTTCTCCATTGGCCTGTGCATGTTGATCTCAAGTCCGTCGACTGAGGATTCATCAAGAGTAGTCGCAAGCGCAGGGAAAGGCAACAATGGAATATCCAATCCTCCGAGCTGCAATATGCTGTGCCATTATCTTGCCCCAAACTGGTGCTCACTCAAGTCGTCTTTCATGGTGAACTTAGTTTTCTCCCCATGCCAATGCTGCATTTGCTCAACTAGTCGTGAGGCCAAGGTGTTCAGCTGATGCTGATCCCACAACCCCTCTTTCTTGTCCAGTGATATCTGTACATCAATAATCTGCTTCATCAACTGGTTGTTTACCCCCATGAACCTCAAATGTTCTAATGAGTTGTCCATCCAAGCCAAAGCGTACTTGTACGGCGTTGAGGTCCTCTGCTTTTTCCAGCAAACGGGGCAGTAGATGTCGGTAAATAGCGGAGTGAACCGCTCCCCCTCATGGCACAAGACCTTGTACTGGAAATAGTCAAACTCCAAGAAAGCCGAACAGTGGCCGTCGAAAAGCTGGGGCCAAATACTATTGTAGACTTGTTTCACCTTGAGGAGGCTGTCACTTGAACGCTTTTGCAGTATATTCGTCTCAAGGATAACAGTATCAATAATCATATCGGTACTTATCGCACAAAGAACTGGGAAGGGAGCACTGGGGAGCACTCTTTTGAACAAATTGAGCAGTCTGACTCTGGGCACCAAACAAAAAGTTCCTTGAGTGGGCATGAGCAACGAGCGCAGCTCACTGAGCAAATCAGGAGCTAGCCCATCTCCAGGCTCCTGGTTGTCGCGAATAGCCACAGCCTTTGCATCCGCGTCAATGACGGAGCTGTCTCGTAGCTCTATGTACCTTGTCAGGTCCTCAAACTGGGTCACCCTCAAAGCGTACTCGAGAGCCTTAAGTGTCCTCGAGGAGAGATATGCAATAAGCTGTTCACCGTCTCTGATGTTGACAAGCTTGTTTTCGTAACCTAGGTCCACAAGTGTTCTGTGCAAAGCCGGCCACACTGACCTGTTGGTGTTTGGGTGGTTCTCGCCGTAGTTTCTAAAAAGATAAAGACACTCAATGAGGTCGCGGAGATCATACCCTGCGAGGCTTTCATCTTGATTCACAAGCTGCAGCAATAAAGAGGAGAATCCTTCAATAAGACGCAAGTAATCACAGTATAAAGATTTGATCAAGACTTCTGCTCTCAGAGGATCTCTGAAGCCGAGCTCGAAATATCCATATGTTCTGCCTGGAAACATAGTTTTTTGGGTCAAATGATAAGGGCAATATTATGAGGCACTCTAATATATACACGCAAAGGTGAAAATGAAAACAAAAGGTAGAAAGTGAGAGTGAAGGAAGAAGCAAGGAAGAAGACCTGTTATCGTCAAGCTGCGACCTGCCACTTATTTTATTGAGCGCAGCCATCTTATTTGGCTACCCTGGCGTAATGTTTTCTTGTTGGGAATTCCAAGAAAACGACGATAGGTCACTTTTCTTAGCCCGATCTCCTAGTTCGGGCGAAAATCCGCAACCTGCCACTTTCACGCAGCTTCCTTAAACTAGTCTCTCGAGTGCTAAACCAGCCAACTCCTTCGCCCCATTCCTGCTCCCAATACGGGCTATGCTTGGTGCCGCCACTCGAGAACTATGAACCATGTCGAGGACCACCCTAGATTCTGGCTTCTTGGTTTCTCCAAAGCTTGACTGAGCTACCTATACCAGCATTTACTGAAGATCCAGGCCATCATCTACTCATAGCCTCTGCTTGCATCATTATTTGACGAGGGTTTTACTTTAAGAAAATCCCATCCTTAGCTCCCACGGCAATGCCTCTTTACTTTTGGAAGCTCGCCCAGCCCATCTATCGTAGGTGGTCGGCCATAAGGTCCATATTTCTAGCGGCTTTAGCAATCAAAGCCGATCTTCTGTGAGATTGCCTATGCCGCTATGTCTAGATCCCTTCAGCTGAGAAAGCCTGTGCTTGAGAGCATACTTTGTTCACACGCATGTAATTCAAGCTGCCCGGAGGTAGCACTGCCCATATGTGCAGGTGAGGCTCACTGCAGTACTGTCACAGAGCATGTGCAGCCGGCCGCGATTTGGCGATGCGCACGTGCATGCGATGACATAACGCCGTCATCAAACCCACTCCACGCGGACCGCGCTGCGCGCAGTTTGATCACTGTTGAGCTTGGTGCCTGTAGATCATGCTTAGTTAATATAAATATATCTACTTGGGAAAGCATTCCGGGACATCTGCCACGATGGTCCCGTTCTCAGCAAGTACGTTTCTGCACTCCTTCACCAACGATGGGTAATGGGTCACTGTATAATTAGTAGTAGTCGAAGCGTTACCGGCGACTCTCCTATCACCAATCTCATGGTAGGTGCTGTTAACGCGTTGAGAGTAGTGAACTTTAGCATCGGCGGTCTCCTCCTCAAGGACCCTAACAAATGAGGCAGAGTAGTTTTCAGATACGGGCTCGTACTCGAACGACCCAATGAGCACGTATGAAGTGTTCCATGAAGAGCCGACAGTGCCATTGATGGAAAGCATGCTATCTTCATCAGAAGCCAGCACAATCGACTGGGAGTTCCCGGCTTTGACAATGCTCTGAATATTGCTTATTCTAAGATCTTGCTCCCATTGAACGGTGAAATTGTTGAACCCAGTCTCGGTCAAGAAGGACAAATTGGCTGAAGTGTTGACGCTAGCCTTTGAGGTCAAAATTTCTCTCAAAGAACCACCAAATAATGGCAGAACGATCTCAGCGTTCTTCTCGGTATTCCCATCTGGGAGGATCTCGCCAGAGCCTGTAACATTGGGGTATTCCCAAGTGAGCAGATTAGCACTAACAATCCAGTCCTGCTCTATCAAGTATCTATCCAATTTATTCAGAACATTGGCGACTTTGAGACTGATAGTGCTAGTCTCCCAAAGAGCGGGTAAAAATGGCGTGATATCAACTCGGTAAGAAGGAACATCATAGGCCTTAATACCGACAACTGGGCTCCACATGGCAGGGTTATAACCTCCCGTGTAAATGATTGGAAATGGAATTGAAGACCCGGCCAATGCACCGTTCACAAAGACCTCAACAGTTCGAAGAGGGCCATGCTTACCAAACTCGAGCTTGGAAGCTGGGAATGAGTCCGAGTAAGGGTCTGTCACATGAGTGAACCAAGTCTCCTCATCAGCATTACCGCTGGCAAAAATGTCAACCACGGCTCTGGTGGTGTTCAAAGGAAGGTCTGCGACAGAAATGTCAATAGCATTAGGAGCACTCCACAACTTCCCACCCAGAGGAGTAACAGTAGTGGCCGAGGTCAAGTTGGTGTAAACGTCAGAAAAAGAAGACGTTTGCTCAGGGACATTGAAATACTCCGCGGTCAAATTCAGAGTAATGGGCCCAGTGTATGTATCGTCGACAAGATTGTTCAAAATAACCTTGAGCTCGGTTTCGTTCTTGGCAAACAAGCTGGAGTAAAGAGAAACATCCTTTGTGTAAGTAAAGTAAATGCTTTTGTAGCCCGGCTCGGCAGTACTAAACCTCCAAACCTCGCTGCCATCAAGCAACACGTGACCAAGCCTATCAAATTGCCTGCCAGCGACTGAAGCGTTCAGGGTCAGCCTGACATGGGTGAAGTTCACGTCTGGCGCGTAGTAAGTGGCCACAAAGGGCTTACCGAACGAAGTGCCAAACTCGTGGTTCTCTACCAATGAAGCATTAGCGACTGGGACGCCAATTGCCGGCAATGGAGGGTCGACCTCGATCACCTCCACTGCGGGGCCGAAATCAGGAATTGCCGAGCTCGATGCCGCTGGACCGGGGGAAATGGGAGAAGAAGAGGGAGATACTGGAAAAGGGGTTTTAGTAGGCAATGGAAGCTTTGGAATAGTAGGAATAGTGAAGCCATTGATTTGGAGCAAATCCACGTTCTGGTGGGAATATGCCATAAGCCCAACAGTGGCAAAAACTGCGGCCATAACCACTGCAAGCCATTTCTTGGTGTAATTCTTCTTTTCAACTGGAGGAAACTCCTCCAGAGGAAGAGCTATCTTCTCACTTCGGGGCCACATTGTTGAGGGAAGAGGGAAGAATCTAGGAGCCCAAGCTCTTTATATATTTATGTTATTGGCCTTAGTATCGATAAACATAATATTAGGCTAAAATCTACCCCATACGGCGCTAATCGGGCTCGGACAAGCCCGAAGTTAAAAAGGGCATATCCGAATTTACCTCCGTCCGCGGGCATTCTTTTGGCGGCGTTTTTCCTTCAATTGACGCTGCTTTCGAACCTCGTCGGTGGACTTCAGGCCGTTGCTGCTGTTATTTGCACCTTTAACGTGCAGCCCCTTTTCAACAGCTTCCTGCACCCTCTTCTTCCTCACATGATAATCGTCCCGAGCCTTATCAGCAGGCTTAGGGGCCTCGATCTTCTTATGCTTGAACTTGGGCACTCCCTGGATCCGTTCGCCTGAAGCATCATTTTCAGTTGAGCCGACCTTGTATCCGGCAACTTTGTGGCTGGCTTTCCATTGATCGAATTTCCCCGTTCTAAACGGTTTCGAAGACTTATCAGGCCCCGCGGTCTTGAACTTGCCCCGTTTCTTGTCCCAGACAAGTCCCTGGCGCCTCACCTTGTGATCGCCCTCTCCCGCCAAATCGAATGCAGCTGCCTCAAACTCGCCGCCGCCCTCTGTACCTTGAGTATAGTGCGACATGTAAAAATTCGGGTCTCGGTAAGTTTTGAATGTATCTGCAATGTCTTTCTCTGAGGCCATCTCCAGCTCTGCTTCTCTGCTGTGCAAAAGTCCCGCTTCCCTTTCCTTCTCCTTGAGAGCCCGCTGTTCTTGTGATTTCTTCTGCACGGGAGCGATCTGGGTTCGACGTTTGGCCATAAGCTCAGCTGCAGACCCAAAGGAGGTCTTCTTGAACTCGAAGACGGTTTCCTTGACACGGCGGTTCCCCAGTTTTTGCAGCAGCTCGTCCTTGGCATCTTCATCGGATTTGCCAAAAAGCGGGTGGCGGTCGTTCCACCCAAGTTGCATAATCTCCTTTGACCGAAGGAAACTTTCTCTGGAAGCAGCGCCCCGCGTTTTAACGTACATTTTTTCTCCTCTATCAGCCACTTCTTTCTGGAGCTTCAGGTCATAATCTTGCAATGCAGAATCTACCTCGTTCATTGCTGCGTCAAGGTTCGGTAATCCGCCAAGCACCAGTCGTTCTGTATAATTTGGCGAGTTGTTGTCCAGAGAATATGCGAGCTTTCTCCCCAAAAATACCTCCAAGTCCAATAAATAAGGTAGCTCGGACTCCCGCACTAGCGAGTAAGCCCAGCCCTTGCTCCCTGCTCTTGCGGTTCTTCCGACACGATGGATGAACACCTTGGGGCTCCCGGGGATGGTATAATTGATCACATTGGCCAGCACGGGAATATCGATACCTCTGGCTGCCACATCTGTGACCACCATTATGCTAGTCTCTCCCTTACGGAACTTCATGAGCTGGTCCTTTCTGGCATACTGGTCCAGAGTTCCATAAATATACGATACAGGGTACCCCAGGTTGGTGAGTAACGTCGATAGGTACTCCACATGGTGCTTAGTCGGGGCAAACACCAGCGTGGAATCAGGCGACAGCCCCGGCTGTTTCCTTTTCTTAGTTATAGGGATCTTGATGACATGCTGTAAAATGTAGCACAATGCAGCATCTCGCTCGGCGTCCTTGACTGCAAAAAATGCCATCTCCAAGTTTTCCGAAATCTTGGAATCTGCATCTAGTCGCACTAGGACAGGGTCATGCAGACCAGCCTTGGCGAACTCGACCAATGATTTGGGCAGCGTTGCTGAAAACAAAAGGGTTTGCCTAGTAGAAAGGGACTCCAAAATCTCATTCAACTGGTCTGAAAACCCGAGCTCGAACAACCTATCTGCTTCATCAAACACCACATACTCAACAGTCTTCAGATCCAACTTCATCTCATGCTTCAAATGCAAAAATCGTCCCGGGGTGGCCACTATAATATCCGGGTTGTTCATCATAAATCCAAACTGCTCCTCTAGGCTATCACCACCGACCAGCAGTGCCGTCCTCAAGTCCATCCCCTTTGTGAAATCCTTGATAACCTTGACAGTCTGCAGGGCAAGCTCTCTGCTTGGAGACAAGATCAATGCTCTTGCACCTATTTTGGCAGAATGTACCTTGAGTTTCTCCAGCATGGGCAGAACAAACGCTGCAGTTTTACCACTTCCTGTTCTTGCCATTCCTACAACATCTCTGCCTTCTAGCAGCATGGGTATAGTCTTTCTCTGGATAGGGGTCGGGGCCTTGTACCCCTTTTTGATGATATTCTTTACTAGGGTCTGAGACAGACCCAGACCAGGGAATGTACCATATGAAGCTTTTTTTGCTTTAGGAGCGGCAAAGTAGTTCTTGTCTTCCAGGTCGAGGTTAGGGAAGTCCTCCTCGGCGTCGCTGAATGCCAGCGCATTTGTTATGTCGACCTCTGTGTCCGACATTTTTTTTTTCGTTTTTTTTTTCTTTTTTCTTTTCCTTGTAAAATAAAAATCAAGATTTCAAAAGTTAACTCAAGTTTTAATACTGTAGACAAATAGAACCTGATCAACATGGCGTCGATAGATCCATGCTACCTCGTGGCCAACGAGTGCCTGACGGTCACGTCGGCCATGAGAAAGAATGCGCGGTGGGCGCAGTCTGGCGTAGGGTCTATTCTCGGCGTTCCCTCCATTGATGGGGATGATAACAGCCTAGCAACGCGTCTGGGCTTGAGACCACGTATTGCGCATAATGAAAATGTGAGTTTTTGATCTTGTCTCAGCAGAACTAATACTAATAATAGGAAAACCCCCTTATATCCGGCTTTGCTAAACTACGGAACGACATGTTTGAGTGTACGGATTTCGGAGCGTTTGACTCCAGGGCGGTGCTATACCCCTTCCTGGAGGTGATCAGCTCCAAGGCAGGGAATGGACTGATAACCTCGCTGGCATTGTCGTCCGTGCGCAAGTTTTTCGCGTTTGACCTCATCAATGCGGACTCGCCGTATGTGTCAATGGCCCTTTACGAGGTGGCGCGCTCGCTGGCTGATTGCAAGTATGACATTGCGGTGCTGTCGGAGTCAGATGAGGTGGTTCTAAGGATTTTGCATTTGATGGAGGAGATTTGTGCCCCAAAGTTCCAACTAAAGATCACCCATAACTCGGTATGTGCTATTGTGCACACTTGCCTCAAGATTATCTGTAAAATGAGAAAGGGGGAAACTGTGAGAAAGGCAGCGGAGCTGACCTGTTTGGAGATCTGCCAGGCAGTTTTTGAGCGCCTCAACCTTGAGAATACACAAACAATTTTAGAAGACGACAAACTGTTTGGGATCGACACAGTTCAAGAGGTTTTTGATGCCCTTGTTTCAATGATTGGCGCAAACTCGCTGGACTATACCGAGGGCACTCTAATCATGACCCTGAGTCTCATCAACAATGCCCTTGAGCTTGTGGGAGCCGAGTTTTTGAAACATCCGACTTTGGCTACTGAAGCATCGACAACTTTGTGCAAAAACCTCCTCCATTTGGCCCGGTCAGACAACCCAATGCTGGTCCAAGCCACGCTGCGAGTCTTGTTTTCGCTAATGTACACCAACGGCAAGAACCTCAAGCTCCAGCAGGAGTTTCTATTTGGATATCTTATCACGTGCCTAACCCCAATTGCCGAAATACCGCGGGAACCAGGAGTGGACCAGATTTTTTATGATGGAGTGCCGCATATTTCAAAGTTGGTCAAGCTTCCTCCCAATCAGATTATTGCCAACCATACGGCGGCGGCGCTGAACTCTGGGCGACCTGCTACGCCAATTGGGTCAACTTTTTTGACCCCGAAAACTCCAGAAATTAGAGAAATCATGGTCGAGGCGTTGACTTCAATGACGAAGCGGCCGGCTTTTTTTACTGACTTGTTTGTCAATTACGACTGTGACGTTGACCGCAATGACCTTTGCGAGGACTTGATCGGTTTCTTGTGCCGCAGCGCATACCCTGATTCGGCCAGCTGGTCCACATCAAGCGTCCCGCCGCTTTGTTTGGATGCAGTGCTGAGCTATCTTCACTCGCTTACTGTAAGGGCGTCGTCAAAGACAGCAGCAACAGAAGAACCGACAATGGAGCGTCGAAATAGAAAGAAAATGATCATCGCCATCATTGAGGTGTTCAACAAGAAGCCCAAGGACGGTATCACCATGCTCGTGCAGCAGAAAATCGTGCCCGACGATAGCCCTCTCGCAATCGCCAAGTTTCTGCGGAGGTCGGGCCGGGTCAACAAGACGGTGCTGGGCACCTTTTTGGCCAAGCCTGCCAACAAGCCCATTATGGAGGCCTTTGTGGAAGATTTTGATTTCCAGGGGAAACGGCTTGATGAAGCGTTACGAGAATTCCTCACTACTTTTAGATTGCCCGGTGAGTCGCAACAGATTGAACAGATTATTGAAAAGTTCGCTTCTTTATATACCGACAATTCTGAGGACGTGGCCAATGCCGACGCGGCATTTATTTTGAGTTATGCCGTGATTATGCTCAACACTGACTTGCACAACCCGCAAGTCAAAAAGCCCATGACTGAAGAGCAATTCAAAAGGAACTTGCGGGGATCGAACGATGGCAAGGATTTCGCGCCGGAATACCTCGAGACGATCTACCACGAGATCAAAAATAATGAAATCGTTATGCCTGACGAGCATCATAACGACGAGTCCTTTGAGTACAGGTGGAGGGAGCTGCTACTGGAGTCTGCCGCTGGCGGCGACCTGGTGGCTAATAATGCTAGCAACTATGACAAGTATGTGTTTGAGGCTACTTGGCACCCTATTGTGACCACACTATCGTTTGTGTTTGCCACTGCTACCGACGACGCGGTCTTTATTAGAGTGATCTCCGGGTTCAACCAGCTGGCAAAGCTGTCATCTCATTACAAGGTCCCCGGAGTAGTGGACCAAATTGTGCATAGGCTTACCAAAATCTCCAGTTTGGCTAATGGGGACTTGGCGGCGCCGCTCAACAATTGCCAGATCGAAATTGAAGATGAGGGCAAAATTACAGTCAGCGAGCTTTCGCTATCCATGGGCGCCGACTTCAAGACTCAAATGGCTGCAGTCACCTTGTTCAGGATTATTGTTTCGAATAAAGACATGGTGATGGAGGGCTGGAAATATGTGGTCCCAGTGGTGGCTAATTTGTATCTGTTTGATATGCTGACTTTACCAGAGGATAACTTGCGTCCACTGGCCAGGATACCTCCTGGGAATATCTTTCAAAGATCAAGGGGCGGCAAAGAAGTGGGACTGTTATCGACGCTATCCTCGTACCTTACTGGGTACAATGAGATTATGGAACCGTCTGATGAGGATGTGGACGCTACATACTGCGCGATAGACTGTGTGAAATCCTGTGACTTTGCCAAAGTCTTTGAGAGCCTTAAGTCATTGCATGGTACCAGCCTCAAGAAATGTGTGGAGGCAATCATCCAGTGGCTCCCCAAGGTTATCGAGGGCCCACCAGCTGCCAAGCAAAAATTTTACCCGGCCACTCTTTTTCTGTTACGGCTACTGATGCAAGTTGCCATTGAGGATAAAGATTCCATGGAAACCATTGGAAGCAAATGCATTGCGTGCTTTTCAATGTTCTTGGAGAACTGGCGCTCGCTTCTGCCAGATTTTATTGCGCAGGTGGTCTCGTACAGTCTTAATACTCTGTGTTTCTGTGACGAGACGTATTCTGGCGACCTTGACTCTGTGCTGATAAGTATAAACAATCTGAACAAGGACGTGCTGGTGGAGAAAGCTGGGGTTTTTGTGGGCCCGCTGCTGGCTCTGCAGAATACGTGGGGTAAACAAGTCAAGTCATCGAGCCAGTATTGGAATCTGGTTAACACCGTGGCCTCGAACACAGAGAACACCCCTACTGTGTTCAATGCACTGGACTTTGAGGTTACGACCAGCAACTTTGGCTATTTTGTGCAAGCCTTGGACCAGGTTATCACTGCTGGCACTGTCTCTTCCACCATGTACAAGCAGAGGGACTATGCCATTTTGAAGGGGCGCGTCATGAAAAGGTACCAGCAAGAGGGGAAAGATACCTCTTCTGGGACCGTGAGCAAACGGTCGGTGGAGGAGATGGTCGGCGAGGACGTGGAGCGGTCTCTTTCGGCAATGGCCAAGCTGTTTGCCATGGACGAGACTGTCAACAGCTCGGAGTGGCAGCACCTGTGGTACATTTACGCCCAGTGTTTTACCAAGCACTGCACGAGCTCTAATAGAAAGATCCGCGCGCAGGCTTTGCACTATTCTCAAAGAGTGTTACTGGAAACAAAGGACCGCGATTGGATAAAAGTATTTGACGAGGCCGTGTTCCCTCTAATGAGCAATTTGCTGAAACCTGAAGTTTATGAACTAGATCCAGAGGGGATGGGTGCAACAAGACTCCAGGCCGCATCGTTGCTGTGCAAAGTCTTTTTGCAATACGTTGTACAGATCAAAGAGCGCAATGACGAGGTCATGTCACTATGGATCAGAATCCTCGATACTCTGGACAGGCTTATCAACAGCGGCCAAAAGGATTCGCTCCAAGAGTCTGTGGTGGAGTCGCTCAAAAACGTTTTGCTGGTTATCAACTCTTCAGATTTCGAAGACGGCGACGAAAAGAGGTGGAATGAAATCACGTGGACGCGCATTGACAGTTTTTTGCCTGGACTCAAAGAGGAGTTTAGGTAATTTTTTTCTTTTTTAGAATTTTAGAAACATCTGCAGACCAAAAAGACGAAAGAAAAAAAAAAAAAAAATGTACCAAGCACGAGCTGAGAAACACAAGAATCTGGTCGCCAAGAAACTTCTCAGGCTTATGGCTGACAAGGAGACTAATCTGTGCGCCTCTCTCGATGTAAGGACCACCAAGGAACTGCTATCGCTAGCGGAGACTGTGGGCCCCGACGTTGCCCTGATCAAAACTCATATCGATATCATAGATGACTACAGCTATGAGGGCACGGTGGTCCCTCTCAAGGAGCTAGCACAGAAACACAACTTTATGATCTTTGAGGACCGCAAGTTTGCTGATATTGGTTCCACTGTTAAAGCACAATTCTCTGGTGGTACGTTCAAGATCGCCCAATGGGCGGATATTATTAATGCACACGCGATCCCCGGCGAGGGTATCGTCAAGGGGCTGGAGGAGGCTGCCCGAGAGAGCACCAGTGAGCCACGAGGGTTGCTCATGCTTGCTGAGCTATCGTCCAAGGGCTCGCTGGCTGTTGGTGAATATACCGAGAAGTGTGTTGCCATTGCCCGGGCTAACCCATTTGTGTTTGGATACATTGCCCAGAATAGAATGAAGGAGGATGAGGGTGAGGACTTTTTGATAATGACTCCCGGGGTGGGGTTAGATGACAAGGGAGATGGACTGGGCCAGCAGTACAGGCCAGTTGACGAAGTGGTGAGGGGAGGCTCAGATATCATCATTGTGGGCCGGGGTCTCTATGGCAAGGGTAGAGACGTGTCTAAAGAAGCTGCCAGGTACCGCAAAGCCGGGTGGGATGCTTACTTGTCTAGATTGAATTAAGACAGGCCACCAATTTCTATAGGAGATTCTCCGTATCTTAGCCGCATCATTTCAAAGACCATCAGCCCAATGCTTGTTCCGGGTAATGACGATAAGGTTGATCTGAAAAATCCTCCATAGAGCCACCTCAGCCAGCTCCCATTGCAGTCCCTGATGCGTAGTCTATTGATTTGGGCAAACGTCTTGAGGTAAGAGTCTTTTGGTCCCACCGCCTCCAGCAACATCAGGTGCACCTTTTGGATCTTGCCCAATGGGTAGTGTACTGCTTGAAATGCAAAAGTAGCAGCGCCGCCGCCGAGCATCAAAAATGCCGGGAACAACAATTTCCCATGGTTCTTGCTTATTCTTGATTTCCGGCCCCGAGTAATTTCAAACTGCTCATCTGGGTACCAATAGTTGACAAATTTCCTATAAAAGGGGCCCTTGAAGATCTCAAATGTCGAAAAGTATAACGAAAACCCCAGGCTCTCTTTGAGTAAACTGAGTGAGTAACCTCCAAAAACCCCTGAAAAGCCCGCGGTCTTCAGCTTGTCCCAGCCATACTTCCAAAGCGACCCGTGCTCTGAGTCTAGCACTTCTGATACTGAAAAACGCGTCGTTACCGCATCGACAGGAGCAGCCGCCAGTGACTGCGCGGCCCCAGCCGTGGCCCCGGCTATCATTGTGTTTGAGAAACTGTACTGCGACTCACCAAGGAGCGACAATGTTGAAAGGTAGGTAGTATAGAGTACAATCCCAATTCTATTATTAGTTCCTGGTTGTTGAAAAAAATGACGCGCGAACTTACGCAGAGTTGGCAATTAGCGGAGGAAGGACTATTGTTAGCTTGATTCATATTGAGTCTTAATAACTTACGCTCATTTGGTATAACCCCCCACCCTCGTTGTTTCACAGCTTGGTATAACAGTGCCTTTGATTAGAAAGGGTCCCTCCTTGTTTGCGCTCACTTACTGGACTTGAATGGGTGAAAAAGTTCCATGGTTTTGCCCCATGAGGACTCAGAGCTCTAGGGAATGCCTAACATTAGAGAAATCCGGCTCCAATGCGAAAAACGTACCATATAACTGAATGTTAGAAACTTGACTCTCAAGATTAAAAAAAAAAAAAAATCACTTACTCGACGCGTGTTGGGCGGAATAGTTTGATGGGAACTCGTATATAAAAAGTGAGCAACTGGGTCGCCAAGGCCCGCGTGCTTGCGGTGGCCACTCCGACCAAAGACGAGTTTGGTTGGAGCGGGATGTCCAGGGGCCCTGGCAGCGGCTGTTCACTTGTCATACTAGCTTAAAGCTGAGCCAAACAAAAAATCCGGATCTGTGACGTTATATCGATCTGATCAGAGGCGAATTAACTTGCGGACGGAGCCACTTTCTCAGTTTCTGAAGCTGAAAATTTATTCTCACACATTTATCGCAAAAATGGACCAACTGAATGCCCGAGAACAGCAAGAGTTCCAACGACTCGTTGAGAAAAAGCAGATGAAGGATTTCATGAGGGTATGTGAGAGTTATGACTTATTTGAGACAAACTAACAATAGCTTTACTCTTCATTGGTCGAAAGGTGTTTTGGAGATTGTGTCAATGATTTCACATCGAAATCTTTGAGCTCCAAGGAGGAGACCTGTATTATGAGATGTGCTGAGAAGTTCTTGAAGCACAGCGAGAGAGTCGGACAAAGATTCCAGGAGCAAAAGTATGTTAATTTTTTGGAAAAAGTGATATCAAAACTAACAAAATAGCGCTGCTCTTATGCAACAACAGGCCAACCGTTAAAAGGAAAGGAAATAAGAATTGTACATATAAATATCGTTTATCGTTTCCGTCTCTTGGTATCTTCCTCGACGGACTCTTCTGGAGAGTCGGTGCTGCCCTTGCGTTCGGCACTTCGGAACAAGGCTAGCTGGGTCTCAGTGTCATGCTGCATTTCACGGGCCCACAAGGATACATCGCTGTCCCAGCTGTTATACATAATGGCATTGGCGAACATTTTTTCCAACTCTCGCTCCAACTCGGCAGTGGTTCGGATCGTTCCATCTTTGACCATTGCCTTCATGGTTCGCAGGTCCGTTGGGGATAAGATCAAGTCGTAGTAGTCAGGTGCATCATTAGGGTTAACGGGTTGAGAGAAGAAGGATGCTGATCGATTGGATGCAATGTCCGAGATGAGAGGGGTAACCAGAGCTTGGAATCTTTTGATAGCAACTGCACTGCTGGCCGCTCCTGTGGCAGTGGCTGCAGTTGATATTCGCTTTCTTTTCTTCCCCCTTTGCTCAGATTTGACTATTGGAGAAGCTGCCTCGGTATCGGTACTTTCAGCTGATTTTGTATCTGTAATGGCATCTTGTCTGCGAGTCATTGACTTGGCTTTAGGCTCCTCTGTTCCTTTTAGCTTGGAGCCTTCTGCTTCAGACTCTTTGGGAGACTTGGCAACAGCTTGCGCCTTACTCTCTTTTGGCTCTACTGGTTCGACAGATTCGGCTGGCTCAGATTCTTTGGATTCCTCAGATTCTGATGTTTCCTGCTCAGGCTCAGCAGAAGGTTCAGCAGAAGGTTCAGCAGAAGGCTCAGCAGAAGGCTCAGCGGTAGTAGTTTCTAGAGGTTGAGCGCTAACAGGCTCGATGACTTGTTCAGTTTCATCAGTTTCAGTCTCATCTGATTGTTCTTCTGGCTCTGATCCAGCAGGGACAGTTTCTTCAGCTTCACCGTCACTCTCTGACGTATCTGATATCTCGCTTTCTTCTCCTTTACTCTTAGGCTCAGCAGATGCACTTCCTTCTTTGGCCTCCGCCTTGTCTGACTCAAAGGTCTTCGACTCTTCCTGAGCCTTCTCACTTTCAAGCTGCGCACCTTCACGCTCGGCCTCATCAGTCTCGTCACTTTCCTCCTCCTCCTCCTCCTCTTCCTCTGGATTCTCCGCAACAGACTGAGGCTCGTCAGCTTTTTTCTGAGTCGAAACAGCCTCTGTGCTTTCCGCTGAACTGCCAGCTACCTCCATTTCCACATCTTCGCTATCCTTACCAACGGAATTTTCATGCTGCTGCTGCTGCTCAGCCTGTTGCTTCACCTGTAGAGCCAACTGTGTACGCTGGACGTCTTTGCGTTCCTTATCTGTACTACCAGCAGCTTCTAGCTGCTTCTGCGTAGCTGCGCTCTGCTCCTGTATATCCTTCGGTAAACGGTCATCTAACTCTCCACGCTCAATCGACTTGATCTCCTCCTGAAGCTGCTGGTACTCCGCTTCGTCATTTCTTATCTGAACGTATGCATCTTTTCTATACCTATCGTAGATCCTCCTAATCAATGCATCTAAAGCCTCCGGAGTTGGCTTCTTGGCGTCTGATGCCAGCAGCGCCGTGAAAAGCGTTTCACATGCCTTTGGGCTAAGCTCAAAGTCGGTATTCAGCGGGTGCTCCTGAAAAGCTGCGGCCAGCTTCTCAAACTTGTCATCACCCTCTAATGATCTGGACTGGCCAGCCTGCAGCTCGGAAAATATCGTCTGCGCAAATAGCAGGTTGAGCAGACTCGACGACATTTGGCTGTATAACCTCGAATAGCTAATCAGTTAAATAGAAATAAAGCTTCAAAATTCAACCTTTAAAGAAAACTTGATCGACAATGCCGACCGCGACGCTCCGCAAGAGCTTGGAGCCCGTAGAACTTCCCGAGTTTCTTCCTCGGACACTGCAAACTACAAGAGGCACGGTCCTGCTTGAGATACAAGGGACCATCAATGTGGGCACGCGTCCATTAACGGCATCGGATCTCGATCTGCAGGCAGAGCAGGATCCTGGAAGCTCCGAGGTCGAAATGTCTTCGTTTACTCAATTCGACAACACCACGCGAAGACAGCTGGGCAAAATTGACTTCTCGCGGTGCCTGGAGAATGACCAGGGAGAAGTATTTTTGGATATAGGGAAACACCAGCGGTTGCGCGGCAAAATTGTCAAATTGCCTAACCCAGTGGCCGTTTTACAGATGAGCGCGGCCAACACGAACAAGACTATCTCTATACCTATAGTAGATGTGATTCAGTACAAGGTCGTCTTCAAGTCACGTCCAGAGCCCGTGGTTTACAAGTAGAGTCTTAACATTTGAGCCTGCCAGGGACGTGTTTTTGGGCAGCTGAGGGCCAAGAGGGTGAACTCGGAACTATTTATTACGTAAATCTAGAATTAAATTCACGCGACGCGTTAACTTTAACTTATCTTTAATACAATTCACATTTCCAACAATGCCCGGGTCTATCAAAGTGCCACCAAATGCCATGGCCAGCCATGAGAAGTACGCGGTGTCTTCTCAAACGGCGAGGTTAGTGGCTGATATGCAGAAGAAGCTAGTGGAGGCAGCTGCGACTATGGAGACATTCCGCAAAGAGCTTGGTGAGGGTGGCGAAGAGGAGCTTTCCAAAGAGCTCCAAGAAAGCACAACCGAGCTAGACGTTGAATACAAGAAGATACTCGACTGCAAGAGGAAACTGACCAACGTTTCAGCTGCTGTTGATAGTGTGCGCCAGTTTGTGGCGAATCCGGAGAACCAGCTCACCTCGCAGCATATTACCCCAACTTATGAGGAGACGGAAACAACGGAGAAGTCACTTTTTACAGTATTCACTGAATCTCTAGAGGCTACGAACAACTCTCAGGCAGACTTACCAGAGTCGCAACGGCTCCAGAAATTCGACTCCGACTATCATAAGTTCAGAGAGGCGATTTTCCGCGCGTCGCATTACGACGATGAAGATTTCCCCGGCACCGCGCAGTTTTACTCAGACTACAATGTGGATGATCAAGATTTCGTCATGGAAGAGCTCAGAGAGTCGTTCAAATGTCCCCTTTCAAAGCAATACTACGAGGATCCCATCACAAGCAGGGTTTGTGGCCACTCGTTCTCGCGAATACCTATTATGGATCTTTTGCGGCAATATCACGGCCAGAGGGTGCAGTGCCCGGTGCCTGCGTGCAGCTCTTATATACAGGCAAAGGACCTGGTCCACAACGCCAAGCTGGCCGTTAAAACTGCTGCAAGGCGCCAGCGAGAGATGGAAGAGACCCAGCGAGCGGCCAGCAATTTGGAAAGGGTTTAAGAAGACTGGATCTCCGAGAACCTTAATTTCTGTAAATTTAAGCATTTACTCAATCTAGTTAGAATTTAATACTGAAATAATTGACCCCCCCTTTGACAAGAACCTTGACAAGAACCTTGACAAGAACCCCTTGGAAACCTCCTAACCCTGCAAGGACCTGGCTCGATGCAAGACAATGGTGGAGGGCTGGGCAACCGCCAGTCGAAGCGGTACTCTGTGGCTGCAATGTATCTTTCCATGGGGGGAGTCGATCGGGACGATGATATCGACGACGAGCTGGCCAAAGCGCAGAAGCATCTAAGAGAGCTCAAGACGAACATCTCCGAGCAGTCCAAGAAGAATTTTGTTCTTGAGAAAGATGTGAGGTATCTGGATGGAAGGATAGCTTTGCTGATTCAGAACAAAATGGCCGTGGAAGAGCAGAATGAAGTGGCATCTCGGCTAGATGACGAGACTAACATCGACGACGAGTACTACCCCGACCGAAAGAAGACTGTCCTGTATGCCAATCTGTTCTTCTTGTTGCAAAGCGAGCCTATTCATATTGCCAAACTGTGCAGCTTGGTCTCCATGGCCGAAATCGACTCGCTGCTGCAAACGGTCATGTTCACAATCTATGGAAACCAGTACGAACAGCGTGAGGAGCATCTACTACTGTCAATGTTTCAAGAAGTGCTCGCACACCAATTCGATACCGCCAGCGAGTTCAGCTCGCTGCTGAGAGCTAATACCCCAGTGTCCAGAATGATGACGGTTTACACGCGGCGGGGGCCGGGGCAATCGTATCTAAGGTCTGCGCTTTCGTCGAAACTCAACAGTATCATTGAAAACAAGGAGCTGAACCTGGAGATCAACCCACTTCGAGTCTATGACGAATTGAAAGACCCCACGGACGATTTTTCAATGCCCTCAGTAACCTCTGAGGAAGCGGCTAGGAACCCACAAGTCCAAGAGATTGTGAAACCGCGGTACCGGCAAATTGAGAGGATTGCGGACGAAGTTTTGGACACTATAATTTTTTCTTTGAATACTGTACCCTACGGTATAAGGTGGATATGCAAACAGATCAGGCTACTAACAAGAAGGAAATACCCCTCGGCCACTGAAACTGCAGTGTGCTCCCTGATTGGAGCATTTTTCTTTTTGCGGTTTGTTAACCCGGCAATAGTGACCCCCCAAGCATACATTTTGGTAGATAAGCTACCAACCGATAACTCGCGCAGGATACTTACACTAGTGGCAAAGCTGTTGCAGAATCTGGCAAACAAGCCAACTTACTCTAAGGAGCCCTACATGGAGAACCTGGGCGGGTTCATCGACAAAAACAAGGCTAGAATCAATGCATTTCTAAATGATCTCTGCGAGGTTCCTGATTTCTACGAATCTCTTGAAATGGACCAGTATGTTGCTCTTTCCAAAAAGGGGCTGACGCTTAATATCACCTTGAACGAAATTTACGGGATGCACTCACTCCTTGAGAAGTATGCTGGGGGAGTACTGGTAGATCAGTCTCATTTAGCCGACCTCATGAAGGACTTGGGCCCTTGCAGCGGCCTAGTACCCCGGAGCGCCAATGTCACAATTGACTTAGCCCTTTTCAACCGGTGGGAGACCGAGGTTGGAGATGTGGACAACAATCTGGATCTGCTAAGATCAGATGCTATATTTATGGAGGCGAAGTCTCTACTCATCAACATCATTCGTGCATTCCCCACAGGGAACAAGAACTTACAACCGCCGCTGGACTTGGCCAAGATTGCAGATCGAGCAGCCAACTCAAAGGAAGAGGGGCTAGTGAAGCGAGGTATCAAAGCACTGGATCTTCTCCAAGAAATCCAGGACTCTAACCCTGATGACGCTGTTATGCTGGCACGTGAGGTCGACTACGAGCTTCAGCAGCTGGGGTCCCTGAAAGAATCGGTTGACAAAGAAGCCAACTCTTTGGAGGAAGTTTACGCCATTATCAAGGAGCACAATGATTATCTCCGCTCGCAGCTCGATACCTACAAGTCATATTTATCAAATGTCCGTATGCACACAGGGACCAAGAAGGACCGGCCTATAGAGCTGGAGAAGTCAAAACAGAAGTCCAAGTTTAAGGTTGTGGTGAAGAAGTACACAGTCATGCAATTGTACAAGGAAGGAGTTATTCTGGATTATCAAATCTCGGAGGCCAAGCTAGGGAACCTGCTTTTTTACATGGCTTCTCCAGTCCCGGGGACTTTTGTCATCTCGTTGGTCATGAGGGGCCGGCCCGAGCCTATTTTTTCACTTGATTTGAAACTAGATGATCTGCTTGAGATGGCTGACAGAGGTGTGGATGAACTCGACCTCGAATGTATGGTGTTCAGCAACCGTCCGCTGCTTAATTTGCTGAAACGGGATATCAACAAGCGGAATAGGTGATATTTTAAAATCCTGTAGGCGAATAATCACGTGATATAGATTTTCTTTAATTAATTAATTAATTAATTGAGTCTTGCTCGTTAGACGGAGTCGGCCACCGCCTGGAATTTTTTCTTGACAGAACTTTTCGAGTAAACTATGAGCTTCGAGGCTAGACCCGCCTGGAATTTTCGCGTGTAAAGTAATTTAGCTTTGAGTCTGGGTACTTAGACCGACACGGCCTTAGTCTGGAGATTTTCCTGAACAAAACTTTCTGCGTGAGCTTCACCTTGGAGTCTTGCTAATTAGACCAGCTCGGCTAAGTATGGGAATTTTATGAGCGAAACTTTTCGAGAAAACTTTAGGTTTGAGTCTCGCTACAAAAACAAACTCGGTCTAGTTCTGAACTTTTGTCAAAAAGGGGCTTCGTGAGCTCTCTGAGTCTAGCTATTTAGACCTGCCTAAAAACTTTTCTAAACGAACTTTCCTTCTGAGTCTTGCTACTTAGACCAACCGGGCATCGGGTGTAAAACTTTTCCCTGCAAACTTTCGAGTCTTGGTGCCTAGACCTGCCTGGAAATCTCTCCTTACCAAACCTTTTGCGGGAACTTTGCCTCCAAGTCTAAGTGCTTCGAGTAGCGGATGGACCTCACTGCGGAGAAAAACATGTAGCGTAAACTTTACTTATACTAGAGTCTTAGCGCTCAGACCAACCCGACCCGACGGAGGAACAATCCAAAACTCATCGCGTAAACAGGAATCTGCGCTCTAATATTGAACCCAACCGGGGGCCATGTCCGGGCAGATCTCTGGACTACTCTCCCGCAATGCCAACTTTGGTTGGACATTACCAATTTTGGCTTCCAGGCCAAGAAAGCCACCCCTTGGAAATGACTTGATCTAAGAATCTGGGGTAACTCTCAGTCTGTGGCTCAGATTCGGCCATCTAATAATGTCGACACGTGCTAGCAAGCTGTGGTCATTACTATCAATTGAGCCTCAACATCGCTGGAACAGATCTCAGATTCTCAACGTGACCGTAGAAAAGCAGTCTAGCTTAGATAATCAAGAATTATTTATAACCTTTGGGGTAGCGGCCACTGGCACGTGACAATGGCGGGGTCGCTAGCTCAGATCTCATTGCCGTCCCAGGGGTTCTCGACGGACCAGCCAAAAAGTGCCATGGAAACACGAAAAACGCCGAGTTTTGCCAGCTGAGTATCTATGAGCAGGATACGTAAAGCTCACAAAAAGTCTCGAGCTGGTTGCACGTGGTGCAAAAGGCTCAGAACTAAGGTAAGATGGGATCATAAGAGGTGCAAAACAAATGATGAGTACAAGTTGGCTAACACTAAAAAGTGTGATGAACAGAAGCCCTCGTGCACCAAATGCAGGGCCAAGGGTCGGGAATGCCAGTATGAGCTTCAAGTGAAAATCCAGAATAGCTTATTTGAGTCTGAGCTGGGGCAAACGGAACCTGTACAGGAGGTTGAAGACATGGGCACAGTATCCCCACCCTCAGACCTAGTTCTGCGGTCGGCTATGAGGTTTGCTAGCGGAGCAGTTGTGCCCATGACAGAGTTGGAGTATGGAACTTTCCGATTTTTCTGTCAGGAAGGAGCCAAGTACATCAGTCTCGGGTTTGATCAAATTGAGAAGGTCTGGGATGGCCCAGCTATCGAGCATCTTCTCAAATCTGACATGGCTTTCAATAGCCTCATGGCTTTATGTAGCACAATGCTAGGTAAAGTGGGGATCTTGAAAGATCAGCAGCAGCAGGCCCCGGCCCAGTTCCTCAAACGCGCATTGTTACTCTGTAGACAGAGCCTGTGTGCACCAAGGGAATCTCATAACCCGCTCGAGCTTGCAATGACTTCCTATCTGCTGTACGGCTGCACCTTATCAGACCCGTTTCTCGTTCCTATCATATCATTTGATGGCGGCGTGGATGTTTTTGGGATTGCTAGGGGAGTGTCGCTCATATTTGACTCATATTTTGATCAGCTCAGAGAGACAATATATGCCCCAGTGCTCTTTGCTGGAGACGCTGGGTGGCAGAAGACGATAGGCGCAGAGTTCCCATCCACAGAGATACCACTGATCAGCAAGATAAAGCAATTGGTGGAGAATGAAGATGATTCCGCTGCACTTAAGGAGATTTATGTTGAAACACTTGATATGGTTCGGATCCTGACTATCTTAGCCGAAACGACCGACTGCACCTATTTTATTGCCTCTATCCCAGCCGCGGTCTCAGACCAGTTTCTAATCCTGGCTAGGGGCAAAGTGCCACTGGCATTGCTGATTCTGGCGTTGCTCTGTGGGTTTGCCAGCCGCCTCTACATTACGCCTAGGGGAGCAGCTCGTATTGACCCGTGGCTTGAGCTTATTATTGACCTTTACGACATGCTGCCGTTTAAGTGGCACCATTACCTTAACGATATTACGACCATTGTGAGAACCAGGACACCCATAGCTAAGATGCCAAAGCCGCCAAGCGCATCTCAACCTTAAGAAGAGAGAGGATTTTTTTTCAAGTGAATTATGAGCGTCGAGTCTCCGAGGCTAGACCCGCCTGAAAAGTTTGCGTGTAAAGTATAAGTTTGAGTCTCGGTACTTAGACCAACTCTGCCCAGTCTGGAAATTTGCCGAACGAAACTTTTTGCGTGAACTTCACCTTCGAGTCTTGCTAAGTAGACCAGCTCGGCCAAGTATGGGAATTTTATGAGCGAAACTTTTCGAGAAAACTTTAGTTTTGAGTCTCGCTACAAAAACAAACTCGGTCTAGTTCTGAACTTTTGTCAAAAAAGGGCTTCGTGAGCTTTCTGAGTCTTGCTACTTAGACCCGCCTGAAAACTTCTCTAAACGAACTTTCCTTCTGAGCCTTGCTACTCGACCAACCGGGCCTGGGGTGAAGGCGCTTCCTGCAAACTTTCAAGTCTCGTTTTGCCTAGACCAGCTGGCTCAGATTGGAAAATTATACCTGGAGTCTGAGTCTCGGTACCTAGACCTACCTAATAATTTCTCTTAGCGAAACTTTTTGCCGAAACTATGCATTCGAGTCTCCGTACTTAGACCAACTCGCCCCAGTCTGGAATTTTGCCTGAACGGAACGTTTTGCATGAACTTCACCTCTGAGTCTTGCTAATTGCCCGAGCTCGGCCAAGCATGGAAATCTTTAGACCGAAACTGTTCAGCACCGAGACCGACTCGAGTTGTCATGCCACGAACTCGAGTCCCAGTGTTTAGACCGAATCGGCCATGCCTGGAAAGTTTGTGTAAACAGCGTTTTGAGTGACTTTCGCTCGTGAGTCTCACTACTTAGACCAGCCTTAGAATTTATCTGAGAAGATCTTTTCGTGGGAACTCTCGGCGTTCAGAACAGCTCGGCCTAATCTGAAATTTTCTTGGACAAACCTTTTCAGGTAAACTCTACTCCTGAGTCTGAGTACTTAGACCGGTCTGGAAATTTTTCTTTGTAGCCAAACTTCTCACGAAAACTTTGCCAATCAAGTCTAAGTGCTTCCAGTGTCAGAGCAATGCCACTGGATAAAACTTGTAGCGTAAACTTTGCTCCTGAGTCTCGGTGCCTAGATCAGCTCTGGCTGCTCTGCTTGGCGCGGAAGTTGCCCACGGCAAATCCTGGCGTTCAAGCTAACAGCACCCTCCAGAAGTAGCTCTGCCCAGGAATCTGCGGTAAATCTCCGCGTAAGTTTCCAGCTCAGAGACCTGTCGGCCGCTTCACGTGCTACTACGCTGAGGTCCTCAGGGCCGCTGAAATGAGTCTGATGACTTAGTCTAGATAAGAATTTAAAATAACGTTAAATGAACCTCTATCAGTCTGATTGCTTAACCTTTGAGGTCCTGACTACTGACACGTGATCTTAAATGGCGCCGCGCGCAGGTCTTAGCGACTCTGGCCTGCGTTAACTTTTAATGCAGCAGTGAGATCGGCGCCACTTTTATCATCAGTGAGATTTCAGTTTAACAGCTTTAGCTGGTGCCATGGAAAATAGGAGACGCCACGAACGAGCTGAGAAGCTATGAGCAGAATACGTAAAGCCCATAGAAAGTCGCGAGCTGGTTGCACTTGGTGCAAAAAGCTGAGAATAAAGGTACGCTGGGATCATAGGCCGTGCAAACAAAGAGTACAACTTAGCTAACACTAAAAGTGTGATGAACAGAAGCCTTCGTGTACCAAGTGCAGGGCAAGGGGCCGGGAATGCCAGTATGATCTTCAGGTCAAGATACAGAATAGCTTCTTTGAGACTGAGCCTGATCATACGGAAGTGAAAGAGGTGGAATTGATCCCTATATCTCCGCCATCAGAACTGGCTCTACGGTCGGCTATGAAGTTTTCCCGTGGCGAAGTTGTGCCCATGACAGAATTGGAGTTTGGAGCATTTCAATTTTATTGCCACGGAGGAGCAAGGCTCATTAGCCTTCGGCTTCATCAAATTGAGAAAGTTTGGGCGGGTCCAGCAGTAGAGCACCTTTTGAAATCTGACATGGCTTTCAACAGTCTCATGGCTCTGTGCTGCACGATGCTGGGTAAAGGGGGGCACTTGAAGGATAAGCAACAGCTTGCCCCAACACAGTTTCTTTCTCGTGCACTATCACTCTGTAGACAGAGTCTTAAAGCACCCAGGGAAACCCATAACCCTTTGGAGCTTGCAATGACTTCTTATTTGATCTACGGCTGTACCTTAGCAGACCCCTTTATAGTTCCAATCATATCATTTGATGGGAGTGTGGATGTTTTTGGAATTGCTAGAGGGGTGTCGCTAATTTCTGATTCATATTTCCAGCAGCTTCAGCAAACAATTTATGCTCCAGTGCTTTATGCTGGAGAGTATGGGTGGCAAAGGACGGCAGATCTAGAGTTGAAGTTCCCAACCACAGATATACCATTGATTAGCGCGATAAAGCACTTGGTGGAGATTGAAGATGATCCGATGGCTTTAAAGGAAACCTATCTCGATACGCTCAATGTGATACGGGTCCTGGCAATTATGGCTGAGACAACCAATAGCAATTATTTCATTGCGTCAATTCCAGCGGCGGTCTCAGAACAATTCTTGGTCCTGGCCAGGGGCAAGGTGCCGCTGGCGTTGCTGATTCTAGCTTTACTGTGTGGAGTAACCAGCCGTCTCTACATTTTGCCAAGGGGAGCAGCTCGTATTGACCCGTGGCTCGAGCTTATCATTGACCTTTACGACATGCTGCCGCCCAAATGGCATAATTCTCTCAATGAAATTGCAACTATTGTGAGGACCAGGACGCGTATACTTACTGTGCCAAGGTTGCCAAGCTAAATTCTCATTCTTAGTTATTTAATCAATGAAGAAAGCTATTTATTTATATTGTTCCACCACCAACGGCGCGGAGCCGCTGCTCCGTGGTCATGCGCTTGTGGCCCTTGATAACCGGCTGCTTCGATTTGGTAGGCGGCGGTCTTGGCGTGCTAGCCCCAGTACTAGGGGCGCTAGACTCGTCAAAGTTCCCCTCGCCTTCGTGGTACATATCCTCGAGATTTGCGGCTTTAGCTGCCTTTGTAGCCGCCTTTGTGGCACGGAGCGTGGCTGCACGACGCGCGTTCCTCTCCTTGTCCTTCTCGTGCTTCTGCTTGAGCGCGGCATCAACAGCCTCGTCATTATCCAGCAACCAGAATGCAACTTCCCTACCGGGCTTCTGGAAATCAACGCTAGCACCAACAGAAGACTCCGCACCGGCACCACTACCGTCGGCACCGCCCTCGCCGCCGCTGCCCTCCATGACCACATGCTGCACATGCATCTTTTGCTTAGCCCGATCTCGCATCCTTTCTTCAATGGTGCCCTTGACTAGCAGCCGATATACAGTAACCTGCTTGGTCTGGCCCAATCTGTGCGCTCTATCCATAGCCTGACTATCAATGGTTGGGTTCCAATCAGAATCGTAGAACACCACAGTATCAGCAGCCGTTAGATTGATACCCAGCCCACCGGCTCTGGTCGAAAGCAAAAACACAAACAGCTCAGGCTTGGTCTGCCAGTCATTAACCAGATCTCGCCGGTCAGACAGCTTTGAGGAACCATCAAGACGGCAATACTTGTACTGTCTGAAGGTCAGGTACTCCTCCATCAAATCCATCATTTTGGTCATTTGGAAGTAAATCAGCACTCGGTGATCATTAGCCTTGAGCTCTGTCAGGAGCTGGTCAAGTTTCATCAATTTGCCAGAATCAGACACAAACCGAGACATGGAGGGCATCCGAATAGTGGTGTACCCAGCCCTGGTGTTCTTCTCCACGGGGTATAGATCCGAGGGCAAATCGTTGGGGCTGACCCCAGCCTGCATGTATGACCACTCCTGATCAAGGGTCATGGGGAAGAGGGCCTGCCTAATCTCCCGGTTGAACAAGATACTCGACTGATCGTTGACGAACCCTCGGTCAGACATGACAGCCAAAATGGGCGGGCACAGCACTGCTGGGTCGTAAGCCCGCTCAGTCACATGGTAATAGTTGTCAGTTGCGACCCTGTCTCCAACTGTAAGCAAATCTTGCATCACCTCGCCACCATCAGGCTTCAGCTTCTGAACAGGATTGATCACAAACAAATTGTGATCCGGCTGCTTTCCATAAACAGTTTCAAGACGATTAGCATGATCTTCCATCAGAGGCTTGGCCAAAGCTCGCTCCAATATGCCCGACCGACCGGTATCGATAATCTCCTGCTTGGAGTAGCCAGAAAACGGCGCCCAGTCCATCTGGGAGTCTGTCCATACATCAAACAGCGTAGATCGGCGGCCATTCGTGGACTCACATGGTACATCCAGGAACCCCCCGTCTCTGAAAAGCAGCTTCGGGAGCGGCAACTGGATCAAGTTCTGCGAGCTGTAAGCCAAGTCCACCAGGGGCCCATCTCTGCTGATCGATGCAGTGTCGGCAAAAGTCGAAAAAGAGTATGCCGACTTCACATCTGCCCGCTCAAACAAGTCTGGATGGTTGCACACTTTTCGGAACTGCATGACCAGATTCATCAAACTCTGGGTACTATCGTCATTCCCAGAAGCAGCCCGCTCGATCAAATCAAGCAAGCTGATTTGAGATCGGAGCATTCTGTAAAGAACCCGTTGACGATTGGTCAACTCGCAGTACAGGTCAATTTCAATCTTGTCACCAAGCTCCTGCTGCACGTTCTTCTTGACTCTCCTCAGCATGAAAGGTTTCAAAATCATGTGCAACCTTTTCAGCTGCTCCTCGTTGAGCTGAGTGTTAGTTTGGGCATGGCTCTCAATATCCTTGGAAAACCACTCGCTGAACTCTTCATGAGAGTCAAACAACGACGGCATAATGAAATGAAGCAAAGCCCACAGCTCCTGCATAGAGTTTTGGATCGGCGTACCAGTCAGCAGCAATCTGTTTCGGCACTGGAATGACAGCAGAGACTTCCATCGCGTTGAAGACGATGACTTAATAGCCTGGGCCTCATCCAGAATCATGTATTGCCACTTGATTCTTTGGAAATACTGTGCATCTGCCACCACGAGCTGGTAACTGGTGATAAGCACATGGAACGGCGAGTCCTTGGTGTACCTCAGCTGCTTCCTGTCCCAGAATTTTCGCAGCACCTTTCTATCCTTGCCGCTTCCCCAGTATGGTAATGCCTTGAATTGGGGTACAAATTTTGTAATTTCCTGCTGCCAGTTGTGCAAGGTTGAGGCGGGAGCAATGACCAAGAAGGGGCCCCAAATGTTGTGGGTTTCTGCCAGGTAAGCCATCACTGAGATACTCTGCACGGTCTTACCCAGACCCATCTCATCAGCAAGAATACCATTGATACCCTGTTCATACAGATTAGCCAGCCAATTCAATCCCTTAAGCTGGTACTCCTTGAGCTGGCATTGCAGCAGCTTGGGCTGGGCGATCTCCAGATCTCCCAGTGACGACGGATTCTGGAAATTCATCTCGTCACCGTCAATATCGACATTTTTAACCGTGGCCTGAGTATGAGCATTATGGCCATGGCCGTGGTCAAAAGCCTTGGCTTTATCCTGAGCAGCAATGACTGCAGATTGGGCATTGGCCATAGCGGCCTTTTTCAACGACTCGTCGTCAATAGCATCAAAATCAATGGTATCAGCATCGGCGGAATGGGACATGTCGACAGCGTTCTCATCCACGTCAGCATGTGCCCCCTCAGAAGACTCGCCATCACCACCCTCAGTCTGCATCTTCCTGCCAATGAAATGACTGTAAAGCTCAGTCTGGGTGATAAGGAAGTTGAGTTTCCTGGCCTGTCTCCTTGACTCCCTGAGTTCTTCCTCCCTCTTGGCTTGGTCCATTGCTTCCTTTTCAGCACGTTTGCGCAGCTCTCGCTCTTCTCGCTCATTACGTTTCCAGAAAGACAACATCTCCCGCATAGCTCTTCGGGCCCTGCCCTGAAGGTCCTTGACTTGCTTGTTGGTTCTGAACTGCCACCTCCGTGCTTCCTTGGAGGCCAGCAGCGCTGTCTTACGCGTGTTACTCTGCTTGATATTAGCAATACCCTGTAGCAGCTTGGAGACCTTGGAAGAATCCTTTCTAGCCATGTCTTTCCATACACCCTCGTAGGTGTTCTGGTAGAGCTTGGCCAGTGCGCGAATCTCTTTGACAGTAGGGCCCTTCTCAACAGGTGTAGCTTCTTCCCTTCTTGCCTTCTCAGCGGCCTTCTCAGCGGCCTTTTCAGCGGCCCGTTCGGCCCTTTCAGCCTTTGCAGCGGCTGCAGCAGCGGCTCGTAGCGCCTTTTTACTCTTTGGAGCAGGTTCAGCTTTTTTCTCAGTATCCTTGCTTCCCTTAGCAGGAATGACAACGCCATTGACTGTGATTTTGATTTTGGTCTTTGGAGGGCCTTCAGTCTTGGAGTCCTCTCTTTTGCGTTTCCCGCCAGCAGCTATAGAGCCCTTTTTGGCAGCTATTGGCACCTCGGCAGCGGCAGCTCCTTGCTTCCCGCCCTTCTTTTTCTTTTTGCCGCCCGAAGCACCCTTAGTAGTCCTCTTGTCAATTGACTCCTGTTCGTCCTTGACATTCTCTTTGGCTTTACCCTTGGTCGACCTTTCTTTTGATTTGTGAGACACCGGCAGTTCCGACTCCGGAGAAGGCGAGGGAGAGGGCGGAGCAACAGATTCCTGCACTGGGCGGGACTTGTATTGCTTCAGGATATCCATCGCGCGCTTCTTTTTGATATCCAGGGCCCTTTTCAGTTTATCCTCTTGCCGCTCAGCTTCTTCCACTTTTTCGAGCTTCTTGACAGACGGGGCGTGTAGAACAGAGTATGCGTGTTTACGCGATGCTTCGACTCGGGCAACCTGGGTTTGTAGCGCATCGGCGTTCTTTTTAGCGTAGTAAGCCTCTTCAGCATCGTTGTCGCGCTGTATAATCATCGACAGACGGGCATTGAGTTTATGAAGGTACGCCTCCTTTTCAGTTTGAAATGCATCGCTGTCAGCTTGATCCACAAATTTCATGGCGCGGACCTCGTCGTTTCTAGCTGCTGCAGCAGCGGCAATCTGGGCCTTTTCACTTCCATTACCATTAGCCTCGGCCTTGTAATCCTCTTGGTCGACCACGGGCTGGAATACCGGCGCCGCTGGTGGTGGAACCGTATCGATTACCCCATCAGGTCTTTGGTGATCCAGCTGCATAGGCTGCTCTGGTGCAGACAGGACAGGCTGCACTGGGGTTGCTTGCTGGTACTGGTGGTGGTAAGGGCTAGCGGAAACCACCTCGGGGCCCTCACCATAGTAAGGAGACGGCTGTACTCCCAAACCATTAGACAGATCATATCCCCCTGAAAAAAAGTTTGTAGGTGCCATTGGCCCCTGCTGTACGGTCTGCGGAGAGCCCACCTGTGGAGCCGTTGCTAAAGGCATGGGCACTGAGTGCTGCATCAAGACAGGACCTGATTGGGGCAGCGCTGGAGCGAGCACTGGAGCATTGCCCACTGGCGACGATATGACCGCTGGTGCTTCAGATGACAAGAGTGACGATATCGACATTGCGTTTCCGGAGCGTCGCTGATAGTTAGTATTGGCTCTCAAGAAGGACTCGGAGAAGTAACTTACTTGGTTTGAATCATTTCCATTGCTCTCATACTGCGGCGGTGCCGGACCCGGTGCCGGTGTCGGAGTGTTCTCCATCGTTTGTTCCTTGTAGACCGCCGCCCAACCTGATCCAAGCCAATATCAGCTCCAGGTTAGGTCGTGGGCGTGCTACAGAGGACGTTCTTAATCCTTTTTGGATTTTCCAAATTCAAAAACCCTCTGCTCCTCCCTTAAGTGGCTGACAAGCTCCCAATCGCGTTCCAAGCCCAGGGATCACGAGAGTCTCTTATATCAGACCTCCAATGAGTCTCGAGGAGGATCGTCGCGTGGTGCTTATACGGTCGCAGCTCTGTCGCGGTGGAAGCTCGGGAGCCTTGCTGTTGGTTGTTGGAACAGGTGGCGAACTTGATTGGAAGAAGGTTGGTTCCAGTTGCCCTTTAATCAATTCCCACCCATGGTTGTGCGCTATCGACGGAGGGGCCTTTATTTTTTCCCGCCCTTGAGCCACTCACACGTATCGAGCGAGCCCAGCCTTTAGAGTTTGGCACTGATTTTCAGTTAGGTGACAAACCTGTTAAAGGGCAGCTTTCTCTTCCCCGATCCTCGATCTGACCGGCTGAAAGTCCGTTAGCGTGGTGGCCCCCGGGGCCGAAATTTAGGTGAGTTCAAGTGGGATTACCTAAGCAGGTGCTCCTGCTGCTTGGATTTTTGTACATTGACGGTCTATTGAGCTAGAGGCGGAGTAATGGCCGGAGAGGGCAGAGGATATAGCGAAGTTGGGCCGTCTTCGCATGAGTTTGACCTTGTATCGAATAGATGGGCCGCGGAGGGGAGCTCCGGTGGTTTGGTTGGCGACGAACACGAGAACTTCAGTGTGAATTGCTCTGAGCATGAATATGGTCCGGGGGAGCAAGAGGAGGAGGAGGAGGACCTCGAGGTGCATCCTGCATTCAAGGCTTCTACATCTGCAAATCACTGGACGTACCAAGGTGGGCATATTCAACTTCCGTACGAGGACCTTACAGCTATAGACTGGCCCCAGGAATTTGCCAAGGATAGAATAAGACGAGGCAGCCTTGACGTTTCAGGACGCTTAGGTTCGTTGAAAGAGTTGAGCCAAGACTGGATTGTACTAGTATGGACCGGAGCCGTGGTGGGAGTGTTAGCTGCCGCTATTGATATTGTCTCCATGTGGCTGGGGGATCTCAGAGAGGGTCGGTGTCGTGGCTCGTTCTATCTGAACAAGTCATTCTGCTGTGCTGGTTTCAATTCTGGGGATGTATGCGAGCAGTGGGCACCTTGGGGCCACAGTCTACCAACGGGAGCAGGATATGTGCTGAGATATTTTATCTATACTTTGCTGACTGCATGTTTCGCCATGGTTGCGTGTCTTTTGGTGCTCAAGCTGGCGCTATATGCCCGTCTTAGTGGGATCCCTGAGATCAAGACTATATTAGGAGGCTTCGTTATAAAGGGATTTCTTGGAGTCAAGTCACTTGTGGTCAAATCGCTCGGACTGAGCTTGGTGGCCGGCGCGGGGCTTTGGGTAGGCAAGGAGGGCCCGCTAACTCACGTGGCGGTTTGCTGTGCCAACATTCCCGTTAGGTTTTTCGGGCCACTACGTGATAATGAAGCCAGAAAACGGGAGATTCTCTCTGCTGCTGCCGCGGCCGGTATATCAGTAGCATTTGGGTCACCAATAGGAGGAGTCCTGTTCACATTGGAGGGGCTTTCCTTCTATAATAGTGATAAAATCATGTGGCACAGCTTTGTATGTGCCATGATTGCAGCAGTAGTGCTACAGAACATGAACCCCTTCCGCACTGATCAGCTGGTGCTGTTTCAAGTCACTTACAATCGCATATGGCATCTCTTTGAGCTCATTCCTTTTGCTTTGTTGGGCCTGCTGGGCGGGTTCTACGGGGCCGGGTTTGTCAAACTTAATATGGTCTTTGCCCACTGGAGGCGGCGAAGGCTTGCAGAGCACCCCGTGGTGGAGGTGGTCGTGGTCGGGGCACTTACCGCGATAACGGCATTCCCTATTAGCATTTTGCGCATGCAGCCCTCGCGGTTACTTTTGCAACTATTTCAGGAATGCCCATCTGGTAAGTCTACTAGTCTTTGTAACAACAACTGGCTGTCGACCTACTTCTTGCTCTTATTCGCATGCCTGCTAGGGTTTGTGTTCCTCAGCTACACTTTTGGCACATCAATCCCAGCAGGGACGATGCTACCGTCAATGATAATCGGCGCTTTGGGAGGGCGTGCTATAGGCATTCTCATGCAATCATGGCATGAGAGCCACCGCGGGTTCGTCTTGTTTGGGTCATGCCCGCCGGACGGCATTTGTGTCACCCCGGGTGTATATGCGCTAGTTGGTGCTGCGTCCACCCTTACTGGAGCCACTAGGCTTACAGTTTCCTCAGTCGTGATCATGTTCGAGCTCACGGGAGCGTTAAGCTACGTGCTGCCAATAATGATGGGGGTCATGATCTCGAAATGGGTAGCAGACTATTTTGAGAGGAAAAGTATTTACGATATCTGGATTAGTTATCTGGGGTATCCCTTGGTAGCCAGAGACGAGGGCGGTGAGCCGCTGCCAGATTTGACCGCTGTAGAAGTATTCACCCCGCTAAGCCAGCTTACAGTTTTGGAGGGGGTGTCCACGGTGGGCCAGGTCCTGGAGACTACCAGCGCGCCTGTCAGGGGGTTCCCAATTGTTGAGAGCAGGGCAGATCCTACTCTTATCGGCTATATTTCCAAACACGCAATACTAAAAGCATTGCGGCAACGGGAGCTGGACAAAAATGCCGTTTGTTATTTTGTACCCTTTGGGCCAGGGGCTTTGGAAAGTGGGCTCGATCTCCGGCCCTGGGCTGACATGACCCCACCCGTTGCATCCTCGAAATCATCGTATCATTTCATCGTCAACACAGTCCAGTCTCTTGGCCTGAGTTACATTCTTTTTACAAATCTGGGGAAGCTGGAGGGGCTTTTGACTAAAAAGGATGTTTGGGCATTGCTCAACGATTTACCACCTACATTTACAAACTTGTCCAGCCGCAGCGTCGGTGCCGGTGGCGAAGACGAGGACTCATTTTCGGCAACTGGTTTGCTCGACAATTCTATGGAGACTGATCGAGTGCACCTATAACTTCGTTGTCGATAAACGTTCTGACCGCCGATGGGATATTCTGAGCCTCTTGCTCTCTCAACATGTGATAAGGGCAAGTAATGCAAAACCCAAATGACTCCAATATGGTTTGGAACTTGTACCTTGTCAATGCAAAGTTCCGGGCTCGGTGGAACCGGGGGTGGGTTTGGAAATTGGAGAGCACCTCCACGACCAGCGTGATCATTTGCTCTCTAGGGATTGCAACCCCAACTTGCTCCAAGTCCCGGAGCCAAATAACGCCTAACCACGGAGCAAGCCCGACCTTGATGGCGCTGAACTGGGCAATCGCCATAAGCGCTTTGCTGTCTAGCTTGATAAGACTACCGGGCCCGTGCTCTAGTGTGTAAAGACCTGAAAGGCTCATAAGTATAGAATGCATTGTTTGTAACGAGTACTGCGACCCCAGGAGGGCAGCCACAAGCTCGTGGAATTGGTCCTGAGGGTAGATATAGCCATACTGCCGTTGTAACTGCTTGAATTTCTGTTCCACCTGCTCACCAATAAAGTCCCCGCCGTGCATAGCCCCCTGTGCTAATATAGCACATAGACCTTCTTGTATGGCCGTGTCCGTTAGAATTAGCTTCCGCTCGAAGCTTTCACGGATACAGAGCCAGGCCATTTCGATGTTCCCCTCAGAGGCAAAGGCTGATAGGCACAAGCTCCAGGACAGCGGCGTGTCGCGACCTAATTTCACCAGAACATGATGCAGCTGCGTAACCATGTGGTACTGGCGCTTCTGTCGATACCCATACATGAGTCCGTAGTACCAATCAATGGGTAGCTCTCCATCACGCGCTGGTGAGCACATTTTTTTGAATAGAGCCTCTGCAGCTGCGGGGTCCCGGTCGGGGAGCTGCATGAGATATCGGCGATAGGCCTTTCCCGGTAAGAGGTCTCCACCACCCATCATTAAGCGATCCGGTGTCCAGTTCTTATTCCTGTACATGAGCTCCGTGACGAACACATCCTCGTCTTTGCTGATTGTAATATTCCGGGACCGCAGGAAATCCATCAACTGCTTGGGCTGCAGCTGAGGATGGTCCATACTCACCGACTTCCAAAACCTGCCTGAGCTAGTGATTGCCATTTTCGGCGACGCGGCTTCGCGCGCTCGGATTGCGTCCACAAGGTCAAATAATGTACTGCTGTAAGTCAGCCGCTGAATGATTACTCGCAGAAGCCTAATTGGAAGCAGATTCACTGAGTCGTGGCTATTCTTCAGAGAAGCAATCACCGCACTCACCAGAAGCTGAACTGATTCTGGTCCCCCATGGTCAATCACTGTGGAGATCCGCTTAAACCCACGAGGATTATAGGTGTAGATCCCGCGCTCGACCATCATGCAGACAAACAAGACACAGTTCTGCTCCGGCGCGTGCAACAGAAGTACCCGGTCAAAGTCAAGCTCGAAAAAGTCCACAATAGTTTTGCGTCCAAGTTTCTGCAGCCAGGGTAAAATGACCCCGGAAAAATACTGCTCATTTTGGAGCATGCCGCGGGATACGAGGTCGCGCGCATCTTCCGACCTCAACCCTTTGCTATTCGAAATAAAACCATGATACCGGTCCTCGAACCCGGGGGAGTTTGCAGCAAGCAGAGACTGAAGCCCTGGTAAGCCACTATGCTCGTCGGGGTTGTCTTTGATGTGAGGCTGATGCTGGCCCACTAAAACCGGTTGCCACTGCAGAGTACTAGAATGCAAAAAACATACTCTAGGCCGCAGCCTCCGAGCAGATTTGATAGTCCGAGAGATTAGCATTACTCATTTCTATGCTCTTTGTTGTAAATGAAGCGCTTTCAGCTTGGTACTCTATAAGTTAAGGCTAAGTGAGTTCAATATTGACTTCGAACCACCAAAAATTTCGAGGTTCCTTGCTTACCTAACTATATCAAGATAGTTTGATTAAGATAGGCACAACTCATTGTCGACCTGCCTTAATTTGGAAACGTGCTCTGAACTAAACAGGCTGAGACCGTGTACGTTTTCCTGGCTTTCATACAAAACCGCACGGGACACACTTCGGAACAGTCTGGAACGCCTAAGCGGAGCCAAATACGGGAGTTCGACTGAAAGGCCATGTCTGGCAGGTACTCAATAGACTATGCCGTGTCCGAACATGGCGACGATGATGGCGACCTTGTGTTTGGCGGAGAAGGAGTGACTTCAGAGGATAGAGACCTTCTCCGGGCAGATGAAGAAGTCTTACAAGCTCTGGGCCAAAACAAAAAGGATTTTAGAGGAATACGCGGGTTCTTTCCAAAACGGAAAAACCCGTTCAAGAATGGGTACGGAAAGCTCCAAACCGCGGAGGGCCCTAGCGGAAGTAACAGCAGCAGAAAAAACAACAGCATACAGGACTCAGATGAGCCGCAAAGACTTAGTACATTCAACAGTAGCCATGCTACAGACGAAGAGTCCGACTCCAGTGACTTGGAGATTGACCTGGAGTCTCATTCTCGCAAGAAGAAGCCACGGAAGAGCCTGCAGTTCTGGCACGCACTGCTTCTAATGTTCGCGGTTGCATTGGTGCTACTGTTGTCAGATATTTTTGACGACTCGAAGAGCAGCCGTCGTGCTCCGCAGAAGGTGCGCAAGTACCTCTTGTCTAACGGCACGCATCATTTCTACCCAACCACGATCCTTGTGTCGCTCGACGGGTTCCACCCTCATTATATCGACGAAGAGCTCACGCCCAACTTGCACACGCTGCTCACACAACACAGCGGCGTGCCTTACATGATACCATCGTTCCCGTCATCTACTTTCCCCAACCATTGGTCCATTATCACGGGCCGGTACCCGGCGAATCACGGCATAGTTGGGAACACATTCTTTGACCCGATTGTGGGGAAACAGTTTTGGAATACGAAACCAGGGAAGAGCCTGGACCCAGTGTGGTGGGGGGGCGAGCCTATCTGGGAAACTGCCGGCCTCCAGGGGATATCTACTGCTGTCCACATGTGGCCCGGTAGCGAGGTCAAATGGGAGCATTTGCATGAGTTTGATCCCTTCAATGGGGACGAGAAGTTGACTGCCAAGCGGGACCGCGTTTTTGAGTGGATCGACCGCGACCTCAACACACGGCCAGGGCTTATCATGACCTATGTGCCCAACGTTGATAGTGTTGGCCACCAATATGGCATCAGCGGACAAGAATTGAAGGATACGATATCAATGGCTGACGAGTATGTGGGGAGTTTGATGAGAGGGATTGAAAAGCGGAATCTTAATGAGATTGTCAACTTGGTGGTTGTCTCTGATCATGGCATGGCCCCAACTTCCAACGAGCGGGTAGTATTCCTTGAAGACTTGTGCGATACCAGCAAAATTGCACATTTGGACGGATGGCCCCTGGTGGCGATTCGGACCAACAACCCTCAGGACCTTGACGAGATTTACCAGTCAATCAAGTCCAAAGAAGACAAGGACTCTGGGTGGACCGTTTACAAAAAGGAAGACCTACCGCGGGAATGGAACTTCGGGGGCAAGAACCATAAAAGCTATGCATTTGATTACCGGCTGGCACCTCTCTGGGTTATCCCCAAAGTCGGGTGGTCCATCACCACCAGAGAGAAGCTCAAGGATATGGGCGGGACTTACAAGCCCTTTGGTGTGCACGGATATAATAACACAGAGAGCCTGATGAGAGCTCTATTTGTCGCCAAGGGTCCATACTTTGAGAACAAACTTTACCAGCCCATCCCCAACATTGACATGTACTCTATCATCTGCGACACGTTAGGGCTGAGTCCGGCAGAAAACGATGGAGCTCCACCCAAACGAGCGTTGCAGCTTCTTCCTGGGAACTGGAGAGATGTGCAAGCATACCCTGGCGTGTCATTCCACACTGAAGTCATGAAGATCAACTCGACATTTGACGTTCTGTTTGGCGCTGAAAATGGCCAGGGGAGGGTGGTCACCAGTGACGCTCAAAGCTCAAACTCGAGCAACTCCCATACCGAGTCCAGCAATGCAAACTCAGCTGTGTCGGAAGTGGGGCACAAAATCTCAGATTGGTTCAGCGGTCTCGGAGATGCCATATCTGATACAGTAGATGACGTCAAGTCGTGGTTCGATAAGGGGTCTAGATAGATATTATTTAATGTTTTGTTCGTTTTTCAGATTTTGGCCCTTGTACTTGACCTCCATCCAAAATCCAGCTTCTTGTCCTTGCCACTGTCAATGATTACATTGATCACACATACTTTGTTGGAGGTTATGGCTGTTTCTGTTGCCTTGGCTAGATCTTCCAGCGTGTGCACTAAGAATCCCCTAGCTCCAAGCGATTCTGCAAGGGCATGGTATTGAGTATCCAGCTGAAGGGCAGTAGGAGGCAGTGGCTTACCGTTATTGTATGCTGCCGGGTCCACTCCGTGGTACACTCCGCTGTTGTTCATCACAAATATTACCATGGGCAAGCTCGACCTGACCGCGGTCTCAACCTCCATGGCTGAGAACCCAAAGGCCGAGTCGCCTACAATGGATACCACCAAGCTCTTCGGCTCGGCAATTTTGGCGGCGATAGCATAGCCCATGCCAACTCCCATAGTCGCGTTGGTCCCCGCATCGAGCCTCGTGCGTGGCAACGCAAGCGGGAACGAGGTGCGTGAGATATCCATGGTATTGGCACCCTCTGAGACATAGACGACTTTGGAGGTTTGACCTTTCAAAGCTTCTCGGATGGTTGCATATGCTTGCTGGTATTTGATAGGATAGACACTGGTATCATTTTCGAACTTGGCTGCTTTAGCTAGATTCTTCTCCTTGTGCGGGTTGATCTGAGTTAGTAAATTCTGGGACAAGCTAGCACCGTGGAGCTTCTCTTGAAGCTGGCCGACCACGAGTCCTATATCACCAGCAATACTATACTGTGTCATCCCGGCATTATGAGCGAGTTCTTCAGATGACATATCGACCTGAATGATCTTGACATCCGGGCGGAATTTCGGGGTCTCACCGTAGTGCAGTATCCAATTGAGTCTACCCCCTAGGAGCAGAATGACATCTGCGGCTTTGAGCGCCATTGACCGAGCTGCCGCAGTATTATACTCGTCTGAATCTGGCAGCACGCCTTTACCCATGGGAGTGGGGAGAAATGGCAGCTTGTATTGGCCATGAAACCTGCGGATTGCATGCTCTGCACGACCGTATGCTGAGCCTTTGCCAATTATGACCAGCGGCGATGACGCTGCCTTCAGAAGCCTGGCTGCTTCGGCAACTCTGGCCGGATCTCCCAGCGATCTGGGAGCATCTATAGCTGGTGGTAGCTGGGCCGAGTCTCGTTTAGGAGACCCCTGGATGAAATCCCCCGGCAAATCCACATAAGTGGGCCCAGGCCTTCCAAAGTACGCAAGGTGGTATGCTTTCTGCAAGTACTCCGGTATGGAGTCTACCTGGTCGGGTTGCGCAGCGAACTTGGTGTGGGGTTTCAAGCAAGCCACCTGATCAAGCTCTTGGAATGCTCCCTTGGTCCTCAGAAAAGTCTCTGATGATCCCGCAAGGAGCATCATGGGGAAGCAGTTCGCACTGGCGTTCTCAACTCCAGATAAAGCATGAATAATCCCAGGCCCGCCAACTACCAGCGCTACACCAGGCTTTCCAGTCAGGTACCCGTAAATACTAGCAGCGTACGTAGCTGCTTGTTCATTTCGGAACGAGACAAAACGGATCCCCTCAGCTATGAAAGCCTCCGCCACTTCTATCACAGGGATTCCAACAATCCCAAACACAACAGTGACACCTAGCTGCGCCAATGACTGGGCTATAATTTCTGCTCCGGTAGTCATCCTGAAGAAGTTGTCAACTTAGCCAGGGCAGATCTCCGCATTTAGAAAGGCCCGGCTCGGCTATTCGTGCCAGCCGAATTCGAATCGCGCCGATGAGGTCACATGACTACTCATATCTTTTTCAAAGCACGCGCGCACGCATCAAAACGCTCCCACTTTGGAGCTTAGATGTCTACGAAGTGCCGGAAAGACCGCGTTGTTTTACCATGCTGGCGTTCTTGCTTGCTTTCAGCTATGCAGCAACTGTGCTAGCCAATACCGAAAACCTCCGCTTTGTGAGGTCGCCCTTTGAGCTGGACAAGCAGCTGGAAGCCAGGGAACTTGACAGATCATTGAGAACAACGCTTCAACCACTATCAAATGGACAAATTGGCAGGGAGATTTTTCACGTTACACTTGAAGAGGGCGTTCAGTACGAAGTGAGGATATGCTGGCCGGCCAGCTTCCCTACGCAATTCAACCTGAGCTATGATAAAGGATATATTACAGTGGACCATGCTATTGAGTATTACTCGGCCAACAAGACCTTGATGGATTATCCGGAGCCAGTCCCATACGACATTATAGTAGACCGAGTGGTGGCCGGGATCTTACCGACAAGCATTGTCACTTCTGTGGCAATTGCGGTTGTTGCAGGGATGGCCGTCCTTCTATTATACTAAGTCGGGGCTAACATGCGCAGTGGTCGACCCAACGGGGGAAACCGATGGCATCTCTAATGTTTTCTACCCCACACATGTAACAGACAAGCCGCTCAAACCCGAGGCCATACCCGCCATGGGGGAAGCTGCCGTGCTTGCGGAGATCAGTGTACCACCCCAATGAGACCGGGTCCATGCCACATTGTTGCATGTTTGAGACGAGAGTCTCAAAGTCATCCTCTCTCATGCTGCCTCCAATGACCTCTCCAATATGCGGGAAGAGCAGGTCAAAGCATTCCACAACTTCCTTTTGCGAAGGCGACTTCTTCATGTAAAAAGGCTTCAAAGAGGTTGGGTAGTGGGTAATAAATACGGGGGCTTTGAAGTGTTCGCCAGCAAGAAACTTCTCCTGCTCGGTAGAGATGTCCTCGCCCCATTGTATCGAAAGCTTGTTAGCATTCAATATATCTATTGCTTCAGAGTAGGTGATCTGATGCCAGGGTGATTTCAAGATCTGCCACCTTGACTCTAACTCCTGGCGTTTTGCATCATTTCTAATTGCTCCCAATAGGTCCTGCGCCGCCTCGCCCTCTGGTACCGAGCTTTTGATCATATTTTGGGCTACGCCCAACAGCTCTTGTAGGTCTACAAAAGCGGCCTCAGCTTCAAGCATCCAGAACTCGCTCAAGTGTCGGCTCGTGTCGCTTTTCTCCGCTCTGAAGGCCGGGGCCAAGTTCCATACTCTACTTAACGAGCTTGCAAAGACCTCTAAATGAAGCTGGCTCGACACCGTCAGGTATGGTCCATGGTCTGTGTTGAAAAATGAACCTTTCTCTTGTTTACTTTCAACTGAAAACACCTCACCACCTCCTTCACAATCAGAAGACGTAATTATTGGACTCTGTACTTGCACAAACTGCTCTCGTAAAAAATAGCTAGAGACCTGTGCCAGCGCGTAGGATCTATAACGCAAAACGGCAGAGTTGAATTTCCCTTTCCACCTGAATTGGGGGATTTTACGTAGAAATTCAGGTGAGTGGTATTTTTTTTGCAAAGGATAGTCTGACCCGGCCGGACCAAAGATCTTGATCCCATTGCTATCCTCAACTTGCAGCTCCATGCTTTGGCCGGCCCCAGGTGACGCTTTTAGTGTACCAGAGAACTCCACGCAGGATCCCGTAGTCAGTGCTTTAGAATCCTCGGGAGGGATCACCACCATCAGGCGCTGTGAGCATGTCCCGTCGGTGATATCTGCAAATGCAACATTTTTCAGCTTTCGTACCGACTCAACCCATCCTTTCACCATGATATTGGTGTTGCTTGGCAACGTCACAGCTTGACGGATAGTAGCAAACCCCCTGAGCCCCCGTCGCAGCAACATCTACCGTTCTCCTCGCTCCCAGGCTCCAACTTGACAAATTGTCGGTTACAAACGTCGGCAGATCCTAGCTAGCTGAGGCGGATCCACTTTTGCACCCAAACTTTTCCTAGTTATAATTACGTAACTTTCACGTGAGCTCTTTAGAACACGTGACGTAAATCAGCTATGCCGATCCAGATTAATGCGTGATAACGGTGCGATAACGAAACGGCAGGAGTTAGGCCCGCATGTAACCGCATTTTTTTTTTATTTTTTATCTTTCCCCACTTCCTCACGTCACATTTCTAAAGTCACGAGCAAAAATAATTCATCCAGACGGAAGACGGCTCTTGTGTTTTTTAGGAAGAGGAAGGTAAAGGATATAAAAAGATCTGTAAAGCAAGGTAAAGCAAGGTAAAGCAAGCACGTATGTCATCTGAAAGCTCAGGTGGTTCAAGCGAGCGCGCAAGGCGGGCTGCGCGAGAAGCCTATCTTGAAGGCACTCAACTCGATGGTAAGTAGTATGCTATTTTTCTTGGTAGTTTGCTCAGAGAGCTTCTCAGGCTCTGTTTTGAAACTGACAGTTGATGAAAAGAATCTTGGATTGATGTTCGCACAGGGTCAAACCGGCCCGAGTTTTATTTCCTCAATGATGAGGAGCTAAGCGATAGCTGTCTGTCCTCCAAATGTGAAGATGATGAGGCCACAGACCAAGACACGGAGTATGGCTTCGGCTTTCATGAGGGCGTCGCTCTGACTCCCTCTCAGGACGACTTCGCCGCAGATCGCGACTTGAGCCTGTCGCTAGCTTCTCTGATGCAGGCCGAGACGAAGCAACATAATCGCCCTGGAAGTGCTAAGCAGTCTAGCAAGAGCTCCAAAAGGAAAGTTGATGGCCGCAGCTCAAAGGGCTCTATGAGGTCTTTGAGACTAGTTTCAGATGCAGAAATGGGCCAAAAGGTTGGCGCCAACTGCGGGAACTCATCGGAGGTTCAGATTGCTGCGCCAGTGGATGAGAACTCCAACGAAACTCCACGAACGCTGCGGACTGAGGACGCCGGCGAGCAGAAGCGCAGAGGGCGGCGGCAGCGGCAGCAGGAGCGGGAAAGAAAGCGGTACAGTAATTACAACCTGGAGCTCAGCATCACCCTTGCAGCTGGAATCTCCGTGGTCAGCTTCAGTGCTGGGTACATGCTTGGAAGGAGGTCAGAGCTTCTCAAGGTTGCGACTTGACTGTCTGTCTGTCTATCTTATTTATATCAAACTTCGTATTTATATCTAATTAATTCACATCTAAGGGATACATCTGCCAGTGAATCTAGGGTACAGAGAGCAATCTCTGACAGTGAACCGGTCACACAACCAAGCCAGGATACGCTCGGTACCCAGACCGTATCCTCCATGGGGGAAGGCACCATACCTGGTCTGGTCAAGGTACCAGTAATAGGGGGCAGGGTTGATCCCCTCACGCTCGAACCCAGCCATCATCTCTTCGCGGTTGTCGATACGCATGGAGCCTCCGGTAATCTCACCAACGTTGGGCATAAGCACGTCAACGCTCTCAGTAACTCGTGGGTCATCTGCGCACTTCTTCATGTAGAACGACTTGATTTCTAGAGGGAACCTGGTCAGGAAGATTGGCTTGCCGATAATGTCCGTCATCTTTCGCTCAGCGGCTTCGGCGATATCGTCACCAAACTTGAACTTCTCACCGTCCTCGTTGAGGATTTCATGCTCGTTGAGCCACTCCAGAGCATCAACGTAGGGTAGCCTCAAGAATGGTTGCGATGGCATCTCAAACTTGGGGTTGAGCTGCTTGACAAGCGGGCCAGCCGTAGGGTCTTCGAGAACTTTCCTCACAGTGTTGCAAAGAACACGCTCGAGATGGTCCAAAAAGTCGTCAAACGACAAAAAGCCCAGCTCAGCTTCGATATGGGTGTACTCACTGAGATGTCTTCGGGTATGAGACTTCTCTGCACGGAACGACTCTTGAATGCAGTATACATCACCCAGAGCTGGAACACAAGTCTCCAGGTAGAGCTGCGATGATTGGGTTAAAAAAGCGTCTTCACCGTAGTACTTGAACCCAAACAAAGTGGAGCCACCCTCGACTTGAGTTTGGACCATGCAGGGAGGGGTTACTTCAGTCAAATGCTCTTCGTCAAAGACTTGACGAATTGCCCTCAAGAGCGCAGCACGCACTTTCATAACCCCTGAGATAGTCTCTCCTCTCAGTGTAAGATGTCTTTGGTCCAGCAGCAGCGATGCATCAGCGCCTTCTTGGACGCGGTTAGTAATGGCATCCTCACCAGAGGGGGCAAGGGAAAACACCTTGTAGTAATCGGCAATGAGTTCATGGCCGCCGGGAGCAGATTGGCCCTCCTTAACAGGATCAATCACTCCGTAGATTGCAATTGACGTCTCTAGGGTGATCTGAGTGGTAAAATAAGCAGCTGCCAGGTCTCCATTGAGCACACACTGCAAGAACCCGGTTCCGTCCCTTAGCACAATGAAAGCCAGTCCCTTTTGCAGCCTGAGTCTGTGAACCCAGCCCTTGGCAACGACTCTGACCCCTCGGTTATCTGCAGCTTGGTAGATCTTGACACCCTTTGGCTTTGGCAGCGACGAGTCTTCGGTGACGACAATCTTCTTCGATGCCTCTATCCTTTTAGCCTCCTCGATATCCTTCTGAGCTGCCAGCTCTGCGGCCTTGGCGCTCTTCTCAGCTTTTTTCGCTAGCCCCTCGGCACCCTTCTTGGCTTTCTTAAGAGCAGACGGCGTGATCTGCTCGTATTCACCCGAATCGCTCTTTGAAACGAACAATGGGGCTTCGGTGGAGGCTCCGAGCTTGTAGAGAGCAAACGCTGCGGTCTTGAAGGGAGTGGTTTTGGAGCCAGTAGCATCGTCAACGTCGAGACCACTTGTCTCATTGACAAAAACTGCACCTTCAGGCACCTCAGTCACCTTCAATCCTTTGACTTCTTCTGCCAAGTCGGACATTTTTTGATCTTGTTAAGTTGTGTTTTTTAAGCTATAAATTAGCTGCTCAAATACGTAACGTTTGGTGAATCTTGGAAGATGAATTTTTAGTGTGAGCTTGACCAAAATTGAGTCAGATCAGCTTCTCAGATAAGAAATTTTAGTCAACAATTGGCGCATTAATTTTCCAAACGTTGACTTTTTTCACAACATCAATAGCGATAACAAGAATGTCTGGAGCTGAGGTGCCTGATTTGTCGAAACTGGCAATTTCTCACGCTCCTGCTGGGAACAATGACGAGTGGGCTGATTTGATAAAGAGCAGCGAGGGTGCCGAGGGGAGCTCTCTGGTTAAGATCCTCGTGTTCAAGCCAAAGACCCCCAAATCGCAGACCCCCGTGCCAATTGTGGTGGTAGCCCTCCAGGAGACTCAAACTCCCTCCGGTGTGATTTCTAGGGAAACTGGCACCAAGGACCCCAGAATGGCCTCGGCAGATTTGGTTGCTGAGTTTTTTAATGGCCTTGAGCCTCGTGCCCTGGGGCCCTTCTCGATCACCAAGGAGAACCATTCCAAGCTGACAATTGTTTTGGACTCCAAGATTTCAGCCTCTGAGGGAATCAAACTTGCAGTGCACCCTGATGATGCTGCAAAGACGGCTTTTGTCGACTCGGAAGACGTTGTCAAGTACTTCAACTCCATTGGTGCTGAGCCAAAGGTTGTCGACTTCTCTGCTGCTGCGGCTGCTGCCCCAGCTCCAGCAAAGCCAGTAGCAAAAGCTGCCACGGTCAATGCCAATGCCGCAACAGCTGCGCCCTCTGCCACCAATGACGGTGCTGCGCTGATCGGCATCACCGCCAACAAGGACGTTGATTTCCCCGGCTGGTACTCTCAGGTCCTCCTCAAGAGCGAGATGATGGACTACTACGATGTCTCGGGGTGCTATATTTTCAGACCCAACTCTTACGCTATCTGGGAGTCTATCCAGGATTTCTTCAATGCCAAGATCAAGAGTATTGGTGTCAAGAACGCCTACTTCCCGCTATTCGTTTCTCGAAGAGTTCTTGAGCGAGAGAAGGACCATATCGAAGGTTTTGCCCCCGAAGTTGCTTGGGTGACCAAGGCTGGTAGTTCTGAGCTTGAGGAGCCAGTCGCTATCAGACCTACCTCTGAGACTGTGATGTACCCTTACTACGCAAAATGGATCAGGTCCCACCGTGACTTGCCTCTGCGACTCAACCAGTGGAACTCTGTCGTCCGATGGGAGTTCAAACACCCGCAACCCTTTTTGCGTACTAGAGAGTTTCTCTGGCAAGAGGGCCACACTGCTCACTTGACCCTGGATGATGCCAACACTGAGGTGCTTCAAATTCTCAAGTGGTACCAAGCTATTTTTGAAGAGCTTCTCGCTGTCCCCGTTGTGCCAGGAAAGAAGACCAACAAAGAGAAATTTGCAGGAAGTTTTTTCACCACTACTGTTGAGGGTTACATCCCCGCCACTGGCCGTGGTATCCAGGGAGCCACCTCGCACTGTCTGGGCCAAAACTTCTCCAAGATGTTCAACATCACTGTGGAAGACCCTGATGATAGCAAGCCCGTTGACAAGGATGGCAAGAGACCCAAACTTTATGTCTGGCAGAACTCTTGGGGTCTTTCCACCCGAGTTATCGGAGTGATGGTAATGATCCACTCTGATAACAAGGGTCTGGTCTTGCCTCCTAGAGTCGCCTCCACCCAGGCAATGGTCATTCCATGTGGATTGACCTCAAAGACCTCTGCTGAGGACAAGGCTGCTGTTATGAAGGGAGCTAAAGAGGTTGAGGATGCTCTTAGAAAGGCTGGCGTTGCCGCTGAGGGTGATTATAGAGACAACTATTCCCCCGGCTGGAAGTTTGCCGATGCTGAGCTGCACGGTACACCACTGCGAATCGAGTATGGCCCCGCCGACCACTTCAAGAGCCAGGTGGTTGCTGTCCGACGAGACAATGGTGAGAAGGTTGTTATCCCGCTGGCTGAGCTAGGTACCAGGGTGCCAGAGCTGTTGGAGACTATTCAAACTGCTCTGTATACCAAGGCCAAGAAGAGCTTCGATGAGCACACCATTGAGGTCTCCACGATTGATGCTATGGTCACTGCCCTGAAAAACAAGAATGTTTGCATAATCCCCTTCTGTGGAGAAGAGGCTTGCGAGGATGACATCAAGGATCTCACTGCACGACGAGATGATAACGAAGAGGTTGATGAGAAGGCGCCCAGTATGGGAGCCAAGAGTTTGTGCGTTCCATTCCAGCAGCCCAGGAAACTCCCTCCAAATACTCCATGCATCTGCTGCAAAAAGAATGCCACTGCATACACTCTTTTCGGCCGCTCTTATTAGTTTTTTATAATTGCGTCTATACTTTTGGTTTTCTGAATGATACTTCCATTTTCGTTGGTAAGATAAGAGACTTCGGTTATTCCAACCTTTTTGGCGTAGGTTATAACCTTGGTGTAGTTCAACCCAACCTGAGCGACAGCGTGAGAATCGTCGCTGAGGCAAAACTTCCCTCCAGCTTCGAGGATCAATTGAGCTATATCTTGAGCAGGGTAGGGGCTGCTCCAACCCTTTCTGATGGCAGAGGAGTTCAACTCGAATATCGAACCCTGGGAAACGGCAAGTGCTATGTTCCGCTTGATCTTCTCGACGGCAGCCGGAGAAAAAGAGGTCTTCTCGCCCTCAGGCGCGAACAAGCGGATCAGATCAAAGTGGCCCACAATCTCGGGTTTGACCTGCTGTAACATTTCGAATTGCAGGTCGAAATACTCTGAATAGATCTCTTTCCCCTCTTTCAAGCATGCTGCCTTTGCTTGCTGCCAGCCCGCAGTATCAAAGTCTATCGGAATGCCTGCGACATGGTGGACGGAGCCGACTATCAAGTCCACAGGGTATTTTTCACGGAGTGCCTTGACGTAGCCAAAGTACCGCGCGGATATTGCTTCCGTCTCGAACCCTACTAGGATATTTATGCGACCTCTGAAGTCGGCCTGCGCCTTACGTGCGGCATGGTAGTAGTTCTCGAAGGTCAGCTCAAGCCCTTCTATCGTTGTTTGGGACTCAATCTCTTCAGGGTATAGAGAAGCTATCTCCAGGCGTGGAATATGTTCAGTCAGACAAAACACTTCGAAGTTTTGCCTAACTGCCTCTTGGACTTTCTCCTCGAGAGTATCTTTGGCATGCTGGCAGTAGTCACCACTATGTGAATGGTGGGAATGCATCTTTGTGTTTCTAATATTCGGATCCGTCACCGGGCAGGTATTTTGGAGTTTAGCATGTGATCTTTACTCAGTGCAAAAATCAGTTGATACAGGAGGCTGATCCGATCGGCATGAAGAGGACCCGGTCATGACATAGATGTGATTTTGTTTCTTGAACCCTTAGCTCTACTACGCTCGACCAAGCAAAGGAAGTTGCAATGACAGAGATACTGGACTCTGTTCTGGACAATATTGGGGAGACCCCACTGGTGCGGCTCAACCGTATCCCTCAGTCTCTAGGTATCGAGGCAACTATATTGGCCAAGGCCGAGTATTTCAATGCAGGCGGGTCGGTCAAAGACCGTATTGCGAAGCGAATGGTCCTCGAGGCCGAGAAAAGCGGCCGGATCAAGCCTGGTTATACTCTTATTGAGCCCACGTCTGGTAACACTGGTATCGGTTTGGCCCTAGTTGGAGCAGTTCGTGGCTACAGGACTATAATCACCCTGCCCGAGAAGATGTCCAACGAGAAAGTTAGCGTTTTGAAAGCTCTAGGGGCCGAAATTGTACGAACCCCGACTGAAGCTGCATGGGATGCCCCAGAATCGCATATTGGAGTTGCCAAGCGACTGGAGAAGGAGATCCCCAACGCGGTGATTCTTGATCAGTATGGCAACGTGGACAACCCACTTGCCCACGAGTACGGTACTGGTGAGGAGATTTGGAGACAGACTGGAGGCAAGGTAGACTACTTGGTTGCTGGCGCTGGTACTGGTGGTACTATCACCGGTATCTCCAAGGCTCTCAAACGCCATAACCCTGAGATCAAGGTGGTTGGAGCCGACCCCAAGGGATCTATCCTGGCTGTTCCAGAGAACCTAAACGACACTACCGATTCCTACAAGGTGGAGGGTATTGGCTACGACTTTGTACCCGATGTTTTGGACAGAAAAGTTGTTGACGAGTGGGTCAAGACTGACGACCGAGAATCTTTTCTGTTGGCTAGGCGGCTGATCAGAGAAGAGGGCCTACTGGTCGGTGGAAGCAGTGGCAGTGCTCTGGCTGCTGCTCTCAAAGTTGCCAAAAGTCTCAAAAAGGGCGATGTCGTGGTAGTCATTTTGCCCGACTCCGTCAGGTCGTATCTGACCAAGTTTGTCGACGACGACTGGATGAAGTTCAATGGGTTCGTGGATGACAAGAGTCTCAAGGAGGAAGAGGCACGCAAGTCTCAGTACAAGGGCGCTGTCATTGCAGATCTGCACCTCAAACCCGTGGTGACTGTCAAGGACACCGCGAAACTCCCTGCTGTTATCGACCTCCTCCGTGAGAAGGGCTTCGACCAAGCCCCTGTACTGAATGAGTCAGGGAAACTGGTGGGTCTGGCAACTCTGGGCCATATTCTGTCTCTAGTTGCAAGAAAAAGGGCAAGCATGGACGACACCGTTCAAAGCGTCATGCTGGATTTCAGGAAGCTCAAATCCTTTGCTGCTCCCTCTACAACTTCTATCGGTACTCCCTCGGGCAAGCCCAAGGCCAAGCGAGAGTTCTCAGAAATCACTGTGGACACGCCTCTCTCAGCTCTTTCCAGATTTTTCGAGCACAATTCTGCTGCAGTGGTTACTGAAAAAACCGGCAATGGCGTGAAACCTGTGCACGTTGTCACCAAGGTGGATCTTTTGTCTTATCTAACTAGCCACTCAAGTGTTAACTAGAGCAAAAAGCTCAATAACTGCGAATATACTGTAAAGTTAATATAGTCCCCGAATTAAAAAGATTTAACTTACTCGTCCTTGTCAATAACAATCCCTGCTTTGTCACACTCCGTTTTCACTATCTCGTTAGCAATGTTCAACAGATCTGGAGACCTCACCCGAAATTCACCCACAGTCTGTCAACTTCTGGTTAAACGAGCTGGACATTAGCAGCTTTCCTATAGCAAAAGCGCCAGGCTTGGTGCCAGGTTTCATTCCAAAGTCCTTTTCCATTGCATTTACAATTTCGAGCATAGCGGTCTGGCACCCGGGGTAATCCTTGATCTTCTTGTAGAATCCATTTTCAGCGATCTTGCTTTGGATCTCCGGGGTACTCTTAGCATAGATCTCGTTAAAGTTCGGAAACGAAGAGTTGAATCTTCTGCCTACAAAGACGCGTGGTCTTACGACATGAGGTACTCTGTAGAGTATTCTCAGCATTTTGGTCGTGAGATGAGTTTCAAGCTAGACTCAGAATTCGTTAAGTAAATTATATATGCAAATATTAGTGAGATCGATCTCAAACTGCTTTAAGCAGTGCTGCAGCCTCAAAATCCTTCTACGTGAATATTCCCCGCCTGTAGTTTTCGCGGAGCATTTGCATGGTGGCCTGTTGCTCTTGCGGTAATGAGGCTATTTGGGCGTCGGTGAGTTGCAACACTTGGGAGATCAATGCTGCCCTTTCTGGGTCTATCCCATTCAATGCCGATGCCATGCGCGGGTCTTGCGCCTGTGACTGCTGATATGCTTGATACTGCTGTTGCTGCTGCTGCTGCTCTTGGAGCTGTTCTTGGTGCCGTAGCTGCTGATGTTGTTGCTGTTGTTGCTGCTGGTAGCTCGGCTCTTGTTGGCCCTGGCCCGGCAGAGCTTGGGCTACCACATTGCCGTCTACCAGTCCCATTAGAAGTAAACTCTGTACAACCGCGTACATGAGGTTATGGTTAGTCTGTAGTAATTGCTGTGCTTCAGCTGCATTCTGTGGTAACAGCGCTTTTAGACTTGCCAGGATTTCCAATAGTTGTTCCGGGGGTATATGCGATAGAGTGCGAGATATGTTGTCATTGACCACCAAGTTTGTAGGTACGCCTTCATGAATTGGGGCTGGGCTGGGGTCCCTGTTTTTATACTGATGTGAATTGTTTCTAGTTTGGTTTCGGAAAGATGCAGCTGTAGCAGCAGCCGCTGCAGCTGCTGACGGGTCTGTCTGCTGCTGCTGATGATGCTGTTGGCGATTCTGATTATTGTTGCCGTTTCCACCATTTGACCTCGACGTGAAAAGGTTACCTGGTGACTTCTCGTGAGAGATCTCTGCGCGCAGGGTCCGCGTGAGCACTTTCAGGCCATTGAGGGCCCCCACGGCTTTTATGGCATCTTCCGGCGTGACATATTCGATAAACCCGTATCCTCGCGACCTCTGCCTTTCTTTATCCAATGGAAGTCTGAATTTTTTCACCTGGCCCACAGCCTGCACAAGATCTAAAGACGTTAGGACTTATGGTTCCAGGGGAGGCACTCAATTAACATACCGTAGACCTGTTCTTGAGTTAACTCGAATGGAATGTCGCCTAGAAAGACAACTCTGCCTTGAGTTGACATTCTCGAAATCCCACGTAAAAGGTGAAGCGAGTTCTTACACTAGCTAGCTCCAATGCTAGTCTACTCCATGCAGCTAGTTCGCGGTTGGATGCTGCTGGCTAAAAAATCGACTTGAGGGTCGTGCTCGAGGCAAATGTTGGTAAACTACTCTGACTAGATCTTAGTTACGAAACCCCCGAGGCGAGGATATATCTAAAGCAGGAAACGTCACGTGACAACCTGACAAAAAGACGAACTCAACCGACCGAGCTATAACCATGCCTCAAACTGACGGAACACAAGTCGAAGGCCAGTAAACGACTACATGGAGTCATCTAGCTGAAGAAATGAAAGGGCGGCACCCTGTTGCAGAAAAGAAATATTGATTCACATTATATACATTAGAAGCTTCATACCTGGATTTCCCCTTTCAAGACCCGATCCTTTAATACCATTATAGCGTCCTTCTGGTCTTGTGGCAGTGAGTCTATTTGCTGGTCAGTAAGTGAAAGTACTTGCCTAATGATGGCCGCTTGCTGCGGATCAGGTTTGGCTGCCTCCGCTGCCGGAGGCTGTTGTGATTGCGATTGTGCCGGTTGTTGCCACGGCGCCTGAGCCTCTTGTGAAAGAACATTAGGCGGGAACTGTGCTCCCAGCGGATTCAAGGCTGGTGCGTGCTGCTCAGATGAGAAATTATCGAGCGAGGCAGGCGCTGCAGGCGCAGCTGCTGCATCTACAAGAGAAGAGACATTTTGAGGGTCAGACAAGCCCAATACCAGCAACGCCTGCACTGCCGCATATGCCAACTGAGGACAGGTCTTAAGAACTTCCACAGTCAAGCTGTTATTGTTCTTAGCCATGGATTTTAAGTCATTGATGATTTGGAGTGTTTTAGATCTGGGGAACACGTTTAGAGTGTTGCTTATAGCAGTGGCTGCACTTGCGCCAGCCGGTAAAGCAGTACCCAGGGGAAGCATAGAGTTCAACGACGGTTTACTACTGGATGGCGTTCCCTCTCGACCGCTGTTTCTGGCTTTTGATGTATGTGTCTGACCACTAGCCCCAGTACCACCGCCACCACCGCCGCCATCCCCTGACAGAGAAGACTCATGTGAGTAATCTACCCTCAAGCTCCGCTGACCAATCTGATAGTTGTTGAGATTCCGTACCGCTGATGCTGCTGTATCCGAGTCATGGTATTCCACAAACCCAAAGCCCTTGGATTTACCTGTTTCCTTGTCAAAAATCAACTTGAGGCCCGCTACTGGGCCTACTGAACGGAAAATGTCTAGAATCTGTTCTTCGGTTTGGTCGTATGGTATGCTTCCTACGTAAACTACACGCCCGTGGTTACCTTCCGACATTGAGAATGGAAGAACTGGTGTTTTGAAAGAAGTCCTGTTATTGTTCAAAATTACTTTGGAGTGTTGCGTTCAGAACGCTCAAGTTGAACGTTAAATTTCATTGTTTAATTACGTAACCCTTGGTAAGCCTAAGTATTTCAACGGCTCAGATTATAAAATTAACTCAACGCGAAGTGTGTTACAAGAGACAGCTAGTTGACAATTCCCGGGGGGCGCGTGAACGGCCAGTACAGCTTGAGGGGGAACTAGTAAACATGGATAGCTCAGAGATTCGGAGCCTTATGGCCAATTTAGAGAAGACTCCGAGCACAGACAGAGTTATAGAGATCCTAAAGCTATTCGAAACAAAAGTGAAACCAACAGAGAAGCTACTGAGAGAAACAAAGCTTGGTATTGCGGTCAACAAGCTGAGGACCCATTCTAACAAGGAAGTTGCTGACGCGGTGAAACGAATAGTTAAAAAATGGAAGGATGAAGTTTCAGCTCAAAAGAGGGCAAAGGATGCCAGTAGTGGTGCAAGTAAAGGTAGTAGTAGCAGCGGTGCGACAACCACAGCCCGCCCTGTGCCGGGCAAAGGTTCACCAGTAAAGGAAGGAAGCTCCAGGCCAGAAACGCCTGGTCTGACTGGGAATGGGCAGCCAAGAAACTCAAAGAACGACGGTATCAAGACGGCCATATTTGATGATAAGGTTCGAAATAGCTGTCTTGATCTTATTTACAACTCTTTGGTGATAGATTCGAGCACTTTGCCTGAAATAGTGTTGACCACAGCAAAACAGATTGAAGCAGCTGTGTTTGAGGGTGAAAGTGGCGTGACCGCGGGGTACAGAAACAGGATGCGGTCCTTGTACATGAATTTGAAAGATAAGTCGAACCCCAAACTACGGGCTCGAGTGAATTCTGGGGAGATCTCTGCCAAAAGGCTTTATAAAATGACCCCACAGGAAATGGCCTCCGAGGAACTGAAGGAAGAAATAGAGAAGTTGGAAAAGAAGAACTTGTTTAACGCGCAGGGTGCCAAGGAAAAGAGGGCGATTACCGACCGGTTCACATGCGGCAAGTGTAAGCAGAAGAGGGTGTCGTACTATCAGATGCAAACGAGGTCGGCCGATGAGCCTTTGACGACATTTTGCACTTGCGAGAACTGTGGTAACCGGTGGAAGTTTAGTTAGACACGAAGTATTGAACGAAGCATGATTTATTAGTCCGTTTTTGCCTCTATTAGTTCGAGATGAACGCAAACCGCCTGATTTTTCCAAAGCGGGGTCATGTTTGAAAGACAGGTCTCAGCTTTATAAAATGAGGTCTCTATCAACATCGCGCCTAGCTATTTCTCGTGTAGAGCTCGTGCTCAAAGAACGCACGACCGGGAACCATGTCTGAGACACATCAGAGACACTACTAGCACAGACACCATCTTGAAGGACCACCGTGCGCTTCACCCCGGCCTCATGGACTATATGAGAGATCCGTGCATCCCTGTTCTTGAACCTCATTCAATCACTGTTCTTCTCAGCTAACTATACACCAAGAATGCTCTTCACCAAAGCCGCTGTCGTTTCTGCCATCGCCCTCGGGGCTTCTGCCGCGCCTCAGGCCACTGAGCCTGCTGGATGCCAGCAGGCTGTTGCCGCTGCCCAGGCTTGCGCCAACAATGCTGCTTGCCTCTGCAACAAGAATGCTGAGACTGCTTTCATGGGCAACCTCAGAGTTTGTCTCGGTAATGGTGAGGCTGCTTGGTCCGCTTACGCTGACAAGCTTGCCACTCCTGCTGAGCAGTGCAATGTTATCGTTCACTCTGACTCTACCAAGTCTATTGGTAGCCACAGTGAGCAGAAGGACCCCAGCATTGCCGCTCAGAAGAACAATGACGGCAAGAGCAAGCGTGATGTTGCTGCCGTTGAAAAGGAGGGTTCCGAGGAGGATACTAACACTCTCTCCAAGAGAACCTACTGGTGGTTGTTCCCCCACTTTGTTTACCATCATACTCAGCCATACTACTGCGGATGGGGTAAGTGGAACTACTACATGCCCTGGAACACTTACCCCCAGCCTTACAACAAGAAGAGAGCCGCGGACTCTGACTTTGTTGCTCCAGCCGTTCCCGAGGGAATCACTGAGGAGTCTATTGCTCAGCTCAGAAAGGAGCGCCCAGAGTTTGCCAAGCGTGATCTCGACACTGAGCTCACTGCTCGTGCCTTGCTTGAGGCTCTTTAGATCATGAGTTTAGCTCATTTGGTTTAGTCTTTTCGATTCACGCGACTTTATGGCTCAAGGGAGTCTGGGATTTCTTTCTTTAGTATTGTGTGTAGTTCTTTTTTTTTTTTCAATTTTCAAAACTTGGTACCATGTTAAGCTATGCCCTTTGGAATTACCCATGTTTCAAGTTATCTGAGCTCATGTCGAGTTATTGAGGTGACCTCGAGATCATGAAACTAGAGGATCTGGAGGTTTTAGGGCTTGAGCCCTTAGCTTTTGATAGTCTCATAATCCTCGATCTAATTGTAGAAATCGAGCTTCCAAAAGCGAAAGGACTGATATGTACGCAGCGACAGATTACTCACTCGTTAATACAAACGACTCTTGATCGGGCCATAGTACGTAAGACAGGGGAGCTCTGAGTTACATCGCATTTACAGCAGGTAATACTCTCATATTCTCATCATCTTGACCAAACTTTTCAACATTCAAGTTAAGATATCACACACATACAATGAGCACCACATCTAAGCAAGTTGGAGGCGTAAGTGAATTGCAGAGGTTTGAGGATACGGGGATGTTATGATGGATCCAGGAGCTAGTAATGTTTGGAGGCGGCCCGAGTTGAGATTTCCGCTGATTGATAATGGCAGAGGTTGAGGTTCAAAATGCAGGATGTTAAAGCTATTCAAGGGAGAGCTGGGAGAGTTTTTGCAAGTCTGCGGTCCAAGGAATGGTTGTCTCAAAGCTGTCGAGCTCCTAGATACATTATACATTTGCCAAGTCATACAGGGAGAAACTAAATACTAACTTCTTTAGGCCAAGAACGGCGGCGAGCGACTTGTCGCTAAGACTAAGGCTCAAAAGTGGTACCCAGCTGAGCCAGCTCCTACCCCCAAGGTTCACCGAAAGGCTGCTAAGCCCCAGAAGCTGAGGGAGTCTCTGGTTCCTGGTACTGTTCTCATCATTCTTGCTGGACGATTCAGAGGTAAGCGTGTTGTCTACCTCAAGTCTTTGGAAGACAACACCCTGCTAGTCAGCGGTCCCTTCAAGTTGAACGGTGTTCCTCTCAGAAGAGTCAACGCCCGATATGTTATTGCCACCTCCACCCGCATTTCCGTTGACAGCGTCGACGTTTCCAAGATCGACGTTGCTTACTTCGCACGAGAGAAGCAGCCCAAGAAGCCCGTCTCTGAGGAGGAGTTCTTCGGTGACAAGGCCGAGAAGAAGGAGATCAAGGCTGAGCGAATTGAGGACCAGAAGAACGTTGACAAGGCTCTGCTCGCTGAGATTAAGAAGACCCCTCTGCTCAAGAACTACTTGACCGCTACTTTCAGTCTCAAGAACGGTGACAAGCCCCACCTTTGGAAGTTCTAAACGGACGTCTCGGCAGAAAATCAAGAAACAGAAATCCCAGACGCTCGTAAATACATCTAAAGACTAGAAAAAAAGTGAAACACATCCTCTCGCTGGAGGGTCAGGTTCATGATATGCAATGAGAATCTATAATTTTCAACAGGTTTTATTTTATGACTACACAAACTTTAGAAGATGAGCCATTTTTTGGTCCCTTGTCTCGAACTTGCAGAGATGTCTATATGTAACAGTAATCTATCTATTTTGAACTGTACCAAGTGCGGTAGAGTTTTAGTACGGCTGCAATGTTTGAGAGGAGTCAAAGCCGAAAATAACACAGTCGTCGAAACTCATAGTACGCGCATAAGCTGCAGTCACGTGGACTCCCCAAACGGCTAATCCTTCAGCCAGGGACTTACTTCTACTGCCGATCTTCAAAATTTTTCATCGAGATTCTAGAAAAAGAAAGGTTAACAATTTTTTTTTTTTTTAATTGGCAAATTTATAAACACTGATAATTTTTTTCCGGATTCACAGTTTCTCTTTTTATTTTTGATAAGTCGAGATCTCAAGTCAGTCAATCATAATGAGCGGTGTTATTCCTCTAGCTTCATATGCCCTTGAGGTTTTCCCCGGTATGCCCGTCGAGGCTGTTGAGGATGATTTTCCCATCTCTGTTAGAATAACCATGGCCGCATTGGATCCAAATCCTGCTGATGAGGACAATGAGCCTAGCACTCTCCGAATTATCAAGAGAACAAACGCTGTTGACGACGACTTTGACTCTGAGGATGATGAGGACGACTCCGAGGATGACTCCGAGGAGGAGGAAGAGGATGAGGACGAGGACAAGGATTCTGAGGATGAGGTCGACGCTGAGGAGCTCGCTAGAATCAAGGCTCTGGTCGAAGAGTCCAAGTCTTCCAAGAAGTCCAAGAAGTCCAAGAAGGCTGCTGCTGCCGCTGAAGTAGAGGAGTCTTCCTCTGAGGACGATGCTCGCATGCAAGATGCCTCTGAGGGTGACTCTGAGGAAGATTCTGAGGAGGATTCTGAGGACGAGGGCGACTTCGATTTCGCTCAGTATGTTGTCTGCACATTGCATCCATCTTCTCTGTACCAACAACCTTTGGACCTTACCATCACTGCCGGTGAGGAGGTTTTCTTTGAGGTTACTGGTTCATACCCAATTCATTTGACTGGTAACTACATTGACCATCCTTATGACGGCGAGAGCGACGATGAGGAAGAGGAGGAAGACAGTGAGTTCTCTGACTCAGAGGAGGATGAGCTTGACAGCGACGAGTATGACTTGTCCCCCGATGAGGATGAGGTCATTGACGGTGCTGAGAGACTTGAGGAGCTTGAGGAGGATATCCCCACTCTTGTTGAGGACAAGAAGAGCAACAAGAAGGAGGACAGTAAGAAGAGAGCTGCTGAGGCTGAGGAGAAGTCAGCCAAAAAGCAGAAGAAGGACAAGAAGGTCGCATTCGACGAGCAGCTCGAGAAGGGCCCTACTCCCTCCGCTCCTGCTACCAAGAAGGCTGAGCAGAAGCCTGCTTCCGCTAAGAAGCTAGAGGGTGGTGTTACTATTGAGGACAAGACCGTCGGCGAGGGCCCAACTGCCCGAAACGGCCAGAAGGTTGGTGTTAGATATATTGGTAAGCTTGCCAACGGTACTGTCTTCGACTCCAACACCAAGGGTAAGCCATTCTACTTCTCGCTCGGAAAGGGTGAGGTCATCAAGGGCTGGGACGTTGGTGTCGCTGGCATGGCTGTCAAGGGTGAGCGACGAATTGTAATTCCTCCTGCCCTGGCTTATGGAAGGAAGGGTGTTCCAGGCATCCCCCCAAACAGTCAGCTCATCTTCGACGTTAAGCTTGTTAACATCAAATAGGTTTGCTAAGGTAAGAGCTATGTAATATCATTTAATTTATATTTTCGCAAAGGGTATACTGGTACTTTTCTTTTGTGACTCAGACGAGAACGGTCAAGGCATGTGGCAGCTCAAGTTGTCTCACAGTTACTACACATTTGTGTAACAAAAAACAGATGCTGCGCTCAGTGACTTGACTATAGAGGCTCGCCCTCTCATTCTGAATCCGCAGAACATACCTTGTCTATTAAGAAGGCTGAGAGTTCTTGGGACATCACTACGTGTTAGCGAAATCACGCAAATTCGCGTTAGCTTCTAAATAAGCTTAAAATCACGAGCGGCACGTAGAAATAAGCGGCCACGCACGGGCACGTGCTCTCAGCTGAAGCTACCTGCGAGGTATTAAATGATCGCAGATGTCTGAAGTCTGCGCCAATCCCCAGCAAGTTAAAATTGATCCCTTCGTATTATTTCAGGTCCGGCAGTACGTCGTGTCAGACTAAACAGCTCAGTGATGCGCACAATAGATCTGGCAGCGTTAGTCTAATCTCTGTTCTGGACCTGGCCAAACCGAGATTCTAGCATTAGAAGCCCGTAGTGGACCAGACTTCTTATTTCCGAGGTGTCTCCGGGAGTCAATTGAGAGATCTCGAAGTCATCTTTCGAAACCCCGAGGTCAGTGGATCAAAGCTAGCTGCATCCCAAACTTTCCAATGGAACTTTCAAATCCCTGGGGCCCATGGATCGAAACATGCCGCATCCCAGAAGCTTACCTGAAAGAACTTATCAATGGAACTTTTCAATGGAACTTTTCAAGTGAACTATCGGATCAATCAAAATCCTAAGACCCGTGGATCGAGACACGTACTGTACTTCCCAAAAAAGAAATTTCTTGATAGAGCTTTTAGTTAAAACTCATGGCATAGCTCCTCAGTCAACCTTTGGTTATCCCGCGGTCGATTTAAATCGAAACACCTCTCGCATCCCAGTAATTTTTTTCAGCCCCGGAGTCAACTTTTCAACAGAACTTCAGAGCCTCGTTGGCAAGGTTACAAACAAATGGTCAAACCCGCGACCGTATATGCCGTCTCAGCAATGAACTTTTTGATGAGGTCTCTTCGAAGAGCTCTTCTCTGCCTAATAAAAAAAGAGAGAGTCATGATGGCTGCATCTCTTGATTAATTGCAGGGCCGGCGACACTCACTGTGTCACGTGCCTGGTGCATAATGCGGTTTAGCACGCGCGGTTATGCACGTGCATGCATGCAGTTATCGCATCTCCATTTGCAAACTTAAAGATCAGCAATTGATATCATATGGTTCATGCGGACTCCAATGCCCTCTGTGTCTCATGTAGGAATCAACAGCACCATATGATATCACCAACATCGAAAGTGCAGCATCTCAAGCCGGCTGATTACAATCACCACTGATTCACCAGCTACGCGGTACAAGCACTAATGTGCCACTTTTGACCTTCAACCTGCGCCGCTTGAAGCGTGACCCTCACAGAGGTTCATCACATATTCATCACAAGTTCTGACCTCAATGAAAATCCTGAGGCCACTGGATCGTAACATGCAGCATCCCAGAAACTCTACTGAGGAAACTTTCCAAAAGAACTTTTTGGCAAAAACTCTCAAGTCATTGGCTAAACCCCTTCATCGATATGTTGATTCGATGGTTAATTGTCATTTGATCCCATAGCCCCATTTACTCGGCCCACAGAAAGACCCTTAAAATCTCAGAGCACTGTTAGCGCACCCGCTGCGTTGTACAGCGTTGGGCCGCCTTTGAAGGGCCAGCCTGTGAACTTTTCCCAGGCAAGCTTTGATGTCAGTCAAACCCGCTGGGGCTCGTGGATCGAAACATCACTCAACTCACTCACTCTGCCCAGAAATCTTCCTTGGGTAAATTCTCAAACGGAAATTCTCTGGAGCCTCTGCAGTTGGTGAACGAAACCGTCAGGAGTGTGAAACTTCAGGAGTACAAGCAAAGCTCAATGTCCTCACAATTCTCGCGTGGCCCAATCTTGATGCTCTCCACTCGTCAGCATCTATTCAGCATGAGATTGTTAGCGCAAGAGGGCGTCAAAACGTGACCAACATACTGACTCATTTGAGCTATAGCACCATTCACAGGTGCTGTACATTAATGCGAATGCGCTAGCCCAATCTCAAGTTAATAACGCGTCAAGCTTGGACCCTGACGGTGGTCTACGCGTCACAGATCAGGAAAAAAATTAGGTAATATCCCACTCAAAATAACGGAGATCTGCCCGCAATCGATATTAGGACTTGTTATCACGGTTATGTCACTGATGTGTCTTAACTGTTATCTGGCACCCGTTACCGGTAACGCCATGCCACAAATCTGAGTATATCAGGCGAAGCCAGCAACGATGGACGGACACGTCGTTGATGGTATCCCCGCCAGTATGCTTCCTGGAGAGAATACCAAGCAGATGAAGGGCCTTGATACATTTGGCTTCTTCCTCTTCCAGCTGCACCATTACCTATTACTAGGACTCTACTTTGTTTTGGGCCTCTTCTCGGCGCTTCCTGCGAGCGTCAAAAATATTCTTGCCTTCGACCTCTGTTCAGGCGACTTTTTGCAAGTTCTCAAGCGAATCTATGTCAGGATAGCTATCCGTGAGCAGGTCACCGTAGAAGAGGTTTGCGAACAACTAAGTGAGACGGAGAAGCCTCAAAGCATTGCAACTATTCTTGAGTACCATCCCGCTCTACCTGCTGCGGTCCCACCAGACCCTGTGTACCTCACTTTACCCTCTGGCAAGAAAATACCGCCCTCAAAAGGCACCATCAGGAAATACGAAGAAGCCATGTTCAATAGGGAGAGCAGCCGGATCAAGCACGAGGCTCTGCAGGGAAATACACTGGTGGAGAATGCCACAAACTTGATCATCTGGTCGTCTGAGCTTTCGATCCGCACTTTGATCGTTTATGAAGAGCTGGGCAAACTAGATGAGTACTATAATCACATTGTACACTCAGTTGGGAGTCGTTTCAAGAAGAGCAAGTCTAGCCACACGCCAATGATCCGTCTTCGCACCCTGGACAGAGACTCAGCGACTATAATCACCAGGACAGCTGTGGATACTGAGGACCTCTGGCCAGTTACCCGAGGTCCCTCCAAACTTGAAGGCTTGGACGTTGTTCTGATTTCCAAAGTCGATTTCAAGACAAAATTGGTGGAGACGGCTGTGTCCGAATCTTTCAAGGCTCTGCAGGGCAATGATGTGGAGGAGCATGAAATTTCCAGAGACTTGATAAACTCTATCATTGGTACTCCGGAGAGGCCAGACCTTTTTATACTGTTTGGCCAACATACAAGCTCCAACTACTTCCCAGTCTACGCATTACAAGGTACGGTGGCCTAGTAAGTCAAATCCAGAATTTGTTTTCGGTTTTACATTCTTAAATCCTAACTAAATAAGTCAAAGTGCCATCTTCAAAGACACCCAGGGCCCGGACCTCTCGGAACTGGCAGAGGCAATTGCAGCTTTCTCAGTTAAAGCTTAGCCAAGATAGCATCAGCTCCAGAAACAGTGACCTCCTTACCGGGTTCCTTCTCCAAGTAGGTAACCTTACCGTCGTCGACAATGATTGCAAGACGGGAAATTCTAAACCCAAGCCCGGCGGTGGTAAGGTCGACACTGAGACCGTTAGCCTTGGCGAAAGAAGCATTGGGATCAGAAGCGAAAATAATGTAGTCGCTCTTCTCGCCCAGCGCCTTGCCCCAAGCAGAGGTGACGAACGGGTCGTTGGCAGTGAGCACAATAACCTGGTCAACACCCTTAGACTTGAACTCGGACTCCTTCTCGAGGAATGGAGGGATATGGTTAGCGGTACAGGTAGGAGTGAATGCTCCAGGAGCAGCCACAATCACAACCTTCTTTCCAGGGAACTCCTTGTCTGTCTTGTAGTCAATTGGGAACCCACAGGCAGTGACGTGGGCGCTCTCATCGCTGTAAGGAACGTATTTGAAAACGACGCCCTTGGGGAAAGAGTCTAGCCATTGAGTTAGCACTAGCGTTCCAATTGATCAATTGGAAGAGTATATACATACGTCCAACAGCTAGTTCAGTCATTGTTATCCAGCGTTGTTAATCAATTCGGAAAAGGTACAATTGATTGAATAACGAAGAAGAAGAATAGCGGGCCCGCTTGTCTGGTTTATATAACCTCCGGATTTGCTTGACCCCAGCAAGTCATGCCGCGATTATGTCATTTGACACTAATGTCATTTGACACTAACGTCAATCATTGCGTGACAGATTGGAAATAATGACGCAGATGATCTATATTTTCCGCCTGAATAAGCAGATAGGCTCATCGAGCGTGCACGTGACGTACATCACGTGCCGCACGGCTGAAACCCAGGCACGGCTGAAGCCTTCGGAGTCCTGTTCCAGCGAACTAAGGGTGATTTATAAGCGGCCCTCGAGGCACGCGCACACGGCACTGCGCGAATTTAAACCGCAGCTAAACGATTACTTTAAGGAAAATGCAACTAGATTGAGCATTTCTTTCTTCTCTTCTCTTCATCATCTTCAAAACATGAGTGTCTCATGGGAGGAAGAGCAGTTCGGCCTGCTGGCAGAGCCCATTGGGGCTATGCTGCTGCAGAATGTCTCGCTCCCAGCTGCGGTAGGTGCTGCTAGCGCTTCGGGCGGGTTGTCGTGTCTGTGTAAAGACCCTCGAGGTTGGGGCCCTCTGACTGAAAGCTTCAAGCTCACTCCTTGTTTTATCGACGGCGTTGTATTGAACATACCCAATTTACTGCTGGTTCTTGTTGGGTCCTATCAGGTCTTTGCCCTTACTCGGGAAAAGCCACTGCCCACGCCTATTGGGTGGCAATTGGTGTTGAAACTTGCGCTGGTCCTTTTGCAAGTGGGCTTCATGTTGGGCATTGAGCTGACCACCAGCGGTAGCTGGGCTAGCGTGGCCAAAATTACGCCGCTTATATCGGTATTTTCACTGGCAATTGCATTTGCTATTCATTTCTTGGAGCATTTTAGGAGTTTAGTTCCAAATGGCGTGGTGCTTTTCTACTGGCTTTTTGCAGTGGTTGCTAATGGGTTCAAGGTGGCCAATTTCAATACTGTGGGCTATAGCCTGGCACTTGGTAATTCCATTCTCATTCTTTCGGCAGAAATGTACCTGCCCAGAACGAAGTCTTACTATGAGTCGCTCATTTCGGAGAACAGCAGTCCACTAGATACCGCCAACATTTTCTCGAGACTTACATTTTCCTGGATGGTCCCACTCATGAAACTGGGGTTCAAGAGATACTTGACAGCTACAGACCTTCCCGAACTCCCCGAAGAAGCAGGTACTTCAAAGGCTAGTGAGACTTTCGAGAAGTATTGGAAGCAAGAGTGCAATAAGAGGTCCAGTCCATCGCTATGGAGAGCATTGGCCAAATCGTTTGGTGGTACTTTTTTCATTGCTGGTTCTTTCAAGTTTGTTCAGGATACTCTCTCATTTGCCCAGCCCTTTCTGCTGAAAAAGTTGATCCAGTTTGTGCATGAGTACACCGTCTCGGAGGATGTTCCCCTGAGAAAGGGGTTCAGTATCGCATTCACCATGTTCTGCTGCTCGGTGGCTCAGACCCTTTTCTTGCACCAGTATTTCCAACGAGTTTTCTACACAGGAATGCGGATCAAGTCTTCGTTGGTTAATGCAATTTTTGCCAAGAGTTTGGTTTTGTCCAATGAAGACAAGGGCAAGAAGGCTACTGGGGATATTGTCAATTTGATGTCTGTCGATACTCAGAGACTACAGGATGTTACACAGTACGGTCAGATTGTTTGGTCGGCGCCACTCCAGATTTGTCTTTGCTTGATCAGTTTGTACTCTTTGCTGGGGAACAGCATGTGGGCTGGTGTGGTCATTATGGTCATTATGGTGCCATTGAATATGCTTATCGCTAGAACCCTCAAGGCGTTGCAGAAGCAGCAGATGAAGAATAAGGATGCCAGAACAAGACTTACTTCGGAGCTGCTGACCAGTATCAAGAGTCTTAAATTGTATGGCTGGGAGAAGTCATTCATGGAAAGGCTGACAAGAGTCAGAGAAGACGAGGAGCTGCATACTCTGAAAAAAATTGGTTTATTTTCGTCTTGCACTTCGTTTTTGTTCAACTCGGCTCCAACCATGGTCTCATGCTGCACGTTTGCCATTTTTGCATTTTACAGTGGCAGGCCCTTGTCAACTGATATCGTGTTCCCTGCTTTGACGCTTTTCAGAATGCTCGGGTTCCCGCTGGCAATGTTCCCCAATGTTGTTTCGGCATTGATTGAGTCCACAGTGGCCGCGTCGCGGTTATCTTCTTTCTTGACCCTCGAGAATCTGCAGCCTGATGCGGTTGTCAAGTTGCCCCGAGCAACCGAAGTGGGCGAGGATGCAGTGACTGTGAGCAACGGTACGTTCTTGTGGCAGAGAAAACCTGTAAGTAAAGTTGCCCTGGCAAACATTGACTTCTCTGCCAAAAAGGGTGAGCTCACCTGTATTGTGGGGAGGGTCGGAAGCGGCAAGTCTTCCATGCTGCAGGCTATGCTCGGAGAGATCCATCGTTCGGAGGGGATGGTGCTCCGTAAGGGGTCTGTGGCCTATGTTGCTCAGGTCCCCTGGATTATGAATGGAACTGTCAAGGAGAACATATTGTTTGGACACCGAGAGGACCCTGAGTTTTACTACAAAACTATTGAAGCTTGTGCATTAAAGGATGATTTGGCTATTTTGATGGATGGTGACAAAACCTTGGTGGGTGAAAAGGGTATCTCTCTGTCTGGCGGGCAAAAGGCGAGATTGTCGTTGGCACGAGCTGTCTATGCTAGGTCGGACCTATACTTCTTGGACGACCCGTTCTCTGCCGTTGACGAGCATGTCGGTAAGCATATCATGGATAGTCTGCTGGGCGAGCGGGGGTTGCTGGGTTCAAAGTGTTTGGTGTTGGCCACCAACTCTATCCCCGTTCTTTCCAGGGCTAATAAGATTGTGATGGTGTCAAACGGCAAAATTACCGAGAGCTCTTCGTTGTCTGAGGTTTTGACCTCTCAGTCTGGAGCTATCTACAATTTGCTCTCTGAGTTTGGTAGAAAGAGTGACAGCAGTGCTCCATCTGAAGTTGCAAGTGTTGCTGCCAGCTCTAGTGAATCTGACGAGGAGAAGCCGGAGGCTTTGTTGGATGAAAAGGCCGGGTCTTCCAGGCGTAACAGTTCCGGTACGCTGAGGCGGGCCAGCAATGCTACTTTCACCAGGCCAAGAAACTTCGACGAGGAGGAATCAGACAAGTTCAAGGAGCACGCTGAGCAGGGTAAAGTCAAGTGGGATGTATATTTGGAGTATGCCAAGGCTTGCGGCAAATGGACCGTCATTATTGCGTTCGTTCTACTTAATGTCCCCCAGGTGGTGGGCGTAGCCTCGAGTTTCTGGCTCAAGCACTGGGCTGAGCTGAATGACGACGAGGACGCCAACCCGAGCCCTGGTCTATACTTGGGTATTTACGCTGGTTTGGGTATCGCGCAGGCGCTGAGTGTTATGATCCAAGCGTTGGTGATTCAGATCAACTGCACTCAGAACAGTGCAAAGAAGTTCCACCGTGACATGTTGGGGGCGGTGGTTAGAGCGCCAATGTCGTTCTTTGAGACTACCCCTATTGGCCGAATCCTCAACCGCTTCTCCAACGATATCAACCGAGTGGACCAGGTTCTGCCCCGTACGTTCCAGCAGTTTTTGTCCAACTCAAGCGGAGTGCTGGTGACGATGCTGGTGATTGCATATTCAACCCCAACTTTCATGATCTTGGCAGTGCCGCTGTTTGTCTTGTATGTCTACTACCAGAGGTATTACCTCAGAACTTCGCGGGAGCTCAAGCGACTGGACAGCGTGTCAAAGAGCCCTATCTATGCTCATTTCCAGGAAACGCTCGGTGGGCTTGGTACTGTGCGTGCGTTCGGCCAGGAGCCCCGGTTCACGTTCATCAATGAGTCTCGAATTGATACCAACCTCAAGGCTTACTTCCCTACTGTCAGTGCAAACAGGTGGCTTGCTGTCCGGCTCGAGTTTATTGGTTCGGTTATTATCCTTGCTGCTTCCTCATTGGGCGTTGTCTCGCTGTCTAAGGGGACCACTTCTGCCGGTACCATTGGTCTTGTGATGGCCTATGCTCTTCAAATCACGCAGTCGCTGAATTGGATCGTCCGGATGACTGTCGAGGTTGAGACCAATATTGTTTCTGTTGAGCGAATCATGGAGTACTCGAGATTGCCCAGTGAAGCACCTCTGATTATCCCGGACCATCGGCCGCCAGCAAGTTGGCCTACCGAGGGAGCAGTAAGCTTTGTTGATTATTCCACTCGGTACCGTGAGGGGTTGCCCCTTGTTCTTAAGAACATCAACCTAGACGTGAAGCCCAGAGAGAAGATTGGCATTGTTGGTAGGACTGGCGCTGGGAAATCTTCGCTGACGCTGGCCCTTTTCAGAATGATTGAAGCTGCCTCCGGGAATATCAATGTCGACAAGGTGAACACCAGTCTTATTGGCCTTGAGGATCTGAGACACGGGCTTTCAATTATCCCTCAGGACTCGCAAGCATTCGAGGGTACTATCAGGGACAATCTCGATGCTGACCATGTGCATGACGACACCGATCTCTGGAGAGCCCTAGAGCTTTCTCGTCTCAAGGCTCATGTCGAGTCTATGGATGGTAGTCTTGACGCCGCCGTGACCGAGGGAGGGTCGAACTTGTCAGTGGGACAGCGACAGCTTATGTGCCTGGCTCGAGCTTTGCTAACGCCCTCCAACATCCTTGTTCTTGACGAAGCTACTGCCGCAGTCGATGTCGAAACTGATAAGGTGTTACAAGAAACTATCCGTGGCGAGTTCCAGTCAAGAACCATTTTGACCATTGCGCACCGTCTTAACACTATTATGGACAGTGACCGGATCGTTGTTCTCAGTGCTGGAGAAGTATCAGAGTTTGACACACCGCAGAACCTCCTTCAAAACGAAAATTCCCTCTTTTATGCATTGTGCAAGACTGGAGGGTTGGTAGAGTAAAAAAAATGTAATATATCTATAGAAATCTACTGAGCTTCAACGTTGCTGTCGACATTGTGGAAATCCAAAATCTCAGAGTACATCATAACTTTCCAAGTATCGACGGGCAGGTCAACGTCATTGAAAGACCAGTCGAACTTCTCCTCAGCAATTGGCTCATCTGTAGGGTCATGATAAGGCGCAAGGTAAGGGTGTGCCAGAGCCTCAGCGGCAGTGATCCTCTTGCGTGGGTCAAACACCAGCATTTTCTCCATCAAGTCTATAGCTTCAGGGTCGGCGTTCTTGAACTTTTCCGAAAGAGGGATCTTCTCCCTCTTGGGCAACGACCTCACAAACCGTAAGGTGCTCTCGCTGCCAATTGTATCAATAACATCATCAGGAGGGCTTCCCAGCAATTCAGTAATGATTGAGAACTGGTGGACGTGGTCTTGTCCTGGGAACAGCGGCTTACCCTCAAGCATTTCAGCGAAAATGCACCCGGCACTCCAAATATCAACCTCTGTGTCGTACTTTTGCCAAGTCAACATGATCTCAGGAGCTCGGTAGTATCTAGTAGAGACGTACCCGGTCATTTGCGGGTCCTGGATTCGTGCCAAACCGAAATCGCAAATTTTCAGGTCGCAGTTCTCGTTGATTAGAATGTTGCTGGGCTTCAGGTCACGGTGGACAACGCCAGCAGAGTGTACATATTTGAGGCCACGCTAGAGGTTAGTTCTTTTAATCTCTCTGACGGCTGTTGAAAACAAAAAAGAAAACTTACCAAAATCTGGTACAAGAAGTACTGGATGAACTGCTTCTCAAGGGGCCTTGAAGTAAGAAGTCGGTGCAAATCCGTTCCCAACAACTCGGTCACAAAGTATCTAGAAGTTAGAACTGCCCAGTTTTTCAAGTTCTCCAACTCACATATCCTCCAGGGGCGAGATAAAAATATCGCTCAAACAGATCAAATTCTCGTGTCTCAAGTGCTTCAGCAACTTCAGTTCTCTGTACGTTCTCTTCGCGAGAACGGGAGTGCTAAACGGTTTGACAATCTTCTTGACCGCCACATTTTGACCGGTCAACTGATCCTTGGCCGAGCTGAAAGTTAGTAGTGACCATCAGTTAAAGCACTTTCCACTTACCAAACCAGCCCGAAGGCTCCCATTCCAACGGGGTTCAGGTCCGCATATCTATCCTGTTAGTATTACTAACGAGCCTCAACAGCGCTCAAGACATACCTGCTTGTAATCTCAAAGCATGTGCCAAAAATTTGTGTCCTACAACGTTAGCACTTATCTTCTCGTAGTCTCCACGCCCAGACTGACCTTATAAAATCCGCCATGCTGGCAATACCTTCGAACTTTTGAAGGTTGCTCTTGGTTTTTGCCTTTTTTCAAGTTTGGTCCAGAGCGGCTTCAGTGGCCGATTTAAGAACGTTAACCGCGCGTTCGATAGCAACGGTCGGCTGTTTGCGATTAACGCTTTTTTGATCACTAATAATAAACACTCCACACCAATATGAAGCCGATATTTTTGATATTCCTGCTCCCAACGATCCTATGGGTCTCGTTCAGCTACTTGGTGAGCAGTGATGACCCGCCTGAAGAGCTAAGAGGAAAGCGGATTACGCTGGTTACAGCGCATCCTGATGACGAGACGATGTTCTTCGGACCAACGCTGTTCAGGCTTTGCGACCCGCAACTGAAAAATGACTTTCGGATCCTTTGCATGTCGACTGGTAATGCTGACGGTCTCGGCGAGATCCGAGCCAAGGAGATGCTCAATGCTACTAGGTTTTGGAATCTGACCTCGGAGAAGGTTACTGTACTGGACGATTCCCGGCTTCCGGACTCTAACTCCACGTGGGACCCTGTGTATACAGCTTCTAAAATTGACGAGTACGCTCCAGACAGTGAAGTGCTGATTACATTTGATAGGCTTGGGGTATCTGGCCACCCGAACCACCGGTCGCTGTACGATGCGGCCCTTGTCTGGAAATCTAACCATCCAGATTTGAAAGTGTGGACGCTTGAGACGGTGCCGATATATCGAAAATTCATATTTTACATTGATGGGTTCGTTACAAAATGCATTCCAAAGGGAGTCTTGTTCACGTTGAGCCAGATGGAGTACGAGGGGCTCAAGCGGGCCCTCCAGCAACATCGGTCGCAAATGGTGTGGTTCAGGTTTTTGTACCAGATGGTTTCACGATACATGCTTGTCAATGAGCTCCTTGAGGTGGGGGTATGATTGGTATTTGCGCCCAATGCTAAGGTCTGCCTTTTCTCTTTTGAGTAGATAGAGCGCGTTTTTTAGACAGCTTGCAGATACTTTTTCCTTTTCAGTCAGGTCATGAGAAGTGGACATTATTTCAGGGATTAGCTGCAAAAGCTCGCTGATCCGTCCCTTGGATTTTAAGAATTTGTACCGTAACCGGTACATTTCCATTGTGGGCTGGACTGACCATGTGCCAATTGTGGACCAAACCCGGTCAAAGATTAGTGCATTGGTGATCTCAGAGTTGCGGCCCTCCCATACAAAACACCAGTGCATGAGTCGTTCCCAAAGAGAGACCATCTCTGCCGACCGTGGATCCATTTCGTAGGTTATCAAGAACCGTTCCAAGCAAAATAAAGCGGTGACAAGCTGCTTGTTAAGGCTGAACGCGTCAAGGACTGCAAATAATGTTGACACTGTAGGCTGGAGCTCGGTATTGCGCCGTATTTTCTCCCGTAGCAATGGGCTCAAGAATGCCTTGGACTTGAGGTCACTGCTGATCCCCCATACATCGTTGACCATTTCCTTTACTTGATCTAGGTCATTTGCTTGTCCGGAATATAGAATTTGTAGCTCAATTGTTCGCGCATTAGGCGTGAGCCCTTCTTGGATCATTTGGTTTACTAGCTTGTATGCATCAGAAGCGTGCGTTGGCTCTGAGCGTAGCCAAAAGGCCGGGTATGCGTTGCAAGAAGCCCGGATATACTTGTTCCACAGCGTTACCGTCTTTGTCACCTTGTTGGCGCCTATTTCCACCCAGAGCCTTTGGACTTCAGCGAAATCCCGGCTCACCAATGCTGCGTCTATCAGCAAGCAGTAGTCCGCCGCTGATAATGCATGTCCTCCTTTTTTTATGGCATCTTGAGCCTTGGGGTTGACTCCTAGAATTAAATGGCACTCCCATTTGGATAAGTGCCGAAGGAAAGCTTGGTCCTCGTTGTATAATGCCTGAAACTGCTCCAAGGCTCTGATATGGTCCTTTGAAAGAACCGAGTTCATGAGATTCTCGATTCTGTGGTCGGTTTTGAGCTTGGGCCGAAGCGGCGTTCGTCCGAGCGTCGCTTCCCCGTCCGGTACGTCCCTATGCCCGGGGAGGTATGAAAAGTCTTGGAGCCTTGCTTCTAGCAGCACTTTGGGCACCGGCTCTGATAACCCCGAGGGGGTCAGCGGGAACCTCGAGTAGCACCTCGCTAGCCGGCGCATTTTTTTTTTTTTGTTTGTTTTATTAAACTTGGGTGAAGATGAAATTTTGCGATCAACTATGTTTGACTATGAAAAAGATCTCAACGAAGCTTTCAAGGAGATCCGGCTGGAGTCCAAGAACATCAAAAACCGGATCCAGTCTATACTCGAGGATGCGCGGTTTGTTGAACAGGTAGCAGAGGTGTATGAATTACCCTTGCTGGCAAATGAGCGGGCGGGGAGATGGTATATCCCGACAAAAAATTTATCCGAATCTGTATATTTCAAGAGCACCGATGGGCACATGTCGCAATGGCAATTCAGCCTGCGGAGGCTGAACTTGCATCTACTGGATATTATAGAATACAACCATGGAGCTATAATAGTGGATTCCACACGGAGCGGGAAGCGGATGCCAGATGCATTGTCCAAGACCATACCAGCGTGGTGCGCGGTTATCAATTGGCTCCTTTTTGAGCGAGAGATTTTTTACACTCCTGCTAATGTGGTATCCCGAAGCGAGCATGTACAGATTAGCGATAGAATCAAGCTATGGGCAGCACAGTTGAGGGACACGGGGATTGACATAGAGAAACTCAAGACCCGTATCAGCCTGCCGCTTAGGCCCATATGGGTTACTCCCCCGTCTGATTTGGAAAGGGCTTCCTTTTCCAAGTACCACCCTTTGGTGCTATGCACTGCGTCCAAGGTGGACGGTCAGAGAAATTATGTTCAGGGCAGCGCTGACGATCATGAATCATGGTCCAAGCAGCTTACTGCGGCTTCATTCTGGGACCATGTCGAGTTCCTTGGAGATATCAACAAGACCAGTGCCGAGCTGGAAGAGTATATCCAAAAAATTGAGCCAATAAAGACTAATGACCTTTTTGAAATCAAGCCTACAAAAATCTGGATAGGGCACGGAGATCTAAAGTTTGGTCTGATCATCGACCCATGCTCAGAACTGGAGCCAGGCAAAGGTCGACAGTATGGGCTTTCAGAAGGCAAAAAGGGTGCAAGGGAGCTGAGGACAGTGCTTCCTCGTATAATGAAAGACATTACACCGTCAGATTTTTCCAATGAAATTCTCATCTGTGGAGAGTTCTCTGTTGCAATAGCCCTTGTGCTATTATGCAAATACTTCAACAGCTCGGGCCAATATGAACCTCAGACCCACCGGCTGTCCAAACCAGAAATTCAAAACAAGCTGGTGTTCATTGTCCAGCAATGCAAGGTCAACCCCAGCAGGGCAAGCTTGAACTCTGCGCGGGCTTATCTATTGGGCGATTCTTAGCGACCGGCGCTCAGATCTTGTGACTGTTGTCTTTTGTATCATGTCGACCGCAGGGGTCATAATGTCTTCTTCCTCGGGCTGTTGTTCCGGTGGACTGCCCAGTTTTTCTCCGAATGCTTCAAGAAGTTTCTTGCGCTCATTTTGGGTTTCAACGTCAGCATAGCTTACCTGGGACGATGCAGTACGCTCGGGGGAGTACTGCGGCGTTTCCACCCTGTCAGAAAGCAGCTTTGACGTTACAGCTCTTCCGATTAGCCGTCTTCTTGAATCTGATTCGGAACGGGTTTCTCGAATCTCTTTAAAGACAGGCAACTCGGAGTCGGACTTTTCCAAACTTTCTGAAGCACTCGAGCGCGACCGTACCAGCTGCCGTTCTTTGGCTTCAACTACTCTGCCTTCCTTCCCATCAAGAACCCATTTACTTTCTAGGGGAACCACTTCCCCTAGCTTCACACACTCCCATAACCACAGGTCGCTGACCACCGGGACATCCCATTGAAGCGCATAATTCAACTTGTTTGATTTCGGGGTCGATATAAGCAAATCACGCGTGGGAACAAACACCGGCTGGTACGTGGCACCAGACAAACCTATCAGTCTTTCCAAGTGCAACAGCTCTATCCCCGAATAGCCAGATACACTGATTGAAACCCCTTCAAGACCAGGGATCATTTTGTGCTGGATAATATCCCCCCAGTAATCGTCTGTTAAAGTCTTTTTATGCAAACACCGCTCTATGAACCATTCAGAGACTGTTCTGATCCGAGGCGGTGGTCCTCCGGTAAAATCTGCAGTAGAATTCATCACCAAATAATCAGCTGGACCTTTACAGCTCCCCTTATGCGACGAAACCACGCGTTTTAGCGTGTCTAACTGTTCTTGATCAAACCCTTGGAAGCCAAATACAAGGCCCGCAAACATCCCTTCTTCCTTGGGCACCGGGCTCGGCCGGTGGGTGGCCGCGACTGATGTCAGTTTCCTCTTGGCAGTGGGTTTACCCTCTACTATACTCGACCAGAGCGACGTGGTTGCCCCCTCCGACCTCCGCTTAAGGCTAGGTTTAGCCACGGCAGGCTCCGGCGCGGTCTTTTTCCGCTCCCTCTCCTCGTATGCCCCCTTGCCAATCATGTCTGCCGGGAGGTCGAGCCCGTAGTATTTTTCCGACAAGGTCGCTCCTCGCTGCGCAGACTGGATGACCCATTCCGGTGACACAATAACCACGTTCCAAGACTTTGCGTATCTATATTTGCGCCCATTCTTGATTGACGTTATCAGGTGCGTCACGTTCCTGGTCAAGTCTGGTGCATGCACTCCACCATTGGTTGAGATCAAATCAATCAACTTTTCGCGTTCGGCCTCGTCGTTGAAGTTGGTTAGACAAAGCTGTAGGTCCTCAAATACCTGGTACTTGAATCTGTCCAGTTCTTTGCCAAGTTCCAAGTCCTCGCCGTTGGACCACCTTTCAAAAAATGACTCTACAAATGAGGGCCTTAAAAAAGTCATGTCCATGCGGTGTTTAGCAGCAAACTCGTACTTTGTAGTGTACCTATCGCCAACCAACAAAAAGTTCACGTCGCTCATGAGGTCAGACCTGAACTTGCCTCCCATTACAGTGACCTTCTTCATGCAGTAAGCCTTCTGGTCCACGGGCAATGCCGTGCAGCTGAAGGTCATGCCCTCGAACGGGCGCCGTTCCATTGTTATTTAATTTTTATAGTCTGATTTTGATTTTTGATCAAGTTTATTTTTACAACAAAATGTCCCGCCGGCAAGACTACATAGCGAGGATACGCTACCAGAACGACCTCCCGCCTCCACCATGCCCGCCGAAGCTGCTGGATATCCCTATTGACCTCTCGAGGCTGACTGCGCCTTCTTATTTATCGGACCTTGTTCGGAAGTTCCCGCCAAATGTAGAGATTGATATGGATTTAGGGATGCCCCTTGACCTCTCAGTTCTCAAGGGCCCCTTCGATCGACCCGGCGAGGACCCCTTATGTTTGTATCCAGAGGAAGAAGAGCTGGATGAGAAGGATAAGCTACTGTTAAAGGAACCTGCTGGGCCAGGGACCAACAAGTCGCGGCCGGGCGTTTCTTTCTTACGACGAACTGAGTACATTTCATCAGAGGCAATTAAGCAACAAAAGGCCAAGCAGCATGCTTTGGCAATGGCACACAAACTGCGAGAAGAGCAGAAGAATGATTCTAGTCCCGAGCATAAGCTGCGTCAAGTTGAATCGACTTTTGATACCGCCAACGACGACCTTGACAAGCTCAGCCACCCTCTTAACAAGAAGCTTAAGGCCGTCGAGTCGTGGTCACTATTACCCGATGCCAAAGTTATTGATAGGCAGTTTGTGGTTGTCAGTATGCTTGGCTCGGCCTCGCTGCGGAACCTCAAAGAGCCAATACCCAAGCCTAGCTTGGAAACAAGTTTGTTCCGACAATGCCAAGTCGAGGAAGAAGAATGGATGTCATTTTACACAACCGATGAAACTACTGCTCACAAGCTGGAGGAGAAACTAGCAGAGACTGGAGATACGATTGAAGATACCGACGAAGTGTACAACTACAAACGAGTTCAGGACAATGACATTGAGCTTGCGGTCCATGCGAAAAACTACGAGGAAATCGCCATTAGCTTTGCCGAGGGCGAGGGTGCCGCCTATTTTACCGATATCCGAGCACGAACTAATTTGAAACGACGACGAGTGGCAAAGAGCATGAAGAATGTGGTCAACGAGGTGAATGCATCAAGTATTCAAATGGAGTTACGGGACCTTACCCCTGAAGAAGCTCTTCAACGTGATAATGATAGGTCCAAGTTTGACCCGTTGGCATTTTCTTCCGCGGCATAACTTAAATTTAGATTTAGGTCCATATAAATTTCATATCTTCAACCATGGCATCGGCACTTATTGAGGGCCTGAGGAACCGTAAGTCGAGTTTTTTTCGTAGACATAAAGCTCTTGCTAATAATAGGCATATTTGGATATGTGGACTCAGTTCAGCCAGCTTCAAGGGTACGTTTTTTGCAGTCGTGCAAAAAAGAACAAGAAGGGGTCTAATTTGTTAGTACAAAGCGGTGATTATTGATCAACATGTGTCGAGGATTTTTGACCACGTCCTCGAGAAGAATGACATTTTGAACAGGAATGCTTCAAGTAAGTGACCCTAAAAGAAAAAAATGAGCTTTGCTAATTGAAGGCATCCAAATAATAGATACACCCAGGCAAACGGAGTCATTCCTGGAAGCTATGTACATTGTACAGCCGACCAGTTACAATATCAAGTGCATTGCTGCGGACTTTCGGAGGAGCCCTACTCGGTATGCCGGGGCACATGTGTTCTTTACCCCTGGGGCTGATAGCAGTCAAGTGGATAAGTTGCGGAATTACTTGAGGGGCTATTTGCGGCACGTCCAGACCGCATACATTGACTTCTGGCCCGTGGAGAACCAGGTTTTTTCCCTCGACGACCCATACTCAATGTCAATATTCTACAACCGGACATGCCAGCATTTATTGACGGCACACGTTGCCAAGTGCGCTAGACAAATTGCGTCGGTGTGCATTACGCTTGGCGAGTACCCCTTAATTCGGTTCCACAAGGCTGAAAATGAAGGGCCGGAAATGCTTCCCTTTATGATTGGAGCAGCAGTTGAGCAGGAGCTTGAGCTTTTTAAACGGAAAGAACCCGGGTTCCCGCCGGATAAAGGCGTCCCCAGGTCTGTTTTACTAATCCTGGACCGGAGGATAGACCCCTTTGCGCCAATACTGCACGAGTTCACCTACCAAGCCATGGTTTTTGACCAGCTCAGACTTCTAGACAACACTGAATACGAGTACCAAACAGAATCGGGGCCGGCTAGGGGTAAAATCTCCGAGAAGGACACGGAGTGGGTAGGGTTAAGACATTTACATATGCAAGAAGTTGTCGAGGTGCTCACGACTAAAATGAAGGAGCTCGTCAAGGAGAACCCACATTTTGCTGATACCACCTCCCACGTTCATGTGAGCGACCTACAAGATATGGTCGCATCATTGCCCGGGTTTATAGAAACCAAGGACCGGTTTGCACTGAACTTGCACATGGCTACAGACTGTATGAACCTGCTGGAAAAGAATGCTCTCACTGAGATTGCAGATTTGGAACAAACAATCACTTTAGGCGTAACTGCAGAGGGCAGGAAACCACGGGCACTTGCTGAAGAACTGGTGACACTTCTTGTGGACCCTCGCGTGCAGCGTCGAGATAGGGCCCGGTTGTTGCTACTTTATGCCATGCACAGAGGCGGGCTGATCCAGGAGGATTTTCAAAAGCTCAAAATTCATGCAGACCTGATTGACAAGGACATTTCAGAAATTTACAACTATCAACTATTGGGCGCAAAGCCCGTTATACCTAATTTGGTCAAGACAAAAAAGACCAAAAAGGACTATTTTCGCCATACTACAGAAGAGACGTTTTCCGTTTCACGGTTCGTGCCGGGAGTCAAGACAATTTTGACTGACGCTATAAAGGGAACCCTGCCAATTAGCCAGTTCCCCTATTGTGGCGATACACCAGAGGAAGAAAATGAAGATATGAGCGCATATTCCTCACTTAGAAACCCCAAACAAAGAGCTGCATGGGCAAAGACAACTTCGTTCCAAACGGCGAAGCAGCGCATCTTCACTTTTATGGTGGGGCCAATGACGCAGTCTGAAGCACGGTCAATATATGAACTCAACAAGGAGTTCTCCAAGGAGTTTATCATTGGCGGGAATAGCATCTGCGGGCCGCCGCAGTTTATGGACGATCTGGCAGCTTTGTCTATCCCGCGAGAGCACTTGCATTTACCAATGGACCGGCCGGAAAAGCCGATACCCGCTTTTTTGGATCAATCAGACCGGGAGAATCAGAAAATCCAGACCCCAGTCACCGTCACCGTCAGCCCGGGACCAAGGCCAAATGGGGCCCCGCCGCCTGTTCAGTCGGACACTCCCCCGAGGGACACCACATCCCCTCAGAAAAACGGCAAGGAGAAAAAATCCAAAATGTCAAGCAAACTGGGCAAGTTTTTTAAGTAAGATCTCCATATTTTGGTTTATCGTTCCTCTTTCTTTTTTTTCTCGACTGTGCCTGTGGTTGTGCTTGTGGCTGTGCTGCAGTTTCTGGCAAGTTTGGGTATCCGTATTGATAGTAATCATAAGGTGCTGCTTGCATTGGTATTGGCATCTGCATTGGCATCTGCATTGGCATCTGCATTGGCATTGCCATTGGCGGCACATATTGATAACCAGGTTGATAGCCAGACTGATACATAGGCTGATAATCGTAGTACTGAGGGAAATTTGGTCTCATGGATGGCACAAATGCTGGCGATGGTGCTGGGTTCTGATGCTGCATTTCTCGAGGGGCTGCTGGAGTCTGCTCGGGAGAATATTGTAAATGGCTCTCTGGGTGGTCTGGTGAAGAATCAGAGTAAATGGGTATATTTTTATGGCCACTTCGAGGTCTTTGAGCTGCTGGGGCAGACGGCTTAGCATCAGGAGCCTCATCGTAATCTAGTACCACTTTGGACTCTGTTGGACGCGGCCGTTGAGCTCGGTCTGGCTCCTTGCAATATACTTCCTGGCCATAGGGTAAAGCTGCTTGTGGGGCTGGTTTTGGTGCTTCCACTGGAGGCACATTAGTCCCAGTCTCCAGCGCTTGATAAGTTTTTTTTAAAAGCTCCAGTTCCTTTTTTCTCAGTGAGGGAGAAAGCAGGTCCAAGCGGCCGCATGATCTAGCTTCGGCAAGCTTCCGTTCCTCGATGGTTTGTGTCCTTAGCTCCTTTTCAATTTGAAACCGCAAAAACTTTGCACGAAATTTAGCCAGAGTCGGGCTCAGGCTCGCGGGATCTTTGTCCAGAAGCTTTGAGCTCAGAGCTTTGTTGATGATATCATCCCGAAGGTTCATAACCTTGCGAGTTTCATCCTCGAAGACATAGCCAGGGGTTAACGCAGTCATGGCATGTTTGTAGTTCACACTTACTGTTAACCGTTGGCAATTAATATGATAATATTTGCAGCCTAACAATCACATGACAGTTCTTTAGCCCCATCGAGATCGAACGTCGCTGGTGCCTACGGCTTTTGACGTCGTACGTCGACGTCGAAATTTCTTGTCAGATCATCATGTGCATGCCCAGATGGAATACTAACATGTGACCCAAGTTACTCCACGCGCGCGTGAGGTAGCACGTCGCACTGGAATGTGTAACGTCGAAGGAGAAGCGACTATATATCACTCAAGGGACTGATCGTGAACGTTTTTCACTCAACTAACTCAAACTAATATACTGTGGACGACCAGCAAACAGTAGAGGGACCGTTGACACTGGGTGATACATAGTCATCATTGAGACACTTGTATCTTACACGTGTCTAGGGCGGTATTACCTTGTTTCTCCAAGTCTTATAGTATCACTTAGCTTTCAGCAGTATATTGACATTATCCTAGTGCTCCTGGTAATCCTGGGCTACCGGCTAATTGGGTGGATCACGTCAGTCGGCATTTTCAATCCAACACCCGCAGCATGTTAAGGGCGTCGTTTCCAGGATAAGCTTAATTCGGGTTGCGCGGCAAACCCCGCGCAAGATCGGGTAGATTAGCATGTGCCTCGCTCAAGATTTTACAGGTAACGGTTAGGTCAGGTAACTTACTACCCACTCTATCACGACTTTTCTCGCCAACTACAGGGAGAATCTAGATAGACTATATAAGTATACTTTGCTGACAGTACATATTTTTCATTCCTAAATCCAATCATCCACCCTTCAAATCATAGTCTACATCCGTTGAACAGCATCGGGAGCTGGTTTGCAGAAAACGATGGGGTCAACCTTTTATCTGTAGACTGTTACTGCAGCGCGGCGCGGCAGATTGGGTTTGGTAGTAGTAGTAGTAGTAGTAGTTTATCATATTAGAGTCCTATGTCGCTTTATGTGATTTAATGTATATACATTGCCCAGATTAGAGACCAGAAGTAGGACTGTGTTTCTTTGGGTTTGGTTGTTCTCAATGTTCTGTCATGGCCCTGATGGCCTCACATGAATGCACCTTACAGTCCTTACTTTAGCTTCACAATTAAGGCTTATTTATTAAGCTAAAGCTTTGCCAGTGATAGTCCTGGAGTCCAGACTGAGACTTTAGTAAAACCACTGTGACCCTGGCTGCCTGGCACGCCGCTGAATATGCCGAGGCTGGGCACCGATAAAAGATTCACTCCGATCTTACTCGGAGTTACTCCGGCCGGACCAGCCTGGAGTCTAGACCTAGGACCACGTGGCCCGCGTAGGGGTCACGTGGACTGGTGCGTGCCAACATCATCGAGTACTCGTATTAACGTTAAGCTGTGCATCCAGCTTCTCGATTCAGGCTGTGAATCAGCACAGGTACAGGCTGCACACAAACGGGCCATTGCGTGTTGAGCATGTGATCGCGGTAGGCAAATTAATTGGCGAAGTCAGCGGAGGGTACGATGTTAGGGTTTCCAGGCAGGGGCCATGCCGCTGTGTCTGCAAGGACAACTGGGTTTTCCAGACAGACAGATAATCATATTTGAGTCCTATGTCGCTTTATGCGATAAATGTATATATATGTGAATATGTATAAATCGCTCAGATTAGAGACCAGAAG
>JAKTSO010000037.1:0-111354 GCA_030580275.1 Groenewaldozyma sp. yHMH443
AGTGGGTTTACATCGTCCTAGTGGGTTTGCAACCTCCTAGTGGGTTTACATCGTCGTAGTGGGTTTACATCGTAGTAGTGGGTTTACATCGTCCTAGTGGGTTTACAGCCTTCATTTGATGAGGGATCCCCTTCGAACCTCTCTTGAAATAATTTGATGGTGACACGTGAGGCAACCTCAGTTATCATCACCGTAACACTTAACAGTTACACTTGCAAGTTGCACCTATCTTGCGTATTATGAGTCGCGACGCGCGTTATTTCGATTCGTAGGGCGGACTCGCGTAATTGTCGCGTTCGCGACAGTAATGCTAGACTACTAGGATGTAACTGATTCCTGATTGTCACATACAGCTCTCTGCAGTGTGTGGAATGCGATTCAATGAAAAACTTTGGCTCTTGAGGACCGATGGTCCATTGCCATTGGTCCATGAATCATGGTCTAGTATCAGATCTACTGACCGCCAGCGGCGCCGCCGCGCCAGTCAGAGCGTTAAGATAAAATCAAGTTACTAATACAGTAATACTACTTGGTTGACAATGACAATGGTTGTATCAACGTTGACTATTTTGACTTCTTAAATTGAATTTGTGCCAAATTTTGTGGATTTCAGCCTGATTAAGTATGACATTAACTGGTCTGATCGTGAATCGTGTGATTCAGCCAATCAGCCTGATTGTTCGTGTCGCGACTCGCGTAGTTACGCCGTAACTTACGCGTTGACGTCGAGTTAGTGACATCCTAAATATGGCACCACTAGTGTGTACTTAGTCCAATTTGCTATTGAGCAGCAGCTTCAGCTCATAGGGCTACCCGAAAACTGTCGTTACGTGTGCCTCTCCGGTGCCAGTTGGAGATCCTGGCTACTTAAGCGAAACTGGTAATCAACGCGGCGCATTCGCGTTAAACACAGCGGTTTAACCCTTACTTAAACTTCGTCGGTAGCTGTTCTGAGAAGTACGCTTGAAGTTTGCGCATTTACTAGCAGGGTGCTAGCAGGTGCTGGGTACATCATACATGTCGGAACGCCGCTGCGATGATGGAGCCTATCAAACCGATTTGGGCAGCACGGCTGAATGAATATCTCAGTGGGGTTCAACTGGGTTGGACAAGGAAGTCGAGACTGCATGGCGGCTGGCGGCCGGCCCAGGCGAACCCGAAGCGATGATCGAGATCTCGGCCGGACGGCTTTAATTGAGCTGGCCGCAGGCAAATAGTTTATGTCAAAATCCACGTGACTGTACCAGCGGGATGCGGGCTAACGCTAGCTGAGCCTGTGAGTCACAACTTACAAGGTGGGAGAGCTCAGTATCAAGCTCCCATAACTCGTCAACTATCACTAGCACGTCTCAGCCGCATCAGCCAAACGTGGTCTGGCCTAACAGATACAGAGGTCGCCGCCGAATAGCGAGCCTATTAGCTGAACCTATCAATTATGCCATAACTCTTACAACTATCTACTTTACTGCTTCTGTGACGGGCAAAACCCTGAGTAGCCATGTCAAATAGCAAATAATGTGAACCCATGCTAGTAAAGAGAAACAGAATAGAGCCAAACAAGAATGAACACGAGAAAGCTGGTGATAGGGCTAGAGAGAGTCCAGACTTGGTGTGGGATTGGGTTTCGAAGCAGGGGGAGAACTCTGCTCCGCGTGCAGATTTGATTTGTAATACACACAAAACTCCAACAAAGTTTGAAGGAAGCCGTTGAGCTGATTAGCTAATGCGATCAAAATTGAGAACTTTGAGCTGATGATGACTGTGTGGCAGGCACTGCTAAATGGACTGACAGTGCCAGTTTGACTGCATTAAAGCCGATCGACCGTGCCGGGGGCTGCGAGAGCACGACAACCCATTGTGTGGTACATGTGCTGCGGCCGTTCCTGCTCTTTCCTCCGAATCTTAACTTCTTACCATTTCGTCCTTTCCGTGGCGTTCTCCTTCTTTCTATCTTTTTTTTTCCACAGAAGGCTCTCTTCCAGTCTCGTTTTCACAAGTAGACAGAGCGGTTGTCTCCAAGGGAAGACCAGCAAGCCAGCTTACGGGTACCACTGACATCGCAACATTGTGGAAATCACCTGAAGGGACTTGCGGCGAGCGCTATCAAGTTATCAGCTTTATCTACTCACAGAATCCGGTTTTTTCTCTTCTTTTCGAGAAGCGGTCCGGAAAGCTATCTAGCTGCTTCACCAACTCCAAGGATTCACAGGGCTCAAACGGGCAACAATGTCCGGAACACTTGAGGATTTCCTAGCGCAGAACGGAGTGGGCTCCGGGGTGTTCGGAGACTACACCACCAACACTGGTGCTGTTGCCAAGAACAACAGCAACCGTAACGATTTTAACATCGAGCCAATCCAGCTCGAATCGTCACTGTCTCCGTCTGAGAGTCCAGACGATGACAGACTCGCCTTTGCTAACTATGCTTTTCATGACAAGCGAAGAGTTGACCTCCCAGTAGATGCTCCTACCAAGACCACCAAGCTCAACGACCAGTCTTCAGTAAACACTCAACAGCAGCAGGGAACCCCTGTTGAAGATACTGACGACCACCCGAAGAAGCCTGGTAGAAAGCTCGACCCCAATGAGCCCGCTTCTAAGAGAAAGGCTCAAAACAGGGCTGCTCAGAGGGCTTTTAGAGAGCGTAAGGAGAAGCATTTGTCCGAACTAGAGGACAAGGTCAAGGAGCTGGAGGGACAGACCTCTGCCACTAACAATGAGAACCAGTATCTCAGGGGCCAGGTTAGAAGGCTACAGATGGAGCTGCGAAAATACAAGGGAATCACTGCATTAGACCCTACCAGAGATGATACTCAGCAACAGGGCAGTGTTGGGAACGGCACCAACAGCTCTGAGCTCAATCCTGCCGGAGGAGTGAAGCCTTTTACTTTTGAGTTCCCATTCTTCAATACACAGAAAACAGACACAAGCAGTGCATACGGCCAAAGTCCCCTGGATCCTACTCAAGCTGGTGCTAACAGTGGGAGGACACCCCACGGATCAATGCACTCTGGCAGCAGTGTCGGCTCCAATGATTCCCCCCTGAGTTTTAGGACTCCCAGTTTGGGAGAGAACAGTGTTGGACGAGCCAACAGTGGCAGCAGCAGCTCAATGCCAGATCCAGCTACGTCGGAAGAGTTCTGCAGCAATTTAAGCTTGGCTTGTGGTACCAGAGATCGACCTGTACCAGCTAAGCTGAACAAGACTCCTTCCAATGGGGGGTCGAACCCAGTTAACATTGTTAATACAACGGCCAACAACAACAGCAGTTATAGCAATAACGCTCCATCGTTGGTGGCAGATCAGTCGTCCTCGGTTTCACCGGCGTCATCAACCTCGACTTCAGCACAAGCTGAGCGCACCCCAGCTGCATACCCTCACATTGGCGTCGAGATGCTGCCGCTCTTCAAGGATACTGCCAGTACGGCTGCCACCAGAGACATGATCAAAGATGCTAGCTCGAAGAACAAGCCCGCCACAAGGAATAACAGCGTGTTTTCCTCCAGCGCCTTTGACTTTGACTTTGATTTCGATGCCTATAGGGATTCTGGAGACATTGAGCCCTTTGCTTTACCGGAGCTTGGAACCAACGAGTACAGCGTATTTGATCCCTTTGACAACCCAGTCATTGACAGTGCTTATGAGAACTTGCTTGCTGGCCATAACACTAGCAGCAGTCCAGCCGGTAGCGACAATGCAAGCAGCGCTGCTGGCACAAACTACGACAGCAACAAAGGTAGCAACAAGATTACTGACAAGGGACCAAGCAGTGCTGTTCCTGCTGTCAGAGCAGAGCATCCTACTAAGGACAGTGAGGAAGAAACTGTACCTGCCAGCAACCCCAAGTTGATGACCTGCTCCGCAGTATGGGACAGGATATGTGCCCACCCCAAGTTTTCTGATATCGATATCGATAGTCTGTGCGTTGAGCTGAGAGCGAAGGCCAAGTGTTCTGAGACCGGAGTGGTCCTGACAGAGAAGGATGTCGACCGTGCTCTCAAGACTATGCATTGATGATGATGAAGATAAAGATAATGATGATGACGACTTGACTCTTGTTTTTATTTTATTTTTTTTTTTTTTACAGCAGTTTTGTTTTTTTGTGAATATGTCCATTGTGGAGTTTTTCGCGTGTTTGTGGCCTGGACTATCTCCGACCCCACGTATATATACCAACTGTTAGTTTCTATTTATTATTATTACAAAGTTCCTTCTCCTTTCACACGGTTGCGTAACAAATCAAAATGCCAAAGAGGTTGATTTGGTTTTATCATTGACTTCGGTAACCGTTAGTGTCCTGTCATTGACCCATTTCAAGTCGACGGGCCAAAATAACGACAATTTTTGTTCGATACGAGGGAAGTTCGCCCTAGCTGTGGAGACCGACCCCTCATCGGCAGCTTTTGAAGCCACTGCGCTCAAATTGAGCGATGACGCTGCTGCCGATGCAGAGCCTAAACCGGACGCTCCAATTGATGGACCTATTGGCCCCAGCGATGAAAAAAGTGAGAGAAGTCCAAAGTCCAGTTTCCATACTGATACTGAGTATGGCACGTATGACCCTGGATCGGGGGTATTCGAGCCATCTCCATGAGGGCTAGTCACAATCACGCAGGCTACGTTCTTGCCGTCAGCAGAGAACTTGAGCTTAGTTGCATAAAAGGGTCCCATGGAGTGGCGTTGTTTCTGTTCACGGGCAGCTTCGTTTGAGGCGGCAGCGGTGGCAGGCAAGCTGGCAGCAGACCGTGATTTCCGTAGATGAGCACCAGATGCTAGTGGGCTTCCAGCACCGGCACCAGTTACGGACCTCGAGATCATCAGGGATGACATCAAGGATGCGGCAGTCAGGTCAAAAACCTGTGCAACTACAGGGCTCCGAGCTGTTGTCACTGCAATACGCTGCTGGCCCTTGTGGAAACTTACATAGTCGCCGTACCGCCCCACCGCGGCGGCAAACAACTGAGTGACCTCTGTCCTCAGCGAGGTCTTGGTGTGTCGTGACACGTTCTTGCTGTTGTCGTCCGGGTCCAAGCTACTCACGCACGCAGCAATAACCGAGCTCAGGTGATGAGTAGAGTTGGGGGAGGGGATCGGCGACATGATCAGTGACCCTACTATCCGCAACGCACAGATACGCACGTCCAATGCACACTCAGAGTCAGCAATATGCATACATAGCAATGAGATCAGTAAGGGGCTGTTTTGCGTTGCAATGTTTTGGAGGCAGACTTGACAAGTCTCAGCGCGCCTTTCTTGTGAGAAGCGCCGTTGTTTTTCTGACTGGGTGGATGCCCTTCGATTTTTTTTGTCGCCAATGACAGCATCTTCTTGAGAGAAACTCAAGAACCCGCTTTCAATGAGCACAGCCAGTAGAGCGCTCACGACTGTGAATGGGTTGAATGATTTCTGCCACAGCCACCAGCCTTTCCCCAGAAGATCCATTGCCAAGTCACGGCTCAGCGGCCGCGCACCCTCGGTGAAGCATAGCATCAGAGAGTTGGCAAGTTCGGAGACCACATTGATGGATCCAAATGTCCATGATACCAGATCTTGGCGGCTTGTCAAGGCTATACCAATCAACAGCATACTGGTCATAGCATCGTCGCTATAAATATTTCCATCGCGACGTAGAGTAGGGAGCCCGGTTACTAAAGAGGGAAGAATGTCATTACAGATTTCATCCCTTGACATCTTCTTGAAAAGAACATCCAGCCAAACTCGGGCAGTTTTCTGTATGCTATGACTCTCACAAAGAGTTGAGATAGAGCCCAAAGCACGCAATAAATAGTCGCTCCCTAGTTGCTTTTTATCATCCAAAATTGAACACTCCACAATGCGGAACAAAGAGGTGGAATCAGTTTGGATATTGGAGGCTTTGGCTACCAGGGAAGCAAGCGAGACCCAGACTACTGATAGAAGAATCTCCGAGTAAACTCCACTTTCGGAGCTATTCGACGAAGCAGTGTGGCTCAAAAACTCACCGGTGACTCCCAGACGGTTTACAAGACCAGCTTTGGTCACACCTTTTTGGTTGGTGTCACCAACCCTAAGCCAATCCAGCTTTTCGCTTGCAAAGGGTAATAGAGATGCTGCAATGGATTTCACCTCGCTGAATTTTGACGCATACAAACTCTCCAGCTCCCGCAGTTCATCCAGATACCGCTGGAAGTCGATGATAAGTAGACACCCAGGAAGCCTTGTTGACGCTGGCGTTCGGAACGCGCTCTTACCGGGGTTGTTTTCGCTCCAGATCATATGTAGCGCCTCGTCAAAGACCGCGTGAGCCGCACTCAAAGACTCGTCATGAGGTCCTTGTGTTGTCCCGGAGCTGAAGCTAGCATGGGCTGCAACATTTTCAAATCCATTGTTGAGGTCCCAGCTTCGCTCAAGATCATTTTCATATACGACCCTTAGCGATGAGTTCCCTTCATCATAGTAAATCTCCTGGATTCTGATATTGTTTCCCGGTATATGCAGTTCGGGATTGAGCTTGTCATCGTCAAGACCAACAATAGCAATGTCCCGACTTTCAGAAATCACCAGAACTTTTGGGTGTAGAGATCTCCCTAGCGAAACAATGGCGTGCACTGCCGACGCAAACAAATGGAAATATGACTCAATCGTTCCTCCTTTCTCGGGACTTGTATCGATGTCCAGGCCGAGGACTGCTCCTGTTGAAGTACCTACAATAACCAGAGAGCTTGTTTCAGAGGCAAAGGTACTGCACGAATGAACCACCGTAGCTAAGCCAATACCTGTTGCAAGCTTTAAGTGAGGCTCCACGCTTGTTTCGGTCAGAAATGAGTTTGTTAAAAAGTTCTCAACCGGCTCAACGAATAAATTATGGTCCTGACCAATGATCATGGTAGAACCGTCTACTCCGCAAGTTAATGTACCCGCAGAGCTTTGCTCGGAAAGCAGAGGCGTCGTGTTCCATTTGAATTCTGAGCCTTTGTCTTTCATAGTCAAGTCAGCTCCATATATACGGACTACCCAATCCTTGTCACTGTCTTCCGTGGGTCCAGACAACAGCTCCTGACTCTGCTGCTCCAGCTCAGGCGCTGAGTCGCTACTAACCACCAGAGTCAGCAGAAATTTCCTACCTGTACTCAAATCATTGGTACTCATTAATGCAACAATCTCTGCCTGAGTACTCCATATAGGCTCTAGGAACTGGGCACTACCATTAGAAAACCATCCGACCACTTTGTCCTTGCTAAGTATCCCGAACGCAGTAGACGAATTCATCTTGTCATCCGCTGGATAGGACGTGCAAGCAGGGGCCGTGACATCCACCAAAATGCTGGTCGACCCAAGGCTCAGCTCTTCTGTTAAAAGCCCATTAGCTTGCAATTGGTACACGGTCCATCCTAACGACTGTACAATCACCCATTTGTCAGACCCGATAGGTACTACTCTTGAGATGGGACAGTTGTTTACAGCCTCGCTTGACGAGGCTACAAGGTCCAATTCTTGCGTTGCACCTACCGGCTTACACGACACAGGGTGCAAATGTGTATGCGAATGTACATCATCGAAATTGAGTAACCACACACGCGCTTTCTCGGAAGACCGAGAAAACACCACAAGCCTGGCCACAGAAGGACTGTCCCACCCTGCCAGCACCGGTATAGCCCAGTCGGCCCCTGACCGGTTATCAACTGTAGCAATAATCTCAAGATCAGGCCCAGGTTGGGGAGGGGTCTTGCTTATACTCAGGAGATACACCTCGCAAGAGCACCCCCACGCGGCGATAAAGCAGTTCCTGTCCAATTGAGCCTTTTTGCTACCCTCCCTTGCCGTTTTGCGATCACCCGCGAAAAATGATACTCCCTCGCACCTCAATGGTAGCTGCACATAAGATATCAGCTCTCCCGTTGACAGCTGATACTGGCAGATAGTGCCGTCGGTCAGCGCGGCAATCAGTACATCGAGATCCTCATGAGCGTCCAGCGCTGAGATGAACCGCCGCCGCTTGTAGTCGTCGTAAAGACAGATGGTGTACCGCAGTTCAAGCGTTGCATCTCCGTTACCGTCATCATCTCCAGAGGTGGAGGTATTCAGCAAGTAAACTCGAAGCGTCCCCGAAGATGATCCCACTAGCACATGCCGGCCCCTGGCAATGGCGATTGTCGGAACTGATAATGGACCGGCCCGGTGGTCAGAAACACCATAGCTAAACCCACATAGAACCGACTGCGTCGGCAGCATACTCAATGTGCTTTAATGGCCTGACGCACACCCGTAGCTCAGCTGCAAACCAGAACGGTCTCAGCTAGTCTAGTCACGATGCGGTCAGATTATGGGACTCGCTGAGGTGGTCTCCGCGTTACCTGATCAGCATTAGCCGGAGATCAATTAACGCCGATTATCTATAACTCCAAATTTGTGTGAGATCGAACTCAAAACTTAGCCTCTGCCGACCCTGAAGTCAGAATACAGTTACCCCAGATTCCTCGCGCTAGTTAGCAACGCACATAAGGCTCACTTGATCCTTCTTCCACCATAGGCACCATATCATATCTGGTTGAAATCATGATTAATAATTATTATAATTGGTTCATATGTACATAAAGAACTAGACTTGCTGTATTAGTACACAAGTTGTTCCTTCCGCAGCCAATATTGAATAGAAGAGATGATTACAGAGTGGTCAGCTCGAGACGAGATCTGGTGTGTTTCGCCATGCCACTATAAAATACGGCTCGTGCACATAGCACATAGCAGCTAGTAAAAGCTAAGAGCGGGCTAACCACCAACAGATGTGAGATATAAATGTTTGCGCAAATGAAAATCAGAACAAATCCTGCTCGCTGGCATTCCACTGCAGAGGGTCATAAGGATTAGGATGCATTTCAAGTGCTGATCGATGCTGGTGGTCACCAGAAGAGACTGATCCCGACGCAGAGGCAAGCCCAGAGGCCGACAGGGACGCCAATGCTGATGCAGGTCTTGAAAGACCAGACCTAGATGCTGACACTGACCCTGACGGTGGTGAATCCGAATGCGACCCCGAGTCAGCACCAAGTCTGATATCATGTAAGGGAGAACCCTCACCCGTGCCTGCACTATGTGGTCTGCCATCGCTTGTTTGGCCATGCAGCCTTTCACCATGAGTAGCAGAACGACCAGAACGTCCTTGCTCCTGTTGCTGTTGTTGCTCGTTGATGAAATGCATATCACTCATGGCAAACAGCAGATCATCATCGTCGTCCACTTCGTCTTCCTGAGCATGGAAGTTTGACATTGAGGGCCTTCTTAGTCGAGCACTGGAGTTGGCTCCATGACCATGGCCATGATGTCCGTGCCCATGGTTGTGATGGCTACCTCTTGTAGGAGCAGAATCTTGGTCTTCTTGCAAGTAGTAAGAGAGCCTGTTCCTAGCAAGCGCGATGCGTGGGCTCGAAGAGAGCAAGTATGGGCGAGACGAAGCGGATGTAGAAGGCTCTCCAGGCTGCTGATGGACATCAACCCCAGACCCTGGCCCAGAAGCGGAGTGCGCAATGACATGGTCACCACTCGTCATAGTCTCTCGATGGATTCGAGACCCGTAGATAGGAAAAGACGACGGGATGTCAAGAGGCGAGGACGACGCCGACAAGGGAAGATCTGGCTCAGCATTGCCAGACAAGGTTCTCGGAGCCAGCATCGAGGGTGCACTTGTGTTGTTGTTCGCTAAGCTGAAGCTAGAAGTTTGCTGAGAGCTGCTATTACCGCCAAGCAGGCCAGCACTTGTGCTTCCCACGCTTCCAATGCTTGTGCGCCTCTGACTGCGGTACTCTGCATGGACAGCCTTCTCGTCAACGGTGAGCTCTTCGCTCAACCTTGAAGGCACAGAAGGCGTGTACGACGTACCACTGCGTCCACTGGATGGAACTGGCGGAGAGAGTGACTGGTGCTGTTGCTGCTGTTGCTGCTGCTGAGTAGCTCCACTGCTTCCAGTGCCAGCTGGACCTGGAGTAGGTATTGGCGACATGGAGCTGCCGCTTTCCGATCTCGGAGTGTAGACCGACGACTGAAGGGAGTCCGAAAGTGCCGAGTGATTGTCCTTAAGTTGGTGAAACCTTGCCAACGGATTAGGAGCACCGCCTGAGCCCACACGTTGGCTGCCGCCCAAAATGCTGCCACTGCTACCACCGCTGCCAGTGCTTCCAATCGTGACATCGGGCCCGCCGTGGTCATGATGCTGAATACTGCTGCTGCCCTCAAAACTGCTGGTACTGCGACGTGCCATTTCGGCAGTGCCAATAGCTGCTGAGCCTCCACCATGGCCACCGCCAACGCCACCACCAAAGGTCGAGCCACTAAAAAATATGCTGCTGCTTGACTCTCCGCTACCGCCGCTGGCTCTTCTCTTGTCCAGCGACTCCATTGTCGAGTCAACCATCCGCACGAAATCACCCAAATCATTTGAAGGCAGATACAGCCCGGAGCCTGGGCTCATTGGGGAAGAAGCCATGCTACCAACGCTATCGCCGCCCGTACTCAGGTAAGAGGGCGCTCGGGGTCGCATCTGGCTGCTCACAGAGCCTGATCTAGACCATGCGCCACGCGAACCAAAACTGCTGCTGAACCGAGGCAAGGAAGAGGCATTACTACCGGACGAAGCAATTGCATTCTCATGGGCCGCACTACTGCCTCCGACACCAGCGGACATTCTTGCTGACCCTGAGATTGAAGAAGTCGAAGCGTTCGACACTGACCTGTTTGGTATTCTCAAAGCAGCCATTGAGACGTTCGAGGGCACCCTTGTGACCGACGATGTGCGAGCTCCGCCAGCTGAGCCGGCAGCGGCACTTCCCACATACGAAGGGTTATTAGTGGGGCTTACCCCAAACCCTGCGCCTCCCATAGCGTCCTGGGGTGATGTGGAGTATGATGGAGACCTAAATGGTTGTATGAACGATACCGATGGTCGGGATGTTGTGGAAACGGGAGAATGTTGCTGCTGTTGCTGTTGCTGCGGTGGTGGCTGTTGATGATGGCGAACCTGTCCGTATTCGTCATTGGTATCTATTGACCTTATAGAGGCCTTTCGTTGCTGGTTCAGGGTATCTGCGGTACTCATTGACCTCGGAAACGAGCTCACAGCGCTGTCAATACTGCCCCGATGGGGAATAATACCTTGCGGCATGGATGGCGCATGTCCTGTAGTGGCCGCTGTAGAGCCTTGATGCCCCCGTGGGCTACCAAGGATCCCCGCGCTACCGCCACTACCGCTGCTTCCCACTGCCACATTATGTCTGCTTTCATCCATGTTCAAGAAATGAGTGCTCAAGACTGCCTCGGAGTCGCCGACTCTGAAATCAACGTCATTTCTATACGACACTGATATCTTGAGCTCGCCAATAGAGGTATTTATGGAGTTGAATGCAAAGCTGCCAAGATGAGAAGAGGAAGGACTGGACTCCTCTGCATCCACATACCCTCCCGGGTGATGCTCCGCAGAGTTGTCAGTAATAGACCTGGTGAGCCCTATTCTACCACGACTCGATATAGGCAGCGATCCGTTGAGTACCCTGCAGCCGATAACAACTGGCGACACATTCAGCTTGGCTCTAGAAAGCTTACGCCGCAGGTCCCACGAGGGCATCAGCCTGCTGTACGTATACAAAGATCGGAATAGAATAATTGCCTTCTTGTAAACGATGGGTAGATCCGAGACAGACACCGATGAGGAGAATCCTCCACCAGAAGCATTGGAGCCCTCTAGTGTCTCGTCATCAAAGGCATTGCTGTTACCATTTCCTGTGAACTCAATAACCCATCGCTCTAGTACAACCTCGCTCCTCTTGGTCCCTCTTGTAACATCCCAGGATTTCCCATTAGCATCTACCAAAACCAATCCTTGCTGTGCTTTCAACCCTCTGAGATCCAAGATCGTCTCGATAACAAGAGGAGGTATTGGCCCGCTCACTGCATCAGACGTTCTCCATAAACGAAGATCTTCCCGGAAAGCATCCAGCTCTTCTATTTCCAGATTGAACTAGATTTGTTAGTAATGTCTGAGGAAATTTTGAGCACAGAAGAAACTTACCCATTTGTTGATCTTGGGAGTTGATGACCCTCGTGCATAGACAGGGTTAACACTGATCCGGGAATGCACAATGACTTGAGCCGCCTTCGTGAAGAAGTTCTACATTTTGTTAGAAAACCGCTTGTGTTTCTACTCAAAGAAATGAATCAAATGCAAACTTACCTGTATGACCTGGTTCAGCTTGGCCGAAGAACTCGTATCCTTCGTTGTGCCGGACATGGCTTATGTGCTTAGAATGCTAAACGGCCCCTTTCTAGCGAGTCGACTTTACCCCGAAGATGCATCCATAAATGTCGAGTCAAAGGGAAGATTGAAGTCGTTTGTGATAGGTATATCTTCACTTGATGTAGGCTGACTTGTTTGCAAAAAGACCGGGTTACGCTCTGGGAGATCAAGATGTAGTTTTTCCGGGTGGTCCTCGCCGGTATAAGGTAAAGGCACCTGGCTAGCGAGCCAAGACAAAGCTCGTGTAGTCAGTATAGCAGATGAGAATAGTAAGAGGTTACAGCACTAGTTCAACAAAGAACTCCGCTTCAATAATACGTTGATCCTTGCGTTGATACCAGCTTGTCCGCCAGACGCGATTTTGATTGTGTGTTAGAGTTACCGGCCGGTGCAAGTTTTCGAGCCGCAATTCAGCCCGAGTCCGCTGGCTTCTTTAAGACTCTGTATCCTAGAAGGCCCGCACACCGGTCTTCTGTTATAGATCCACAACCCCGTTGGAGTTCCTGACAGTTGTATCTGGTGAGGGCGTCGGTTGTGTCCTGGTTATGCGTGTTGCGTATATGCAGAACTGGAGGTGTGACTGAGTTTGCGTGTGCGCGATAAGTTCGCAGTATCAGTGGCCGCAGGTTGCCTGTGATGATGAGATGGTACGTGGTGGTGACCTCTGAAGTGCGGTTATCGATTACCACAGTGCCGCTGACCTAACTAACTTTAACAGCTTAATCAGATAACAACTCACGGCCAGAACCGGACCATATATGGTGCCTGTGATCATTGTTAAACGAGCAATTGACGATCGCGAGGTTACTTTCGCTTAGTCACGGGACTCACGGCAAGCGGAGTTTTAGTAGCGCGGGTCACAGTCATCCGCGTGGGTTATAGCCATAAGGGCTGTGCACGTGATAGCCATGATCTCGTGACTTTTTGGCCTTGTGTATACGCAGATCTTCAATGCCGGAGACTTCTGAGATCAACATGATGAGATTTGACATCACCTACCTATACTAAACGCTGTAGCCGCAAATCTTGTATAGGTCCATCAGTTCGAAGACAGGCATCCACGGGCTTGAATATTCATTTTTTCAAAGAAGCAAAAGTGCGCATAGAGCGAGGAGTGCCGGACCGTGGAATCAAGATGGCTCTCAAATCAGCATTGAAGGAGGCTCGGGTGGCATTATCGGAGGAGCGGTACGAGGATGCGTACGAAGCCTCCAAAGAGGTGCTCGAGGAGGAGCCAGACAATTTTAGAGGGTAAGTTGGTTTTACATGAAAACAGTTTGTGTGGTATAGCTAACCCTGTATCAAGTCTACTTTTCATGGCGAAGAGCGCGGAGATGCTCCACAAAGATCAAGAGAGCAAGGAGTTCTACGAGAAAGCTATCAAGAACAGTCCTGAGGACTCATTGGCACGCAAGGGACTACTTTCCTTACTAGAGACGCAGAAAGACCATGCAAACTATTTATCAACGCTCGCAGATCTGCTCAAATTGTACGTTACAACTGATGTTGGCGAGGGCAAGAAACTGTGGAAACGGTACAAGAAGTTCCTAGATCAGTCAAGCAAAGTACCCTTTGAGATCCAAGCTGATTACCGAAAACTGCAATTGTCAGACAGCCCTATATACCCAATTACGGAGACCACTCCTGCCGCGATAGAAAAGAACCTGGTGTTTCTAATCTCACTGGTTGAGAAAATGGAAAAGGATGTCATTGGTAAAACTGTCTCACAGAACAAGTTCAGGATACAGACTTCGAAATCTAGCAGCACAGACCTAGTGCTTCACAAAGTATATACCAGCTCGGAGCTCCCGAAGTTATACGAGGATCTGATCAATGTTACTCTTGACGACGAAGTGCGAAGATGTCATGAAGCCAAGCTGTTGAAGTACCGCTACACTCTGTTGAAGTACGCCAAGGCCGGCGAAGAGAAGGAGAAATTGGCCCAATGGGTTCTAGAGTATGCACAAGATATGGTCACAATCAAGTCGCCCGAGCCACTAGCATGGAAGATTGCCCTAGACTGGCAAGATTTCTCAGATTTCAAGGAAATGGACCAAGGCATTGTCACTTACTATGTGGAACACTTTCCCGAAGAAGGGTTGGCTAAAGTATTGCTAGCCTTTTTACACTCAGAACTTTCTCCATTTTCGTTAGAGGTGATTTCTGAGTCCGAGCAGAAGAAGGATAAGAAAAAAGCAAGTGAAGACAAAAAAGAATTAGAGCCCTCAGGAGAAGTCGAAGACATCAAGGAGGACGGAGAGATTATAGAGGACGATCTGGCCCAGGAAAAAAACATTGCTGATGACGTGACTGAGTGGTCACCATCAGTGGTGCTCGAGGTTATATCAGAAGGCTTCCAGACCGACAGTGACTGCGTTATTACATATCGTGCTTTGAGCTCATTGTACAACAGAGCACAGGACTACGAATCAGGCGCCGATATGGCGATAAATGGTACTGACTTTATCGAGTCAACGCAAAAGACTTATGGCTTCAGCCTTCCTAATAGCAAAAAGCAGCTTCTGCTGAACTTGGGAATGGCTTATGTATTCTACAGGGCACCTACTAATTTCGAAGTTGCTCTCAAGATATTTGAGCGTGTTCAGAAGGAGGACCCTGACTGCTCGCAAGCCAGTGTGGGTAAGGGCCTGATTTTTAGACAACAGGGCAAGCTCGCTGAAGCTGAGCAGCTTCTGGAGGGGGCCGCCAAGGACGCGGACGATAAGTTCACTGTGCTTTTCGAGCTCTATTGGTGCAAGATTTTGCTCGAAAAATATCTTGAGGGAGAAAATGGACTTGCTGAGTGCCTGAAAATGGTTGTCGGCACAGATATGCTTTCACTGGACAGGCAGGCTCAGATATGGTGGAGGATAGGCTACTCCAAATGGGAGCGAAGCGGTCATGGTAAGGACGAGAAGATCTCGGTAGAGGCATTCACTGCTTTTACCAAAGCTTTGGTCCCTAATCCAAATTATGCGCCTGCATACACTTATCTTGGCAAATTTTACAGCCAGTGTGTAGGAGACGAGGGGAGGGCCATGAAATGCTTTTACAAGGCTTTCGAGATCGATGGTGGTGAGATTGAAGCCGCGGAGTACCTTGCCCGTGATCTAGCGCGCCGCTCCGAGTGGCAGCTAGTTGATGTTATTGCCTCCCGAGTGATCGACTCGGGTAGACTGAAGGCTGTCTCTACTACGAGTACAGCAGCAGGAAAGAAGCAGCAAGGAAATGATATCAGTTGGCCTTATCGTGTCCTTGGTATTGCTGGTCTGAATAGAGGAGAGTATGATCAAGCAGTAAAAAATCTGCAAGCAGCGCTGCGAATTACTCCACGGGATACCAATTGCTGGCTGGGATTGGGGGAGTGCTATGTCCAGACAGGGAGGTATGTTGCAGCGTCCAAAGCGTTTGAACGAGCTATGAAGATCGAGCCGGATAACTGGGTGGCTAAATTTGAACTCGCTCTTGTCGAGCGAGCCCTCAAGTCCTTTGAGGTGTCCATCCAAATGCTACGAGAAGCTTGTGATGACAACCCCGAAGAGCCAGCTATCAAGTTTGCTCTGGTGGAGACTTTGTTGTTAGCTTCACTACATTGGCACCACAAGAGTTATTTCGGAGATTCAGTCAAGTATGCCGAGACGACTATCAAGACTGCCGTGGATGTCGTTCTAACGGGAGCAGGGTCCTCAGATATATGGAGGGCAATCGCTCAAGCCTGCGAGATATATCTCATGGTGGAATCATTCTGGCACAAGGTTGATTTTACCATATTTGAGCCCATATTGGAAAATCTAGACTTGGGTCTAGGCGAAGAGCTCGACGAACTAAGTGCTGCAAGCAAGAGAGAGCTTCTTAGAAGCGTTATGGTAAAGGCGTATGAGCAAGCAGCGGATCGTGGATACCCGGATAGATTGAGCCGGTCGATTGTTGCATATAACCTTGGGCTTGCACAGGCCAAGTGCTATTTTGTGTGGGGAGAAAGCGAGTCTCAAGAGTTGCTGGCGGACGCTCAGTCAAACCTCAAGCGAGCGATCCAGTTAGACCCCAAGTCACCTCAATACTGGAACACTTATGGAGTGATATCATCGAGACTGAACAAGCGCGTGGCGCAGCATTGTTTTATCAAAGCTCTCCTTCTAGATCCACGCCGAGCAGACACCTGGACCAATCTGGGTGTTTTGTATGCTACCAGCAACGAATTTGAACTTGCGAATGAAGCATTCGACAGGGCTATATCCGTTGACCCGGAGAGCGTAAGTGGATGGCTTGGGCACGCCGTTTTGAAAAGGCTTCAAGGTCAAAATGTGGAGGCGCTGAAATCGCTGGACCATGCTCATTCAATTTCACATGGAGAAGACACAATGGCGAAACTCCTGTTTGGAATGTCTCTGTTTGAGTACGCGTCCACTTCTCCGTCAAATAAGACACATGCCTCTGCTCAGAACAAGCGTGCATATAATGCCAACTTGGAGCGGGCTATTTTCGCACTTGCAAAATACCTCATGGTTTCCCCCAGCGCTGGGAACGTTCTCCTGGCCGCCGGGTCGCTCTTGGAACGCGAGGGCCGGTTTGACCGGGCAGTTGAGTATCTCATCGGCGAGGCGCAACGGCTCGAACAGAGTTACGAAGAGAGCGAGTCCCCTGACGACCTTGTAGCTTTTGCCATCAGCAAAGCTCAGCTCGCAAGGCTTTACCTTGCAGGCAAACAGTATCAGGAAGCAGTAGAGAGCGCGCAATTTGCTATTGACCTGCTGGAGCCTTACAGCAATGACTCTTCCAACGATCAAGAGAGCAATCTGACTATATGTAAGCTGAGCTCTTGCTTAGCTGCTGGCTTAGCGCACTTTTTCTTGGACGACTTGGGAGAGTCAATTGAGTATTTCAAGCAAGCCCTTACGATCTCTGGTGAGGACCAGGACGTGGTCATTCTGGTATCGCAAGTTCTGTGGGCCCAGGGGTCACCTGAAGAGCGGGAGCTTGCTGTCGAGCAACTTTACGGCAGCATCACCACCAAAGGCGCTTCTACGAAAATCAGCGTCATATTGGGCGCACTAGGCCTCTCGGTGAGCGACGCTGAGACGACGGCTGCTGCTGCCGAGGAACTGGAGGGACTCTCAATAGGCGAACTCGAGAATGATCACGAGAACAACGCTTCTGAGATCTTATCTCTGGTCAAGCAGTCGGACGCCCCCTGGCGGAAAGCGGCCATGCTGTGGCCCTGGGATCATAGGATATGGAGGAATATTGACGCGAAGGTTGCCAAAAGCCTTGCTGAGGGAGACTGGCGCAACATTTCCTCTAACAGCTACAGCGAGGCTTTATCCGCAGCACAGCAGTCACAGGATGAATGCCAGATGGCAGTGTTCCTCAGGCCTGATAGCCTCCAAGCATGGCAAGCTCTCAAGAGCTGTTCCTAGACTTTGTAAATACTAATATTCAAAAGTTCAAGGAAAAAAAGCCTCTAAAAGTACAGTTGGTATAAAAATAAGTGCTCTCTATCTTTCATCATTGTGATGTCAACCTCACGACAGTTGAATATCCGCGCTGGATTCTGCCAGCGTCGATATTGGTTTGTCTGGGTCTATACTTTCAAAAATGAACATGGTGAGGGCGCCCGATGGGACCGAATGCATGAGCCTCATAGACAAGCCCTTTACTGCTGCTCTCCAAAATCCAGTCTCTTTGAGCAAATTTGACGTCACTTTTAGCACTCCAAGTTTATCATCGGGCCGTAGTTTGGCAATTTCACCTGCCATGGCCAGTTGTTGCCGGGTCTTCACAACGTCGAGGAAGTTGACCGATGTAGTTGCCGTGGTAGTCGCAATGGCTGAAGCGACTCCACAATGGTAAGGCGACAGTTCCGTACGTCCCTTATTATGATGATTGTACAAGTAAGTTTTTGCGGGCTCGTAAGCTGCCCAGTAAACCATGGAGTAAGGCAAAAATACACCCACGCCCATCCAATACCCTCTGTAATATCCCTTGATCCCTTCCTCTCTATACACCTGACGGATCATTTTTAGCGTCGAGACCTTCTCTAGGCCCTCGCTGATTTGTAGTCGACCCTTGATTATCTCCATTGGCGTCCATAGCACCGAGCTGAACATCTCAGCAACCGCACCGCTGAATAAATAGTTGGCCATTGTGCCATCCCCGAGATAAGGGGTCATGTCCTTTTTGCACTCTCGGTATGAGACCATATAGACCACGAATGCAGGGGTGGTCAAGGTCAGGGCCCCGCCTAATCCTCGCCAGTATCGCGAAAATGGCAGCGCATAACTAGATCTGGTTGACGTCTGCTGTATCGTCCGTAATGTATCAACTTGCTTGGTTAGATCCAAGCTCTTTCTGCGAAATTGAGCGCCTTTGTGTGCACCTCAAAAGAAAGGACAACTTCAAAGGCCCATGGTACTTACTTGGATATAATGTGATCTTGGATATCAGTGCACTCGCTCTGTCAATTGCCTGTTAGTCTCCCCATCTGGCATAATTTGAGGTGCATGCTACCAAAACTCTTTGAAGCAACAAATTTCAACACTTACACCGAGGCGCTCACCGTGGTAGCATCCATGATCTGGGCCCAAACGCAATGTCAAATAGTGCCTTAGACCCGAAAGCTCCTCAAGAGCTAAAGCTGGTTGACCAAATTATTCTCGAAAAACCAAGTCAATGTAGAAGAGACGGCCGGTGTCTGGAAAAAAAAAATTGGCACGGCTACCACTATGTAGGCCGTATATAGCGGTCCAGTTCCGTTACCGGCGCGCTAGCCGTTACCCGATAAATGTGTCATGATCTCGATTAAATACAGTCATTGATTTCGAGACTGATTTTTTATCGCAGTATTGTAAATGAAAACGCGATCTCAGGTCCAAATAAGATTATCCGACTGATAAGCATTGGATGATAAGCATGATCTGACTCGAGTCAGGATCCCAGTCTTATCAAAGAAACGGATTAATACGCGTGAAAAAAGCAAGACTTTGAAAAGCACAATACTCATTGTACAGCTACGAACCTCTTGTTCTATTATTAACGTCATCTATCGTTGTCAGTAGAGACATGTCTCTTATATATCGTAGAGAATGGACGTAGTGGGTGGGGACTTTTTTCAGAACACTCTAGTTCTCGGGCTTCTTGCACACGTACAACATCATTGGGGTGAACAAGCCTTCCTTGGCACCATTGACAAGGTGAACGGCAGCCTCCTCAAGAGCAATGGTGACCTTCTTGGAACCCTTGGGAGCAATTCCGATCTTTTCTAGCAGACCAGTGGCCTCCATGGTGAAAAGTCTACCAAGCTTGGAGGTTCTGCAGAAAGTGAAGAGATCTCCCACAGTCTGGACGTATTTCCACTCACCAGTGAGTGGGTAGTACCATGGGATCTTGTCTCCAATCTCAGCCATATCCTTCTGGTACTCGATCTCGAAGCCAACATTCTCTAGAGCTTGAGTAGCGACCTCACGCTTGTACATCTTGGGGATACCGTCGCCGATTTCAATACCGTAAGCAATCTCACGATGCCTAGGGATGGTCTCATCATACTTCTCAGTCAAGCACCACTCGTAGACGCCAAAGACTCCGCCGGGTTTCAAAACACGGAAGATCTCGCCGTAGACACCTTCCAAGACAGGCGCGTGACAAGTAGCCTCAATAGCGTAAACAGCATCAAATGAGTTATCGGGGAAATCCATCTGCATGAAGTCGCCCTTGACAAATGTCATCTTGTCAGCCAGACCGAGCTTCTCGGCGTAAGCATTGGCACGGCTGATCTGGTAATCATTGTTGTTCAGTCCAACAATGTTACAGTCGGTAAATCTGCAGATCTCTCTAGCAGGGCCACCAACACCACAGCCAACGTCCAGCACCTTCATACCCTCCTTGAGACCCATCTGGGAAGCAAGGTAGTGCTCATGTCGAGCAGAAGCTTGTCTGAAACCCTCACCCTTATAGTATCGGGAAAAATGGAAGGAGCTACCCCAGCCATACTCGTAGAAATCGGTGACCAAGTTGTAGTAATGCTTAGTTAGCGCGGAGTAGTCGTCAAGACGAGCCTAGAAATATACGTTAGAACAAAAGTCGAGCCGTTTACATCGTGACCTTGTTTTCTTACCTGTCTATCATCCTCGGTCTCCTCCTTGACACCCTTATTGTCCCAGTGCTTGAAGTACCCATTGACAGCTGCATCGTGACCGTCTCTGTTCTTCCTCAGCACAGCCCGGAACCCTCCGTTCTCACCATTGCCGTGCATAGCAGTTGCGAACTTCGCGTCCGTGTCGAAGTCCTTGGGCGCGAGCTTGATCTCAGTTTTAGATGGTGCCATTTTTTCTTTTTTTCGTGACAAACTCTAGAGAACACAAATGAAACCAAGTAGGGCCCTTTGTACAATTGAACAAGTGTCTATCTGTTGAAGAAGTTCAGCTAAGGAACGGAAGTTGAAAAAGTTGAATTCAGAAAAAAGTGAATGTGGGCTGCAAGAAGTAAATTCCGAGAACAGGTTTCCTCCCCTTTTAGTTCTTCTCGGAACGTCTGCGCGCACTTTATAGATGTTAGGGTTGTTAAAAACGCGGCACGCACCCACGCTTAAATTCCACCAGCTTGGACCGGGTTGGGGCTTCGCAGCCAGAAGAAAGCGATCAGTGCGAGAAGTCGAATTTTCCACTTTTCATCGCGAGAAGGCTGGCTGATTTGGTTACCGTTTTGAGGGCCCGATCGCTCGATCCGGTCGCTGCTCAAACTGGTCAAATCGTGCCCGGGGCCTCTCAAGTCGACGCGTTGAAGCTTAAACGATGAGTACGATGCCGTAAGCCGTCAAGGCTGTGGAGTGGAACACGTCTGGATTCAAAGGGATGCTACGCTGCAGCTTAGTGTTGTTACACAAATCTATGGATCCTGAGATTCATTGAACGGAACTCTGATAAAGATGTAGCTCCGAGTTTCCGGGAGCCGCAATGTTAAAGGGAAGGGTATTTGCCAAGCTGGGCATTTTTTCGAGTCTGGGCAAAGCTCTCTGTCGTCGAAAACGAGCAAACCTTAACCTACGGCTGCATTGAACTCGAGAATTGTTGCAGTACCTCAGAATTAACCATTATTAGCATTGAGTAGAATAAATATGTTTGATTAATACGTGATACTGGTATCACCATCGTCAGTTAGGCTTGCATCACCACCTGAGGATCTCTCTGCCGGAGTTTGAGCAGTCGCCTCTTGGAAAGAGCCTTCTGTTGAATTACCAGGAGCTGCACGGGGAGTATGGTTTGCAGAAGGTCTATTGGCCTCTAGAGAGTTCCCGTCGTTCATGTCATACGGCGCGTCCTCGTACAAATCGCGATCTGAGGTTGCAGCATCGCTATCATCTTCATCGTTTAGACGGTTTGACGGCGAGGACAGGCTTGAAGTCTCGCGCTCATTGCCTAGACTGCTCCTGTTCTGAGGATGGCTATGCTGACCTGGAACGCTTTGCTCTCGTGAGAGAACGCCCTCTTCTTGCTGCAATACTGAGCCCTGAGTATTAGCAGATACGTCCGCCTCTCCCTCGGAAGCTTCCCCTGCCTGCTCCTGCGACTCTTCTTCTTCGCGTTTTTCTGCTGCTTCTAGCAGCGCTGGTAATGTAGCAGCATACTTGACAACAGCATTCCGAGGTAGCGCATCAGGCAGCACGTTGGCAGCCAGCAACGCATCAAGCTGCTCTTTAAACTCAGCGATAACCTGAGCCCTAGCATCCTCAGGAAAGTACAATTTGGCGAACCCGTAGCATAGAGCTCTCCTTTCCTCTTTGCTGATTGACTCTGCATCATCCTTGAGCCGCCGTATCATTTGCAACCCAATTTCAATCTGATGTGTCGACTTTTTAGCTTCCTCCTCATCTTTGCCAACCACCTTGAGTGGATTCGTCCAGTCAAGCATTTGCTGAAGGGCCAACCCATATCCGGGTAACTCCAGATTCTGCGCGCGGTTCCTAAACATCTCATCTCCGTCATCATCTTCATCTTGCAAGGATGCAGCGAGCTCTAGTTGTTCAAGATCTCGAGTAGAGAACCGACGTAGCGTATCGACCACAATAGTGGCCATGACTTTTTGCTTCTTCAATGATGAGTAGCAAAAGACCGGCAAGCAGTAGGTGAGCATTTGCTGCAACTCCAAGTACAGTGTAGCTGATCCGTCATAGTAGACCGTCACCAAAGCCGTCAGAATCTCAGGAGCCTCAAAAACGTCAAAAAGAAGAAGCTTGCAGCTGGCTTCTGCAGCCACTAGCTGGACAGCACGGTCATGACCATCTCTGATGCACCTGAGATACAATTTATACATGGAGTCGACCACAGACTCATTTTGACATACCTTACTCAGGCCATGTATCAAGAAAATGTCGCTCAGAATCCTCAAACAAAGCTCTTTCAAAATCTCGTCCTCAGAAGTAGCATTTCGGCCCAGGACCGAAATGGAATTCATCGAAAGATCCTTGGACAAAAGACAGGCAAGACCTAGCCCCTCAACTGCAAGATCCTTTACAGCAGGCTCCGGGCTCTCAATAAGAGGCACGATTAAAGAATTCACCATTGCGGCAAGATGAACGTCACCTTGAAGGGGCCGCATCATCAGCTTGAGAGCGCTGTTAGCCACCATCAAGCTTCGAAGCACATTGACATGCTCTCGCACCGCCCATTCCGGGTTTTCATCCATGACCCCTCCACCATCACGAGCTGGGCTCATTGGATAGTCATTGCCGCCACCGCCGCCCTTGTATGGGCTGTCAAGATAGCCCCTTCTCATGGGAGACCTTGTAGGAGACCCTACCAGTTTCATTCTCCTCGTCATTTCTCTTTCGTCCTCGACTGAGTCACGAATATCGGATATGATACCCATGATTTCATGGGCGAAATCCTTCTCACTAGTGGCGATCTTGCTCAGAACTGCAACCAGGCTCTCAACAAGCGTCGACGACAGTTGATATTTTGTGATAGTATCCTTGAGTACAGCTGATATTTTGCGCCTTCCTGCTTCGTCAGTGAAATCATAGGTCTCCACTATTTTCAGCAGCTGCTCGACAACAAACTCAAGCCGCTCAATGGACCTTTCATGATCATCATCTTCTTCATTTTCTTCATCCTCATTAGTATCGTCATCGAAAGTGCCATGTACTAAGATCTCGAGATAGTGCTCAATAAAAAATGCCAGTTTTGTTAACTCCGGCATGCGATTATCAATGAGAGCGGAATACTTGTGCTCAACGCAGAAGTCATTGAGACATCTCACCAAGAAAGCAGACTCTGGTAACAGATCCGTCCAGAACTCATCCTCAAATTCTAGAGACTCCAGAATGTCGCGCCTGTGCTCGAAAAACGCCTTCATAGCCAACCCAGCTATATCGCTGTTTTGCACATCCAACCTCTCTAGCAATTCCACCAGATCACCATTACAAGCCTCCAGCCAGTCTTCAATTAACATTGTCGTCGCGGCAGAGTTTACAGTGGCATCGCGATCTTTAAGACCCAGTGACAAAAGCCTTTCTCTGGTCTTGATATTCAGAACCCTAAAGTCGCCGAGCTTCTTCATGATCTTGTTGTAGACAAGACGCCTATTAACGGCGCTTAGATCATTAGCTCTTTCAATCAACGTAGGATACGTTCGTTTTGAAACCACAATGTTGGATATGGCTGCCCTCCGCACATCAGCACTGGAGTCATCTTGGGCTACTTTTAGCAGCATTTCAACAATCGAAACTTTCTCCTCATTATCGTCGTCAGATTCGCAGTCGCTTTCTTGCTCCTCTTCATTTCCTTCTGTTTCCTCAATACCCTGTAGTGTACAAAGAGCGAGGACCGCATTATATCTCACGGTGGCTTCTTTATCATAGATCCTATCACTGAGTATCTTCTTGAGACTTTGAAAAAGTTCATTTCTCATGGCGCCGACTTGACTGACCGCCATAGTGATCAACTGACAAGATCTGAATCTAACAACCTTGTCCTTCGCTTCTGCTCCTGGTAGCAGACGAGCTATAAAGTACTCCAGGAAATCTGGACCAAGCCCTGCATTCTCTTCAATTCCGGACTCAACCAGCCCATCCTCATAATCTTGCACATGTATTATGAACTTCTCACACAACTTGATGATGTTGTCAGCTGCACTCTCGCCCCTCTTGATTGGCAAGGCGCGAAATGTTGATCTTACGAACAAGTCATTGAAGAAGGTGGAGATATTGGCCTGGTGAGCTCGGTGTTGCAGGACTTGCAAATGCGCCACTATCTTTCGGTGTCCCGCGGCAGATCCTTGTGCTTCTTGAAAACAGTTGGCAATCATGCCTCTGAGCATCTGAATGTCGTGCTCCGTGACTCCAGACGGAAGATCCGAGTATCCCTCTATCTGAGCAACGAAGCTGCCCGCCGAATGGCGGTACACCACTTGAGCCATTTCTGGTACGTTTGATTCCGCTGGACTCTCGCGTTATCTGTTGCTGAAGAGTCGCGAGAACAAATCCACAAGCTTGATCACGCTGGATCTTTGTTTACAAAATTGCCTACTACTGCTCCGGCCCTTCGCTCTGGCCCAGATGACTTGAAACGCGAGTCCGGGCTTACATAACCGTAGCTAAATGAAACAGTCTGCCTGGTGCTTCTGCGTATTACACGTGATTTGAGTCTTAGGTAATACCGGGGCTGAAAAAGAAAAGTTCAAGCGCACCTGAAAGCTTGAAATTTTTTTTTTTTTGCCTGGCTTGAACCTGTGAAAGGCTTTGGTATATAAACACCTTTCTCCAGAATTCAGCCGAACAGCACTGAAAATGGATATACACAGGTGTAGGTTCATAGACTACACGCCGCATACCATCACGGCCTTGGAGTTCAATGAGCCCTCGTCCACTGACATTGCTCGCCATGATTTACGGTTGGCTGTAGGGCGGGCTAATGGTGACATTGAGATCTGGAATCCTCGGTGGAGTTGGTATCGGGAAACTGTTCTGAAGGGAGGAAGAGGTAGATCGATAGAAGGGCTTGCATGGGCTGGCGGCCCGGTGAAAACAGATGGGAGCAGTGAAGAGACAAGGCCGTTTAGGCTTTTTTCTATTGGAGGTTCGCCAAGCATTACAGAGTGGGATCTCAAAACAGGTTTACCACTAACTAACCATGACTGCAACGCAGGAGTTATATGGTCACTAGCTGTTTCACCAGATAGAAAGAAAGTTGCTGTCGGGTGTGACAATGGTACTGTAGTCATTCTGGACATCTCAGGTGGGCGGGGAGTCATTGAACATCTGAGAATTCTTCAAAGGCATAATGCACAGATCATGAGCTTAGCATGGAAGGACGAGGACAAAATCATTGGAGGCTGCTCGGATGGGCGTATTCGAGTGTGGAGTACGAGAGCTGACAGGAATGGCAGGATCTTGAATACGATGAGAGTTGACAAGTCTTTAGGAGAAAACACAGTTGTCTGGGCCGTCAAGGTTCTCAAAAACGGCAAGCAGTTTGTTAGCGGTGATTCTAGTGGCAGCGTCAAATTCTGGGACGGGACGAATTTTTCTTTGACGCAAAGCTTCAAGGTGCATGAAGCAGACGTTCTGTGCTTAGCTACCGATTTTGCAGGGGAAACAGTCTTCTCAGCAGGCGTTGACAGAAGGATTGTGAGTTACAATATGGTAGACAGGAAACTGAAGCGTTGGGTAAATACCTCCAACCGACTGCTCCACGCTCATGATATCCGAGCCATGGCCAACTTCGAAGCCAAGGGCTCTAGTTTTCTAGTCTCTGGTGGTGTTGAGCGGACATTGATTGTGAACCACGTGAAGAACTTTATGGACGGGATTTTCAGGAAGATCCCTGTGACTCCGCACAGTCCCTGCGTGAGGGCTACTCCCACTTCACGCATGGTTATGATGTGGTCTGACCAAACTGTCAAGATCTGGAAGATCAACAGCACGGGAGGCAAGCAGCTGGTTGCTAAAATGACACTTGCCAACGAGGAGAACCTTACTTCAGCAGCTTTGTCTGATGATGGAACATTTCTGGCAGTTTCTACTCTTCTGGGTATCAAGCTTTTCCAGATTCAGATTATCGTGGAGTCTGATGGCGAGAGCACTAGCATCACCAAAATGGAGGTCCCTGATCTAGCTGATATCGGAGCCACCGACGTTCAGCTTCTGAAGAGCAAGCACCAGTCGCATTACTCTTTGATAATTATCTCGCCAGAGTCAGAGGTACTGGTGTACAATCTAGGGTCTCACAAGCTCTATGAGATTGAAGGTGACTACGCCCCAAAAAATACTGCTCTGGAGCACATGCATAATATCACTAAAACTGCCCCGGAGGAAGACAGCGGTCTACTTGCAACGACGCGCCTCGACGGTACTGTTGAGCTCTGGGATGTGGTCAAGCACAAGCATTTGGGCAAGCTGATCAGACTTAAGTATCCAACGACTGCCCTCGCTCTCTCCGCAAGCGGAACCATAGCCCTTGTCACTGCCGAAATGAAGCTGTTGGAGTTCGATGTCAAAAATCACAACAATTATAGCTTGACTGGGTGGTCCAGAAGAAACTCCGACCTATTAGTGCCACAGTTCGCCCATCTGGTAGACAAGTGCTGCGGAGTCTTCTATGATCAAAAGATTCCAGAGCGTATCTGGTTGTGGGGTGCTAATTGGTTGTCTTTTGTCGATACCCGCATGAATGTCCCCACGGTTAGGGCCCCCAAGAGGAAGAGAGACAATCTGAGTTTGACAATTGATGAAGATTTTGACGAGTCGGAGGACTTGGCCGGGTCTCTGCTGACTCCGTCATCCACACCCGATCATACCGAGGCAAACGGAGGCGATACGTCGTCGTCACCATTTTGGATCACTCAAAAATACCGTTCCCTGCTGCTTTCTGCTTCTATTGCACCAGGAGAACTTTTAGTCTCTGAGCGGCCTCCCGAGACGATGCCACTACCTCCGGCATTCTACTCAGACCACCGCATCAAAATGTAAATTATATAGAAGCGAAAAACTCGAAAAAAAATGCATGCTCTCTTTTATCATAATATATAAGAGGAACTAGTAGTCCCTGAAAATGCGAATCAAAGCCTCTAAGCGGAAGAGCTGCACAAATAGTCTCTCTTCCTTTTTGGTCAGGTCGTTCAACTCACCCTTCTCTTGAGCGCTTAAATAGTCCTCCTCATGGCCCTTAACGTCCTCTCGTTCCAGTTTCGATGTGAGGATTACATGCAGCGACCGCTCATAAAGAATTCTGGTATAAACCCGATTCATGGCTTTATACACATCTTGTTCAACGTGAGAGTAAGCTCTACGTGGCGAGTGATACCACAGATAGAAAGATCGCTGGGGTGCCCTATCGTTACCTCGAGGCACCTCTTGAAGGTCTAGGCACCCAGCGCTTTGCAGATCAGCTAGCTGAGTACGCACGTCCTTGGCTTGGAGTAGGGTGACCTGCGTCAAAAGCTTCTCATCGACTCTACCCTTCGACCGAACTACTCTCAGCAACCTGGTGGCTACTGGGCCGAACTTTTGCTCAATAATCTCCTCGTATGTACATTTTTTGAGATCTTCAGCAAGTTCGTCAAATGGCACAAACCACTCACTCCCTCCTCGATTACCTTCCTTCCTCAAAAACCTCACCGTTCTTGATGAGGCCAAAAGCTCCAAGTGCTGATTAAGACTTTTCATAGTCACATAGTCACCGCCATTAACACTTCCCCCTCCATTTTCTTGCTGGTCATTGTAGTCATCATCGTCGTCAAAATCTGATAGTGCTCGATCCATGTCATCATCGTCGTCGTTGTCAGAGTTAGCCCCGCTGGCCGTTTCAACGTATCCGTTGCCATTGCGTAGCCGCTTTGACCCTCGGGCAGCATCATCTTCGTCCTTAATACGGACATGCTTTTTAGATTTCTGAGCCTGGCTCAGCGTTATAATAGAGTCCTTTAGGTTCAAGTTCGGTGGTAAGTGCTTCAGAATCTCCATGCTGGGAACATTGAACTCGGGCCCTGGGCCAATTTCGTCCCTGCAATTTGATACGCGAGACTCGTAACACTTCAAAACTGCACCATAGACTTGGGCCGAAATGAAGCCTATCCTTTTGGCGGCCAGCTTTACTAGCTCTTGGTTTCTTGATACAATTAGGTATTTTTCGTAATTCACATTTAGGACCGCCTTAGGGTCGATGGTATATTTTTTGGTCGTCTCATTGTTCCTCCCACCCCTGGCCATTAGCTTCTTGATATCTCCACCCGTTGTCGTCTCATTGTCAATGAGGCCCTCTAATGCATTTTTCTTCACGTCAGTTAGCGATGCGAGACTGTCCCGTGCTTCGCTTGCAGCCAACTGTTTTTTGGCAACTTCCGACTTGTTTTCTCTAGCCAAGAGGCGCATGCGCTCTTTAAAGTCCTTGTTATAAATATCCTCTTCTGGGTAAAATTCAAACTCATGAAGTGGGGTGAGAAAGCGATGCTGCACGAGCTCTGTCAACGCAGCCTCAATGTCCAGCGCTTCCTCACTTGGATTAGCATTAATATAGTCCTCTGCTCGGATGTGACCGAAAACCTGTATATTCTTGACAATACTGGCCGCCTTTTCGTCGCGAAACTGGTCGTTGACTATGGTCAGTAGTGGACCAGTCCATAAGACCCGATATATTTGAGTAGCGTTCGGGTAATAGTACACTTGCACATTTCCTCCTCCTCCTCCGGCTGACTCTTCTTTCCAGTATAAAACAAACCTGTTCTGCAGTAGCGATACTAGCGTCCGCTCTACTGTGGATGAGGAGATATTTCCAAACTTGCTAATTTGTGGAATCGTCAGCCTTCCTCTTCTGAACAGTATGCTAACAATGTCCCCCGCTTGATCTCCATATACGTCGTTCAAAATAAGCCGGCAAAGAGCCGCCAACTCTTTTGTAGCCATTGCGGCTTATTGAAATAGATCCCAGCTGGACTGCCCACCTCAGCAGCCGGAAATTTGTGGCTTCCAGGAGTGCTCGGACGGATCTCTCCAACTATTGGTGCCCGACCTTTTTTTGACACTTTGCAGTGATAATAAATATTTTTTTTTTTTATATAGCCGCAGCTAGGTAACTTAATTAGGTCTGTCGACGTGACCGCTCGAACTTTGTTATATTTTTCATCTTGACTCTTGCATGACTTGCACGTGATGTGCGGCTGGCACCAAGCTTGCAATTTTATAGCAGCTGCGCAGGCATGGCTAGCCTCTAAGTTTCGATTATTTGCAGGTTAGGGAAATTTCGCCATACTGTACCATCGAGATCACCGACCAATCACAGCATCATCTTTTTCGTTACTTCGTAACACAGTCTAAAATTTATTGTGTTTAGACAGTTTCAGGCCGAAGAATTCCACGCAGTTAAAACTCACGGGTTCTTATTTCTTCCGGGCATACCTTTTACACTGTAAGTTGCTGATTTAGAAAAGCAGTCCAAGCATTAGGAGTACGACGAGTGGGTGCTGATTGCTTTGTTCTGTTATTCTCGAGGCACGAGTCGAAATAGTGGAGGTCTAACTTGACCATAGGATCTATAAACCTTTCTGGGAAGAGTCAGTAAGAATCGAATTAGGAAGAGGTTCTAAAAGAAGGAAAGATGCTTGCTAGAGGGAGACAGTTGAGCTCAATTGCTCGGTCTGCTAGAAGGTGCATTTCAACTGCAGAAGCCGCTGGTATCAAGGTTTCCTCACTCGAGACCGATGCTCCAGTCAGTGAGCTGAGCCTGGTCGTCAAGGCTGGACCTCGTTGGGATACCAAGCTCGGAGTGTCACACCTGCTGGAGAAGTTCGCTTACAAGCACACCAAGTATCGATCTTCATTGAGGCTAGTTCGAGAGAGCGAGCTTCTTGGGGGCCAGTTGTCAACCAAGTTGACCAGAGAGCACATTATCCTTACCACCAAGTTCTTGCGTGAAGATCTGCCATTTTTCGTGGAGGCTTTGTACCAGGTTGCCGACGGAACTTTGTATAACCAGTATGAGCTTGTGGAGGAGGTCCTGCCTGTTGCCTCCATGGAGTATCAAGCTGCACACGCAAGCAGCACTTACACGGCTATTGAGGCTGCCCATGAGCTCGCCTTCAGAAAGGGATTGGGTAACCCTCTCCTGGTCTCTCCCTATGACGCAGTCACCATCGACGACGTCAAGGCATACGGCGAGCAAGCTTACACCAAGCAGCGTGTTTCAATTGCTGCCAAGGGCGTTGTTGCCTCTGATCTGCAGGCTCTCGTTTCTGATACATTTGCATCCCTCAGCGACGGCGTTGCCCCAGCGGGTGGTGAAGCTACCAAGTTTTTCGGTGGTGAAGTTCGTATCAAGAAGCATGGCGATTCTGCAGCTGTCATTGCTTTCCCTGCCAAGCCATCACCAGCTTTGGAGGTCCTGAGCAAGGTTCTCGGCGGGCACTCCGCTGTCAAGTGGAGCGTTGGTTCTTCTTTGTTGAGCAAGGCTGCTGAGAAGACCGGAGCCTCAATTGCTGCAAAGAACTTCGCTTACTCCGACGCTTCATTGTTCAGTATTGTTGTTAGCGACAGCGACCCAGCTGTTGTCAAGGCTGGTATCACTGAGGCTCTCGCCGCCCTCAAGGAAGCCGCTGCAGGTGTTTCTGCTGAGCAAGCTGCTGTTGCTCTTGCTCAATCCAAATTCGACGCTGTTGTCAGCTCAGAGTCCAGTCTTATCTCATCGACTGCTGACTACAGTGCTGTCAAGGCAGACACCATCAAGAAGGCTGCTAGCGATTTGCTCAAGGGCAAGGTTGCCTATGTCACTATTGGTAAGGTTAACGACCTGCCTTATGCTGACGAGCTTTTCTAGAAAATTTCATGTATCTAGCTACGGAGTCGTTGCCAAAATATTACAATTAATACTTGAAATTCTATTAGTTTCTAGGGCTGTTGTAGATGAGCAAGGTGGGCGGAAAAGATAAAAAAAAAAAGGGAGGGCCGCTGCGTGACACCAAGACATCAAGCTTTTGGCTCTTTTTTAACCATGCTCAGTACAGGAAAGTATGAGTGAAAAGTTTGCCTCTTCGACGCAACGGTCCAAAGATCCTTTTGAGAAGGACTGTATTTGGCTAGCTGGGCAAGACTGATTGAGATCCCCACACTGGAACGTTTCAAAAGGTCCATATCGGAATTGGGCTGACAGACCTTGCTGAATCTGTCTAGCAGAGCCTTGCAGCTATTGGCCATATGCTTACTAGAGTGTACAGCCAATGAAGACTGTAGATTTTTTGGTGGGTCATTTAAGTTTGACCCTATCACCCTGTCGCGGAATTCCTCCCAAACTTCGTAGGTGGGCACTGCAGGTACTCCGACCGTGGAAAATGATTTTAATCTCAGCTTGTAGAGCAATTCGGGCGTGGCACCCTCTGCAGTATTAGGCGCTTGAACTAGCCCTGCCTCCTCGAAAGCTAATGATAGGTACATGTTTGCCTGGCAAAGCTGGCCCAGAGCGGAGGACTCAATTTGCAGTGCCTCCAGAAAAGCCAATGCCCGCTGAGCTTGTTGCTTGACTTTTGCTGCTGTGCTAGTGCTGCTGTGAACGGTTTGGTTCAGGTATGTCCGGACCCGCGTTATGTGGCCCTCCATAGTTGTGATTAGGGAGTGCGCATAAAAATACATTCGACTGTACTCCCAGTCTTTGTAAATCTCCAGTTCAAATCCAAGTAGTACCACCCACAGCATGATTTGAAGTTTTCTAAGGTAAACCCATGATGATAAGGGTAGTGCTGGAATGACTCCTTGGTCTGGACCCAAATTGATTGTCTCCATGAACCCGTTGGGAACAAACCCTGGCTCCAGTAACTTGTCCTCGAGCGCTTCGGTAGATACTTGCAGGCTGTCGAAGCTCACAATTGCATGAGCAAGGTTTTGTCGCTGTCTGGGCCGATTCTGGCACATGATGTTGAGCAGGTCCAAGTAGCATGGCACCGCTTGTTCATTGATGATAGGGTCTACCAATGCCTTGATCTTTGGGTTAGACGAGTTCAATATCGAGCCATACTTGGAGCAGGTGATCTCCATCATATCTTTGATTGTCCAGGTCTTGATAGACATACCATTGATGTCTTTGATAAAAGCCTGGCGTAGAATTGCACGGGTGATCGCCAGCGGTTCCGGACTTTGCTTGGAAGCGAACCGCAGCAGATAAGACATAAGATCTACCGAGTACTCCTTTGCCTTGAACTCAGCTGAGATCTCCAGCAGCTGATCTATCATGTTCTCCAGTACTGTGTAAGCTTCCACAGGATCAACCGATGCTAAAGGTCTTACCGGGAATACATTAGACACTCGGCCCTGCATTCCCTGACTGAAAAATCTACTCAGATTCTTCTTTTGCTCCTCAGTGACCAGTGGCGCCTGGGTTTTGATCTGCTCTAGTACAGTTTTCCCGCTGCGGAGATGCGACGCGCTTTTGCTGATTTTTTGACCGAAAATGTATATCAGCTCATGTCTAAAGTCTATTCTCAGCTTGGCATGCGTCGCTCCCTTTCGGTGACACCACACTGACGCAGCCTGCAGCAAAGCGGCTACCTCATGCATATCCACCTTTGACAGTAAATCTACATCGCACTTCCCCAAAATGATATCCTCCTCCGTGAAAACTGCAACGTCTGAGTCCATGAAAGCACGGATGCAGATATCTATGCACTTAATGAGACCGACAATATAGGCTCTTGAGACGTCTGCCCACGACGATATGCTTCCCGTCAATTCTTTGATATAAGTCGTAATCTCCTCCTTGTTGTCAATGATGGGGCCCACTTGGTGTAGGAACTCTTCTACCTTGAGACAGCTCAACACGTTTTGGATCAACATCCTGCCTTTATGCCATGACATTTCATGCCCCTCGAGAAGGTCTAACAATTGGACTAGATCATCCTGTGTTTCTAATGTGGGACAGTTGGCAAGTTCCTTCTCAAGGGGTTTGAATATTAACCCCGTATCCATCTTGGGATGACCAATCTCGAGCGCATGGCTTCCCTGGATCAACAAAAAATCAGGGTCCTTGTACAAATCTCCGGTTTTTAGTTCTAATGAAGAATCGTGATTAGACAACGCGTAACAGAGCAGAATAGAGGCTTATAACGTACCATGTGCAGCTGCACGTATAGAATCCGTGACATCCTTGAGTCTTTGATGTCCATAAAGCTTCAGCTCGACCGCTACAATGGTTAGTTGGTCTTGACTTTCTACTAACTAGTGGACGCAGCTTACCTGCTTCTGTTTCTGGCTGCATTGATGCACCCAGACAGTCTCTGTGGCTCTATACTTGGTCAAGCAGATTGCGAGTACCGGTGGTTGAAACACTGCTCGAGAGTCGTACCGTTGTTGTCAGACAGCTGTCATGTCAGTCTCGCTCATGAGACTTTAACTAGTGCAAATCACCCCAGCTTCGCCGCGGCTTCAGCATGATCACGTACCGCGATTTCCCTTGAGTTTTTCAGCTCGGTCGATTTGCAGTCTCAGCGCTCGCCAGAGAGCTTTTTATGCTGAAAGTTACCATAGCTAGATGGGGGGAGGATTTTTCACGTGACTCATCCCTCCACCACAACCGGCTGGTCGTTAGCGGATCTGTATAGTGAACAACGCGTTCACTGACTTAGGTTATCACTCTTGTGTACACCCCGTCATAGGATGGCTGAAGTACACTTAACTTTTCCACAACGTTACTGCTTGGAAATGGCTGCTGAGCTTTGATATTCTATGGATAATATACAATACTCTATCGAAGCTAGAAAAACAAGGATCACAACTTGGCTCTAGCTTTGTCTTGCAGTGGCCCTTCCTTGTACATTGCCGTTATGGCATCTCTGTAAACCTGAACAGCAACGTTGCGCTTCACCTTCATCGTCGGTGTGAGCGTATCGTTCTCAATTGCAAAGGCCTCGACAGAAAGGACAAGATTCTTTATTCGCTCGAATCCTTGCAGAGAGCCTTGCGGAACCGCCGCGTTCAGTTGAGCCAAAAACTTTGCTTTAACCTCAGGGTTGTTGAAACTCTTCTCAAGAGTGGTACTGTCAGTTGCCTGTACACGCTTCCCCAATACCTTGGAGACTAGCTGAGCAAATGGTTCCGGATTGACGCCAATGATTGCAACCAAGAAATTCTCCGTGGAATCACCGTGCACGAAGATCTGGCCAATCAAATCAGAGTTCCCAGAGTAGATGTTTTCAATCTTCTCAACTGCCACATATTCGCCCTGTGCCAGCTTGAAAAAGTTTTTGGCTCGGTCTATGATGAATATACGTCCAAGGTCGTCAATCTTTGCGACATCACCAGTATGAAACCATCCATCCTTGTCAAAGGCTTCAGCAGTTTTCTCCTCATTTTTGTAGTACCCACTGAACATTTGCGGGCCCTTCAACATGAGCTCTCCTCTCGGCTCCGGTTGGTCATCTGAGCTGTATCCCAAGTCCGGCAGATCACGGAGTCGCATCTCGCAAGTGAGCATGGGTGGTCCGCATGATCCCGCATGACACTCACCTGGGACGGATATGGTGACACCAGAAAGAGACTCGGTGAGACCATACCCCTGGAGAACTTCGCAACCTGCCGCGACTTTCAGAAACTCACAGGCTTCCACGGGTAGCGGCGCAGAGCCTGTGACAATGTACTGGAGGTTGTCAAACCCGAGCTGCTTTCTGATCTTCCGAGTCCACACCTTATCCCAGAATGGATGATTTGGTGACCCAGTCGTATGCAATCTATGCAGTTTGGCCTCGTACGCTTTTCTAGAGATGGCGCCTGCCACCCCTGAAGCATTGATGGTGGCATCTTTCAAAAGCGATACAATTCTGTTGATCACTCTTGGGACCATGCTTGCAAAATTGGGCTTGAAAACACGCAGATCATCCATCAACTGCAGTACATCTCCATGGTAGAATCCCACCTTCGAGCCCAGGAAAAGATCTGTGCAGAGCCCCAGTCGTTCGTAGATATGAGCTAAGGGTAGGAATGAAAAGTGCGCCCTATTATTAATCTGGTCTGGGAAGAGACTGGCTGTGAAGGTGATGCTCGCAACCACGGCTGCATGCGAAAGTATGGCGCCCTTGGGATTTCCAGTTGTCCCAGAAGTAAAGTTGATCGCATAAATGTCATCTCTCTGCGGTCGAATATCCGGGACTGGATTGGCAGCTCCCAGAGCTTCTATTTCTGTGTAGTCATACAAAGTAACTCCAGCCACAGCCGCCCAAGCAGACAAGAGCTCTTTCTTTGACTGACCAGGCTTCTGCGGGCCGGAGGACGCGTCGTTTTGCAGAGAGTCGAGACAGATGAGCACTTTGAGGGCAGGAAGCTGTAGCTTCAGTTTGAGAATTGTAGGGATGTGCTGAACTGACAATGCCAGAACTGGGGCCTCTACAAAGGACAGGATATACTGCGAGGTCTCTGGCCCCAACGTGTCGTATAGGCAAACCGACGGGAGTGATTGAGACACCGCTGCCAGATCTGCAACCACCCAGTTGATTGAGTTAGGCGCATACACAGCCACAATGTACTTACTCTGTGGGGCCTTGCCTGCACATTCCTTGACCACTTTAACCATTCCAGCTGCAAACTTCGTCTTGCGGTCCTGCAATTGAGCGTAGGTGATATAGCTGTAAGTATCGGCCCACTGCTTCTTAGTAGCGTCGTAGTCCCTTTCACCCAAGGCAGGTAGCGAGGAATTCTTAGCAACGGAAGCATCAAAGGCATCCTGCATGGTCTGGATTTGGGGATGCATGGAAGAGACAAGCCGGTCTGGGGTTCGAGCGGCTCGATAGACCCCGGAATACCCAGGCACCTTGGAATTCGGGAGCTCTACGCTCTGCTTCTCGCCCCATTTGAAGTCGACACAACGCTGGTCGTATAAGCCGCTCTCATTTGTGATACCAGCTGGCACCACGAAGGGCCTAGTCCCAATTCGCCGCTTAGTGTCCGGAGTGAACTCAAAGTCGACCGTAGATCCCGTCATTTTGACTTCCCTCTAAGCTGGGTTGACGAATCTTTAACAAATAATCTCAGCCTTAGCTCAAGCAAAGAATGCCACAAGATAAACACTCACAGAAATGACTTTTTGTTTACCCAGCAGCCAAGGGGAAGAGACTGCAGTTTTATAGTATTTATACAAAATACAAACGCGGGGGAATGCCGAGGAAGCAACCCCGCTGTGACACTTATCCAAGCCTGATCTGTGCGTGCGCGTCGAGTGGAGAGCGACTAACCCCACAGCGAGCTCTCGGGGAGTAGCGAGGCAGCGCTGCAGCAAAAGGGGCACGCCTTCCGAAGTGTCAAATCAAGGGCACTTAAAGCTGTTACTGTGCTAAGTGGCTGAGCCTCGGCTATTCTGTCAAGCTTTGACGGCCGTTTGGCGTTGCAGATCGATCTCCACTAAGGTTTCGAGTTAGATCGTGGCCGATCTAGGGCGGGTCGGACTTATAAAACTAACAATTGAAGTCCGGGGTAAACTTTGAGAATTAGTGCATAACATCGCTTTACGCGGAGTCCGTGAGATCAATGAATGGTCTACGGGAGTTCCATTGCTAGGCAAGGTACCGCTGACGAGAGATCCTAATTTGATGAACTAAAGGAATGCTTCCTCACTTGGTGCTGAGAATTGGGCAGCAGCCATTGCCAGCCAGTCCGGGACCAGATCTAAGGAAACTCCGTGATCCGAGTCGATTACGTGAACGTACACGTGACCTGACATTGATGTGTCGATCGATCAAATAATATTATCACATGATCTAAACCTCTAGTCACGTGCTGGGAGATGCTCGTGAATGGCTCGAGTTGGGATCGAGATCTCTCAATAAAGTCTTGCAGGATTTTTTTTCGTTATTGTATTTTCAAATTTGTGACGCTAAAAGCCCTAAGCCCTAAACAACTCTGATTCTGGCTAGCCCTACCATCGAGAAGTAACTCAAAAATTTCAATCCTTCAACCCATCTCACTTAATCTTTTTGTACATTCAACTTCATTAATCATACATCAAAATGGGAAAGGGAAAGCCTAGAGGACTCAACTCTGCTAGAAAGCTCAGAAACAACCGTCGTGAGAAGTAAGTTCATTTGAAACTCAAGAAAGCTGATGATAAGAGGGAGGTTCCGGTCTAGGTCGAGGATTGTCATTTGGCGAAAATCATGATTGCAAGAAGAATGAAGTGTCTAACAAGTGTTCTAGCCGATGGGCTGATCTGTCATACAAGAAGAGACTTCTCGGAACTGCCTACAAGTCGTCTCCATTCGGAGGTTCTTCTCACGCCAAGGGAATTGTTTTGGAGAAGATTGGTGTTGAGGCCAAGCAGCCCAACTCCGCTATCAGAAAGTGTGTCAGAGTTCAACTTATCAAGAACGGTAAGAAGGTTACTGCTTTCGTCCCCAATGACGGTTGCTTGAACTTCGTCGATGAGAACGACGAGGTCCTGCTTGCTGGTTTCGGTCGAAAGGGTAAGGCTAAGGGTGATATTCCTGGTGTTCGATTCAAGGTCGTCAAGGTCTCTGGTGTCTCTCTCCTTGCTCTGTGGAAGGAGAAGAAGGAGAAGCCTCGTTCTTAAATACTTCTATTTGCATTTGTGTATTGCTGGAACAGCAGAAACGAGAATGACATTGCAAAGGGAGAACCGGTGGATTCATACTCTGCAAAAAACCATATATATTTTATAATATGAAATTACAGCTTTTGCTGTTTTCTTACCATGACTCTGGCAACTTGATATTGTCGTTAATACTTTTAGTTTTGTATGGGCTATGTCTTATTGGACCGAGCGGTACGGGCCGTTGGGAGTGCCAAATTAGTGAAGATCTCTGCCTTCAATACTAACACCTGACTTCTTACTCTTGCCGCTTCTGCTGCTGCTCATCATCCGTTGACGAAGTCTCCTGTATTCATCACTGGCAGCGGAAGGACCTTGCCTTTGTTGTACGCCCATGAGGCTGCTTTGAGGGGCAACTTCAAATGTGATAGGAGCAGACTCTGGAATAAATGCTCGATTTTTTCGTGCTGCAGCCTGTTCAGCAGCGCTCATTCCTAGCTTAGCTTGGTTCTTCAACAACGATCCCGACCCTGGCCGGTAAGCAGGATTAGCTTCAGGATTGTATTGCTTGCTAATAACCATCTTGTCCCTGTAGTTATCAGATCGGCCCATAATGGGTCGCGTCCATTTGCCCACAAGCTTGTCTGCTATCCTCTTGATGTTCAGCTGGGGCCTCTTACTTCGCTGATAAAATACAACAACTTTTCCTAGCCCGCTTTCTCTGAGATGGATCGTCTTGATAGGCAGTTCATCCAAAGCATTAAATAGTTCTCGCTGAATCTCATACCCCGGCAGCGAGGCGTCGGGAAGAGGCTCCAGCCACATCCGGATGGATTCCAGCAAGTTATTATCAAGGATACTATCCGCTAGGTTCTGCTTGTTGAGCACATCTCTTACTTTGGGTAGAAGCTTCAGCTTGTTGGAAGCAGGGACGCCATTTCGAATGCATTCGGCATCAGCAATAGCTGCACTCCTCATTTCATCTCTCAGTCTTGAAATGGCTTCATCTTGCATTTGCTCAATATCGTCCCCGTCAAGTACTCGCCTCCGCTTGGTTTTCGCGGCAGTGCTGGCAACTATAGCATCAATTTTCCTCTCGGCAAGCTTTCTTGCTCGAAGTTCAGGATCCAAATCATCCAAATTCTCTTCATCTGCCACAGCTGCAGCCACATCTTCGTCATCAGAGAGAATTGTACCATCATCCAAAGTACGAGACTTGCTGGATGCACTTTTCGAGATTGAAGCAGTGCCGCCCGTCCCGGCTGCATCCATATCGGCAGGCGTCCTTTTCTTTAGTCGCCTCTTTTCAGTTGGTTCTTCTTTGCGTGGGCTCGCGTCAGCAGAGCCAGCTTTTTTGTGTCGTTGCAGCTTATAGACCTCCTCGTCGATATTACCCGAAGCGGCCCCAGCTTCCTTTTCTCCCTGAAAAACTTCAACCTCAGCTGGGTCTTCGTCATCTGCCGACTTTTCCTCGTCCTCGTTCTCGTCGTCTTCGGGTATTTGATCTTCATCGTCATCTTCCTCCACTATATCCTCTGGTATCGGAGCAGCATTCTCATTAAGTTCCTCCTCTTCTTCTTCCCTGATAATATCTGCTTGATCTTCATCAGCAACTCCAGGCACTTCTGGATTTTCAACATCGTTGATCAGTTCAGGGCCCGCGTCAGCTTCCGCCTCACCTTCGCCGCTAGCACCATTTACAGCTTCATCTTCGAGCAAACCTGTTTCAGCAGTTGTTGATTCAGGCTCAACACTCTCGTCAACAACCTCCGTTGACTGGTCTACAACCGGTTGCACCTCCTCGTCAGCCATCTTTCGCCTTTCTTGCAATAGGCCTGTCTTTTGGAGGATACTTAAGTGAAATGGATTGTAATGTTCGTCCACTTAGGCTCAGCAAAAGAGGTTGTAACAATCAACTTCAATATTTACGGTGACGTTATCGGGGGCTTGAATTAAACTGCTCACATAAACTTTTTGCTTGCCAACCAAGAATTTTCCAAACTTATAATAACCTAGCAATATAAAATGGCCGGACCCTCCGAGGAAGAACTCAACCAGCTGCTTAAGGCTCAGACTGACCTTACCAACAGTGTCCTCAAGCAAGCTGCTTACATTGCTGTGGCTCTTTGGACTGGTAAGTTGTTGCGCACCAGGGGGGGGATCACCCTTGTTCACGATAGAGCTTCATGAACAACACCTCTGCAGCAGATGAACTAACTTAGGTTTAGCCCCACTCGCAATTGAACTTGTCAAGGGCAGGTTCTGATCATGTCAAACGCAATGATGCTAGTGGCTTTCGCGTGTAAATAGTGTTTATATATGGGTCCTTTTGGGACGTTAATGGCTATACAGTTTACTGTAAAAAATTGTGCTCCAAGTTTGGCATATTATCGTATCAATTTTTGGACCGGTTACCTTCGTTAATTTCAACCTATGATTCTATCCACGCCAACAACCACGTAATGCTCCCGAGGCCATTTTTCAGAGCGGCTCCATCAATTCGGACCCTTCTTGAATCATGTGTGATGGCACAGTATACTGTAAGAGTGCAAGGTCGAACCTCACGGGGAAATCTGGAGTTCAGGGATAGTGTAGGGTTATACACTTCGCTCGAGAAATACGGCGAGATTGTTGACTATAGGATGGAGCAGTGCCCGATAACCAAGCAGCTTTTGGGTAATGTCTCAGTTATATTCAAGGACTCAGAGACAAGGGGTCCGATAGAAGAGATGCATTTATTATTTATTAACAAAAGAGACGGAGAGGGCGCTTTTGGAGGGAAAAGCCAAGTTGATCTCTCATCCAAATTAACTTCACTTGAAAAGCAACTTCTCAAGTTGAATACCGTATTTATTGATGCCGAAAGTGGCGGAGGCAAAGCCAGCACACTGGAACTCAAGCCAAAACTTGTCACAAGACACATACCCACCATTACAACTGTGGCTGATATCAGATTGTTAAAGGAAATGGGTATTCATGTTCCTAAAAATTGCCCGGAGGATGACATCTCAAAGCTGTCACTAGAAGCGGAGGAGAATAGCTTCCAGAGACTCAACGGCTTGCGCGAGATTCTGAGAGAGTTTCCGTAAAAAAAAAAGGGTACTACATTACATTGACTATTCAAGTACATTATGCACAGTTTGACGACAACCAATGATAAATAAATTGACACCTAGGCGAAACTATGCCCGTATCCGTGCGCAGACCCATGCCCGTACCCATGACTTTGACCCTGACCCTGACCCTGAACTTGACCTTGAGCAAGCGAGGTGCGCCGCCTCAAATCATCAAGCTTTGCGTGGTCATCTGAAAGGATCTTTGTCAGATATGCAATGCCAATTTGCTGTTCGCGGAGTACTTTGGCAAGGTTTTCCAACTGCTCAGCATCTTTGACCCAGTTTAAGCCAGCTGCTGAGTCGTTTCCTGCAACATGACTTCCCGTGCGCCTACCATTGGCAAGTCCCATACCTTTCATTTTATATCCATTAACACCATCTGAACCTCCGATTTCAGAGCTTCCAGTACCGTTAGCCATGCCGGCATCACCATCCATGAGCCTGGCGCGGTCCCTAAGGACGCTCATCCGAGCCCAGATTTCGTTGAGTCTTCCGAACACCGCAGGATCATCAATTTGTGCATTCAGCTCTGTCAGCTTATGCTTCATTAGCTCCTCATCACTTCGCAGAACGTAATTCCTGTTACGAACAACTTGGATTTTCACGGCTAGCTTCAGAGTCTGCTGGCACAGTTTTGCATACTTGGCCTTCATCTCAGCAAGCTTGATAGTGGTCTGAAGGTCGTGCTTTGCGATAATCTCATCTAGTTTGGCATTTATGTCATGCATACCTGAGCGGTAGGTCTGGACTTGAGCAGCCTGCTGGCTTCTTCTAGTCTTTAGGTCCTGGAACCCAACGGCCAAAACTGGAATGAAGTTTGGATCTGGCCGATTGGCTATAGCAGCGTCCCACTTGGCCTTGTCTTGGTTTGGTGGCATGACATACCTCGAAGCTTGATCTGGCTCGACCTTGTTGAAAAAATAGTATTGGAACGCGCAGTTAGGACTCGATGGATCCCATGCCTCCTTGATCTTTTGTAGTTGGTCAACTACTGAAGGCGAGTTGACTGAGGAAGTAGGAACACCATATTGAGAGCGTCCAAACTGTGATCGGCCAAATTGAGATGCTTGTAAACTTGACTGTGGGTAATGCGACTGCTGCTGCTGTTGTTGCTGTTGCTGCTGGCTTTGGAAGCCACCTGTTGTTGGTAATTGATTTGTGCTACTTCTAAATGGGGTCGTTTGCGGCGACTGCCCAAAGTTGTCACTGAAAGTTCTTGGTACACCCCCAGATGAGGTGAACATGGACTTTGTGAGTGGATTGGTATTCGAATTGGCGTTGAATGAAGAGCTCGTGCCCAGTTTAGGTCGGTCTGCCCCGAATGGAGTGGACGTTTGACCAGCTCCTGTAGCTCCTGTAGCTCCTGGTGTTGACATTGCAGCAGGCCCCAACGAAGTCCTCTTCATAGGAGTAGTATCTAGTGAGAACTCACCAGATTGTGTTCGTCTATGCATGTCACCAGAAACGCTTCAAGAAATGCTGGCTGGGAGAACAATTGATCACCTTGTGTTTTGATAAATATCTTGAAAAATGCCTCTGCTGAACAAACTCGGCGTGTGCAATTTGCCGGTCTCTGTGTTTACCTTCGGAGGATCGAACGTGACCGCGCTCAGACCTGGCCGGCCAGCCAAGCCAGTAACTAAGATCGAGATCTCAGCAGTTGCACTGCGAAAATGTAGAAACTCAGATGAGGTCACAAGACTTTTTAGCAGATGTTACTGTGAAAAAATTGGCCAACCACAGCCATCGAATTCCAGACTGTCAAAGCGAACACAATTCCTATCGCGCCAGGTCCAATCATCCATATTTTTTAACATCGTCTTGAGGGGAAGAAGTCACCAGGAATTGAGACACAATGGTATCTGGAACCTTTCAGTCGGTGGAGAAGACTCCTATGCCATCGGACGTCCCTGACGTTCCCGAGGTTGGCATGACTTCAGCACCATTGCAATCTGCATCATATTTCATTGGAGCTAGGTGCCTACCATACAATGACGATTTCATGCTCTGCAGAGAGGAGAACGCTGCTTCCAAAAACGGCCCGGAAATGAATTGCCTGAAGGAAGGCAGAAGGGTTACTCGATGCGCCATCTCGGTGCTCGAGGATATACAGAAACACTGCCTGGAGCCATTCAGGATGCATTGGCAATGCCTCGAGAATCACAACTACGAAAACTACGGCTGCAGGCCAGCAGAGAAGTTGCTTAACAAGTGTGTCTTCGACAACTTGAACTTGGAAAAGAGGATCCCAGGTATCCCCAAGGAAGATCAAATACATTTGAAGGAGAAGCCATTTGTTGTGCCCAGGATACCAGATTTCAAGTCTATCGAAGCCCTCGAGAAGGCTAAGGCCGAGGGCAAGTTATGAATTTTAGACTCAAACTGCATCTTTGATCAAAAACTTAGGCAATGGCTGTGTTCGGCTGTGACTATAAATGAAACGAATATTGATATTTTCTTTTACATGTACTTTTATGATGGGGACTATCTGGCTTCGACTAGCTTGCTGATGCGCTCGGCCAGAGTGGTCATCTCGAATCTCAGGGCGATCTTGATCGCAGCATCCAATGCATTCTCCTTCTGTATCATCTTGGCTATGCCCATGGCTTTGGACAACTTGTTGTCTTTGCATGCGCCTTGCAGGGAGTGTAGGAGCAACTTGTCCATTTCCAACTCCCGTATTGATATCTCCCGCTCAATGTCTTCAGTAACCTCTTCATAGCTGGCGGCCCAGTCTCTTCGTAAATCGTACATGACCTTTTGAGTTAGATACTGTTGCTCAACGTTGGTCGTGCTGGGGTCGACCGGCACCTCAAGTTCTAGCTCAGAAGTGATTGGCAGTGGAATCGAGGGGAACTCGTCGGTACCCTTGAGCATAATCCCGAGAAACTTGTCACTTGTGCACCCCACTGGCCAGTACCTCCGCCTTGAAGCTTGAGCTGGGGGGGAAGGTAGCGAGGCAGCAGCAGCTTCATCTGCGTCGCTGCCCTTCTCACCTTCATCGGACTCTTTCTGTTGTTGCTTTGTAGTGTCCTCCTTTCGGGCTTCTCTCCCCACGTGAAGTATAGGGATCCATTGAGCTTGTAGCGGGTCCCTCCAGTGTACAAGAACCTTGAGCTCTCCATCCGTGTCAAACAAACAGGGATCACCTTGCTCAGAAAAGAAGATCGCTCTAAGCTTCGAAGGTTTACTGATGTCCAGCCCTTGATCTCGCTGAAACATCTGGCCAGTTTTAGCGTCCTCCAGGGTGTAGACTAGGCGACCGCCCGCGCTCGAATTGGAGTGCCTCACCGTCATGATGAGCTCCTTGTATGCGGCGCAAGTCACGATGGGGTCACATGAGTTGCGGTACACTCTCATGGGGGTACCGAACAGATCAAAGACCCTGACGTAGCCGCTGGCGGTGGCAATCACAGCCACGGAATCGGACAATGCGACACATGAGATTGAGTCGCGGTTCTTGCCCGTGGTATTGGAGATTGTGTACTCCCAGTTGTCATCGAAGCCGTCATGAAATCTGAGCAGGGCCTTACCATCCTTGGAGTTGGCGAAAAAACATGCCTCTGCAGTCAAGCTGGAGATATCAAACTTGAAATAGTCTGTGAAATGATATTCGCGATGGACGCCTCTATCGAAGAAACTGACTGTGACGCTGTTGTGGTCATCATCTTGACTCCGTGCTGCCCAGATATATCCGATATAGTTCATGCTCAGGTATTTCTTTTGGTTCCTCCAGGGGGTGCTACCGGGCTGGAATGGTTTGAGTGGGGCTTGCCTGTGGGGCATCAAGTCCGCCTGGCCACGGTTGCCGCCTCCGGGGAAAGCACCTGACCCACCGCGCTTCGCGGTGAACCTTGAATCATGTTCATACACCCTCTTGTTGTTGTCATTCATCTTATAACCTGCGCCGTCGTCGTCGACAATCCAGTCTGCTTCATCTTCATTACGATCACCGTAGTAAGCCAAGGCGTCACCGAGGTCGTCGCCATTGTCTTCTTCTTCGTCGCCCTCTTCGTTCTCATCGTCCTGGTCGTCTTCATCATCGTTTGCCTCATCATCAATACCAGCTAGCGAGGACCGGCCTCCACCGTTAAGTACCTTCCGTTGCGTACTAGCACTCATAATCTTGTAAGGACTAATGTACTCGTCTGGGATCACGCTGTTCCAAATCAGCAGTACTCCAAGATCTGTCGTAAGTGCAATATTATTCTGTGAGGGACTCCAGGCAATGTCAGCCGGCGTACCAGATGCGCTTGGGACCTTGTATGATGCCACCTTTGTCTTGGATTCGATTTCCCAGATGTTGACTAAAGCATCCTCAGCACAAGTCGCAAGGTACTTGCCATTGGGTGACCACGCCATGTCAGTGATAGCATTGCCATGTGATGTGGTAACCCGGTCATGAGAACTCCAAGAAGTAGTCGAGTAGATGGCAACCTCGAACGATTTCGTGGGGACGGCAAAGATCTCGTTATATATTGGGTGCCAGCAAGCACCGGTAGACCTTGCCTCACCAGGATCATTCACCATGGGTACTTGCCCCTCAAGAGTTTGCAGCGCCTCTGGAACCTCTGAGCCAACATTGTAGAAACGAATGTTCCCATCGACCGCAGATACGGAAACAATGTTGCCTGCCGCATTGAACTGAACGTGACGAGCGGCACCTGCCTTCTTGGGCAAAGGTAGGTCTCTCACCTCTCTCACACCACCTTCCTCCTCAAGACGACCTCCATCAGCTACACTCACGAGTCTAGCACTGCCTTCATCGGAGCATAACGCCAGCCATTGTCCGTCGCCACTGAAACACAAGTCGCGTACCGGTAGCGAGCACCGAACCAGTACAGGCTCCACCACCTCGAACTCACTCAAGCTATATAGTGACACGACGCCACCAGTGTTAGAATTGGCAAACAAATCGCCGTGAGCTGCAATGCTCAGTGCGTCGGAAGGATCCTCATCACGGTCGGTGTTCTGGGGTGCGACCCTGCCACTGGTGTCTAGCTTCCGGATCAGACCAACTGTACCAGTAGTAAGAATTGCTTTACCAGCATCCGCATAGGCTAGCCGGGTTATACCTCTTGAATGTACAAATTTCAGATCTATGTCCGCCATGTTCACGGATTTGTGCTCGCGTAGCTGAGACTCACAAATTGAGATTTTGACGCGTCCAAGATCTGGAGATTTATCGCTTATAACATGTAACATAAGCTCAGTCTCAGCGATATTTGCAGAGCAAATTGAGCATAACGCGACGCGTTTTGTAAATTGCAGATTCGATCGATCTTAGAAAAAGTACTTAACGTTAACCAAGGCGCAAGCGTCATGTGACTAATTGGGACTGTAATTAACCGCGATCGCGTTAAACTGACTATGAGATCATGCGGGGCCTGGTGCCGTACTGCGGCAGTGGATGTCCACTGTGCTCAAAGTGACGGCCCTCGTTTCGTCGCAACATCTTCGGTAGTGTTGTGAACGCTGTGAGCTTAAATAGCACCCAGAGAGGTCCATTGTCCAACACAATGTCAAGATGGGAAGGGAAAGACTTACCAGAACTACTCATAGGAAATCTCGGCTTGGCTGTCACCAATGCAAATCCCGACGGGTTAAGGTTAACTTGTTGTTAGTATCTTGCAAAGTGAAATTGTCACACATGATGACAGTGGCTAACAGTACCAGTGCGACGAGTTGCGCCCTACTTGTGGTAACTGCGAGCGACGCAAGGAGGGTTGTATGTATCTGGACACAACTGCTGTGCTACCACTTCAGCGAAGGCTAAGCACTGATCAAGCTATCCTAAAGCTGACCCCACACCAGGCCAAGTGCATTGAGATCTTCATCACTGATGTCGCGCCCATATGCTCTATAGGTGTAACCGCAATTGTGTCTCTATGGCGGACAGATGGCGTCAGAGCGGCCTTGCAATCTGGCATGGTAATGAAAGCGGTGGTTGCCATAAGTACTGTTGTAGTTAGCCGCGGCGTGAGCCAGGTCTATCGGCATGAAAGTCAATTTGAGGAGCACGAAGTCAATTGGAGGTTCACAAGGGCACTTGAGGCTATGCGGCATAACTTCGAGTCTATTGGGGCTGGTCACAATAAAACGCTAGTTCCCAAGAGATCAGGGGCAAGCGCTTTAGAGTTGTTCTTGACTGCCGGGCTCATATCGTCAATGTCATACATGATTGAGTCAATGAATGCCAGTGATCTCCTTTGACAACTCTGTTGACATGTTTGGCCTAGCCAAAGGTCCAGTAGTTATTGTTGACGCTTACTGGGACAAACTGAAGTACTCGCGTGTTAAGGCTTATGCTGACTATGACAAGCGTCAGCAAGCGGTCACTCAGGGCTTTATTCCGACTCAACAGAGTGATGATGAGTCGTCTTCGTCTTTGTCTCCGTCTTCTCCACCTGAGACCTCCCCGCCTCCATCAGTGGCATCATCTTCGCTCGATTCGTCTTTGTCTCCATCAACAATATCTGAACCGGAGTCGACAAGTACGGTAGATGAGTCGCTTTCTTGGTCTACTATCTCCGTAGTCGAGGCAGCCAACGGAGACGAGGTACAGCCAGCCAAACCACCTGCTGGTCCTCCTACACCTCAATTTCCCGAATTCGACTTCATTAATTACCTTGAGTTCACTCTAAGCGTGTTTGAGCAAGACCCGCTTTTGTGCGACGAGAGCGAGGCGCACCTCTACAGATTGACCTTACACGGAATGAGGCTAGCATTTCAAGGGGCTTGTGTCGTACGGAACATGTTACCCATAATGGCACTTATAGCGTCTGCGCCCTACCCGTTCGTATGCTTATGCCGCGATAGCAGGCCATTCGGCTTACTGATTGTATACTACTATTCGGTGATAATAAGGCACATTTTCCACAAAGCGCTAGCACGGACCAAATGGGATGTCACCATCAAAGAGGTCTACTCTCGCTCACCACCTGAAGCCATTCCAGCTGCTGATAAGGCTATGGGGTTAGCTCACGGCACTGACTTTGTTTCCGATTGGCAAACTCTGAGTTGCATAGCAGATGACAGCTTTCAAGAGCTAAATGCTGCCAGGAAGTCTAGGGACTAAAGCTGTAATAGTCTGGAAGTTTGAGGAAGAAGCAAAACTGGCATATAAATACGAGGATTAAGAATGTATAACATCAAGACATGGAGTAAAGCTCGCCAACCTTGGGTGCGTTGGAGATGATACCCATCAGGATGCCAGCAATCAGGCCAGCGCAGGGCACAGTAAAGATCCAACCAAAGTAGCACCACGCAACTACTCTCCAGTTGACACCTTTGACATCCAAGTTGCAGAGCCCGACAAAGATGGTGGCACCGATAATGCTCTGGGTAGTTGAAACAGGGAGCGCAAGCCTTGTGGCCATAATTGTGGTGATGGCGGCGCCGAGCTCAGCGGAAAATCCCCGGGAGGGCGACTGTAGGATAAGCTTGTTACCCAGAACCCGCATGATATTGTACGAGTATGTCCAAACACCGATGCAGAGGGCAGCGGCAGCGTAAACAAGAACCCAGATTGGCACAGGGGCTTTCGAGGCGGCGGTGTTGGTTGTCCATACCAGATAAATAGTGGCCAGTGGTCCGCAAGCATTGGCAATGTCGTTAGAGCCATGGGCGAAGGATGCTGTACAAGAAGTCAACCCCTGAAGAAATGTGTAGCAGTGCTCAACCTTGTTGTCGTACCGTTTGGATCTTTTGTGCATTTCCTCCACATTCTTGCCCAGTCTATCTTTGGAGTTGAGTTGCCCTCCAAGGACATCCTGGTGGACACCGTGCATAAAGCAAAGCCAAATGAAGCGATGCCAGTTTTTAGGCTTGATAAGCTCTTTGATTGTGGTTTTGTTGATCTCGGTGATTTTGATGTTGGAGTTAGGACCGTTGGTCGTCGTGTCGGTGTTGGTCATGTTTTGAGCGAGGATTTCGGGAGATAAGTGAGATAGTTTACCTGTTTCGAGAGTAAGCTCTTGATCCGTATTGGCAGCATCGTCATTTTTGTCCGAACCATGAAGAGTGCCAACAACATGGCCCCCTTTGTCGTAGTAGTCGACAACAATCCCAGAGTGACCCTCTGGACGGGGGGGCACTTCGCCTCCCCATTTCCACAGAAGGGGTCCCAGAAAGACGTGATAAGTCTTGATTCTCCAATCCTCTAAAACAAGTCTTCGATAAAAGTAAGGGAGGAAGAAGATGAAGTAAATGGCAACTGCAACTGCGGCAACACCGAAAATGGCGCCTAGGATAGCGCTGCTAGACAATTTGTCCAGGTGCAAATTGGGAGCTCCCTTCCAGACAATGGTCAAGGTCAGCAAAGCACAAGTCAGGCCCATGTAAAATGGGATGGCTGCCAATGCAGCGGGCAGCGCTTTTTTCCTTTCGAGCACTCCGTACTTGGAGGTGAGGTAAATGATGGATGCAAACCCACCAGATATAAGAGGAGCAATGAACCACGAGGCGACAATACCGCCGAACCCGGTCCACCCCCAGTTGATGCTTTGTGCTCCCTTTGCGGCAATACCAGCGCCGATAACTCCACCGACGATGGAATGGGTAGTCGAGACTGGTGCACCAACTTTGGTAGCCAAGCTTAGCCACAGAGAAGAGCCGACAAGGGCACAAGCCATGAGAGACATGAGGGCTGCAGGAGCGTCCTCATATTGCTTCACGTCCAGAATTTTGGATCTGATTGTGTCGGATACACGGTTACCAGCCAGAACTGCGCCGAGAAACTCCATGACACAGGCAAGAGCCATTCCCTGGGGGAAAGAGAGCGTTTTGGAGGCCACCGCAGTAGCGAATGAGTTTGCGACATCATTGGCACCGATATTCCAGGCGTCCAAGAACGCAAACAGCATGCCAATGGCAAAGATGTAGTCAAATTGGTGCAGCATGTCGGCTTTTCAAACTTCCTTCGTGGTCAACGCTGCTCTAACTTAGGATGCAGTTATATCTTTGGACCTACATGAGCATGAACGAGGGTCATTGGTATTTATATAAAACGGGAACACTACTACTGATCATGTATTACTCTCCCTGTTCGCTAGACTACCGTTTGGATTTGCCATAGGCAACCACGGGTATAGCCAAGAAACAGCAGTTGAGAGACTGAAAAAAAACGTGCTCCACATCAGAGGGAGCTAGCGACGAGTCCTGGAGTCGCGTGTTTGAGCTATTGACTCTGATTGGTGCAGAAACGGGACCCCAAGTATCCATCTATTGACATAACCGACGAGCATCACTCTGGGCAGCAGCCTGGCTTGTTAGGTGGCTCAAAAGGCAAAAATTGACGACGACTGCATCAGTACAAAGTTCCGGAGCTTGGCATGGCCAAGAGTTTTGAAAGAGCTTGGCGCGAACTTGTTCGCGATCGATTTCGTGACTTTAATCGAGGTTGTGGGTAGGTTGCCAACGGAGACTAACTTTTGCTCAGTGAGCAGAACGGCATTGGCAGTGGCACAGATAGCGACGCGATTACGTCAGCTCAAAACTCAGAGTCTATCCGTCGGTAACTCGATAGTACGCGTTGTGCACGTGCACACAAGACCAAGGCGAGGCCGAGACTAACGCATCTCGGGTTTAACTCGCTCCGAGTATAGGCACCCATGAGCTTTCTTTCCGGGACTGCATGCCGTGCGTGGTAGGCTTGTGGCTGTCGAAGGTTGAGGCAGCCGTGGGCTATCACGCAATCAGGCACAGACGTGATATTCAGGTGGTGCTGCTCACGACCGTAAGCCTACCACTTCAATCTTTATTTTGAGCCTACTGGCTAGAGCGATAGAGGAACAAGCTGCTTTGCAGTCGGGAAGTCGCTTTGACAGCTACATTAAATGAGCAACACTTTTACTGCATGAAGTGAAAAGATTAATTAGGAGAACTGAGTCTCAATTATTTGAGCGACCCTTTGTACTGGAAGGTCTTGCTGTGATAGATGAGTACATCACGTTCTCCGAGCCTTTATAGGCTGCATTGGACTGGCCCAAAAATTCTTGTTCTGTGGGGACATACTCTGCTGGACCAGCAGAGTTCACATTCTCCGGCAATCTGCTGAAAGTAGCGGTAGTAAGGGGCTGATCAATGAACGCCTGACTATCGCGAGGCGACACTGCGGTAAGAGCAGAGGCCAAACCTGCCTCGACTTCTGCGTCATTGGCGTCACTAGCATCAGTAACAAGAATTTTCCTTATCCCATCTTTCAAAATATTGTATGCCACCTCCTCAGTGGTAACCCAGAAAAACAACCTGCTGTTTTGAACATCCGACACTAGTTTGATTGGATCTGCAGTGAGGCTGCAAAAGAAGAGGCGGTGCCCCAGAATGCTGTCAATGGTATCAGCGCTGATGAATATCTTTCCAGTGGGAGCCTTGAAAGTAACCGCGGCGGCCATCCTTGCCAGCGCGTGCTTGAAGGAAGGTCGACTCAGCACTGTCCGCAGAGTGTAGAGACCGTCTTCAGAGTAAATCCAAATGAGTGCGCTGAGGTATCTGAACATGCGACTGAAAAAGCTTTCAAACATGTCAGCGGAAATTCTGACTTGGGGTGTGCTGGCCAGCATGGACCTTGAGTCGACCCCTGGTTGTGACTCAGACTTTTTCATGGCCATGTGCGCGTTTCGTGAAGCGTGAACTGTAAAATCCAACTCACTGCCGGTGACGCTGATATCCTGGTCCAAGTTGCTTCCGCCGCTATCAGCTGCTGAGTTTGCTCCGTAAATAGGGCTAAGGTTGATCAGAGATGGTTTCTTATTTGTGCGAAGAGATCCAATCAGGTAGTATTGGATTGAACCAATAAGCCATAGTGATTCTATAGGCGGTAAAACCAGTCTCAAGACTGCCTTGCAAGCCTTCTTGATCATTGTTGCTCAGGAGATAAACGTAGCTTGTATTCTGTAAGAAAGTGGAAGGACAAATCGCTTCTTTCGGCGCTTGGCTTGTAATCGTTAAGCGCTGAGATCCAGTCTACCCTACACAAGAGAGAGTCTGAGTGCTCCACATCATATGTCGCACTATATGCTCCACCACTCTCCAGCACTCCCAGGTAAGTCGATGTTCCAAAGCATCAGCTATGCTAATAGGTACTAACGGCTTCCATATCGAGGGGTTTTGAGGCCTGCAGTGGCTCCGCTTATACTCAGATCACCAGGCCTCTAATTTCCTGGGGGAGTCACCTAGGATTATCAACGAGCGATGATTTTTCCTAATCAGGAAAATAGATGTCCATGGAGCCGATCGTCAGGCTTTATCTGCTAACGGCCACGGCCGTCTTAAACGAAGTTTTGTGGCTATGTATGACAAGAGACCGTGATAACAGTACCTAGCAGAGGCATAAACCTCATTTGGTTAGTGCACGGAACATATCTGTACTGAAGCAGTTCTTGTTGGCTGCTAAGCTGCAAGTCACGGGTGATAGTATGTTGACAATGGCTTTGCCTCAATGTGCTGTCATTGAAACTGCCTGCTCAATCAAAGCTGATTGAAGCTGATTACAAAGGGGTGGGCTGCAGCTTAGGTTCAGACTACAAAGAGCAGTTTCACTTTTTCCAAAGTTCGGGCAGTCAACTGCGTCGAAATTTGGACTCGAGCTTGCGCGCAGTCCGAGGCCTCCACCTCTCAGCAGTGATAACAGTCACGTGGTAGATTATTTGGCACGTGCATGGCTTAATTGATGGCTCAGAAGAGGCTTTACACTGCCCCATGCCGCATTGGCGTCGCCGGCCGCATCGTGCCGAGTGCGCAGCACGCGACCTCAAAGCTGTGACAGTCTGCATGCTATCCTAGCAATGCCTAGCATCCCATCCTTGTTAAATCTCAATTGATGAGGTTGAGACCTGCTTATGCAAAGCATTCTAATTCTCATGTTTCAGAAGGTATAGTTAACCAAAGCGAGATGACCACGTTGAACCTCACTCAAAGTTTTCTCCAAGAGCAGTATTACGTTGGGTGGCTGCACCACCTTGATATAGCTTCGCACCCACTGTTGCCAATGATTTATATCCATCTAAAAAATCGCGATGAAGAGTTGCGCGAGACGCATTCATGCCGGCCGGCAAGTTGGCTGCCGATCCCCAGAGGTTCCCAAGTTAAATTTAGACTCAGTTAGATCGAGGCTTGATCTTTGTTACAGTGAGCTGTTATGACTTAACTTTAGTTAGGCTTTGGACGGACACCATAGTGGCGCCAAACCTCCGACGTGGTTACATCTCTCGAGAGATCCGCGAATCCCAGCACACTAGTGAAACAACCAATACAGTTTTTCTTCAGCTAGCTCTTTTTCTTGCCTCAAAACAAACTTCTTGCTTTGGGAAGTTGCGGAAGTAGCATTTTCAAAGGGGGTTCAGCTGACCGACGTTCTGATCCGGTTTTTGATCGCTGGCTCGAGCCTACAAGCAGTTTTCTTGAAGCAAACAAGGTTTCAGAGCACCTGGACCTCTGTTTCCGCTTAAGGTTCGAAGGTGCTGTGTAAAGGCGGGTGATCTATTTTTGTTCAAGTGGTCAAGACTTTTGAGAGCCCTAAAGATCTTATTGTTGGCGGCAAGGAGAGTACGTAACAATAAGCATAAGCAACCTTGAAAGCGGCCGTCGAGCCCAGGAAGTGAACGGGCCCATAAGCGCACTGACTGGTGTAAAGCTAGAGTAGCTGGAACCGGCAAAAGATATCAGCATTTATCACTTTGAAGCTATAGACAAGATGAAGTTACCATGGTCAATTCCGTACCCGGAGCCACCGGAGATGGGATATTGGGGATTGCAGTAAGTATTCCTGCGGAGAGCATAGAGGTCAGCCAAGTATATGCGCTCATCTCTATCTGTTTGAGCATTTTCTGAGCTAACTAATGCTTTTTAGAACGAGCACAATTGACTGGTGTGAAGAGAACTACGTGGTGTCGCCGTATGTTGCCGAGTGCATGAACACGTTGACAAACGCAGGGTTCATCGTACTGGCGTTGTATGCCATGTACAATGTTATAAAAGAGGGCCACGAGAAGCGGTTTTTTGTGGTGGCAGCTGGGTTCACAACAGTTGGGGTAGGGTCATGGCTGTTTCATATGACGCTCTTATACGAGTTCCAGTTATTAGACGAGCTGCCCATGATATACGCGACGTGCGTACCATATTGGATAGTGTTCTCCTTTGGTCGGGATCAATGGGGGTCACTGAAGGTAGCTATGCAGATCTCAACGGCTGCTGCAATCTTGACGGCAGTTTACTTGCATTACCGTAACCCCACAATTCACCAAGCCGGTTACGCTGTCTTAAATGTCATTATTGTCGTCAAGAGCATTATGCTTTCCTATAAGCATGTTTATGACAAGGTAGCCCGCCAGCATTTGTGGAGCACACTGACGATAGGCCTGAGCAGTTTCTTGTTTGGCTACTTTTTGTGGAACTTGGATATTCATTTGTGCAGTACTTGGAGAGGGGTTAGAAGAGAGCTCGGGATGCCTTACGGGCTGTTGCTAGAATGCCACGGCTGGTGGCATTTGCTGACAGGACTTGGAGTCTATTACTATATTGTTTACCTGGAGTACTTGAGATTGTTTTTGATTGGGAGGGAGAAGGGATACGAGTTTGTATGGGGAGCCAAGATTTTCCCTCGTGTACAACGCAAGCGAGTAGTCACTCCAACCGGTACGAAGCCAGTCAAGTCTGACTAGATCAGGGTCATCTTGACTGATCTATGGCACTTTGCAAGGCTCCATGACTGCCATGGGGCGTGCTGGCGATATGGGGGTCTTTTGCTTTCCACCCCGTGGTGCTAGAAGGAAAGAACTCACCCCTAGAAACAGGGCTGAACAGCTCCAATGCCAGATTTGATTAGCATTATATACATATTCTCACTTTCAATAGCTTCTGCTTTTTATACTCAGAGTTCCCGCACCGCTTTCGGGAGAATCCATCCCGTCAGCGACAGGTCCGTCTGGTGGTGTATTCATCACCGTTTGTCGGCTTGCCGCAAAGACCGGCCCTTGACTAAATGAGAACCGCTAGATGCAATTACGAGCAAATCTTTGGTCAACACCACGGCCTACATGTTCCTCTCGTGCACTACAATTTACAGAATGGATGACTCGGAACCCCGAGTCTCAAGAACCAAAGTCTGATATGAGTGTGTCGGCACAACTTGAAACTCGCGTTTCATAGAGTGCAGCATCAATATTCCGTCTTCAAAAGCTCAAACTGCAGGTAGCCTATCAGAATTCTGCTATATACTCTTTATGGTAGTGTGAGCTTTTCAGTTTTTGCGGCAATTATTCTGGCATGGCATACTTGAGCCTACAGTGACTGAGTGTGACGCGTGAACTTGAGTACTTCCATAGTTTATTCCGGAGCCGGGACCGGGAAAGTCTACCTGCCCTATCTCCTTTGTACGATTCAAGCACATTAAATTGACCTTTTGTTGAGGCAAAAATACGACGCGAGTTGCGGCCAATGGGCAATGATCGGATTTAAAGAATGCACGGCTGCAGCGTACGCTTTTTACGCCAGAGAGCTGCAGGCAAAAAGGCGGCATAGCTACACTCAAATTCCAGCCAATCAGAGCGCGCGCAATTCAGCTGACTGAACACCTGCAGGCGATCGAACCAATTTGCGTGCTTAAGCTGCTGAATAAGGCATTTTCTTTCCCTAACTTGATCCCCCGCCTTCGAATCCTGCAAATCCTGCACGTTTTGTCACCAGAGCGGGCTACAAGTCAAGTCCAGACTCACAGCGCAAGTACCTCGCTCGTAAATTTATAAGCCAAGCCCTCAATTACTCGAATTACCTTCAAGCTTATTGGCTCTTGCGACTACGCTCAATCTCGTCGTACAAAACTGGGGCGCTCTCTTCGAACCTATTTAACTCTTGGCTGGGCCCTCTCTCGCAGCTTTCTATCATTTTGCAATTTCAAAAGGCAAAAGCATTTTTTATAAGAGAGGCGACTCTACTCTATTCTACATTGTACCCTTTGGTCAAGAGCAATAAGTTGTCAGATACTTTGTTTTGCGAATTCTCGGTTCTCGTTGTGGCTTTTTAAAGTTTTCCCTAGCTTTGTGCGAAATATTCGTTTTTACTTGAACGTGAACGCGCCCTTACCGAGATTGATCTCCTTTAGGCAACCACAAGAGAATTTTTTCATTAAAGGGGAACATTGTTTTTCAAGCGTTGTATTTGCGGGACAAGGTTTTGAAAAGCGATACCTAAATACCCAGGCACAAAGGGCACAAAAGGAACCAAAGGTTGCTGGCTTCATTATACCAACTTGGTGATTGAACTACAAATTACTGCTGCGCCTTTGCCTCTTTCTCTTGCACATTTTGTCGTCAACAAAAACTAGATATTGAGAAGAGAAGAATACAAGCGTCTTCACCCAAGAAACAAGTCTTCCAGCGACACTCACTAGATAACAGGAAAAAAAAATGGTTCTGGTGGAAATCAAGAACGCGCTATTCAATAACAAGGAAAAGAACAAGCTGCTGCTGCCAACAGCTCGGACTTATGACTCGACCTCAGATAACACAGACCCACAGGTTGACGCCAGGAGTGTGACCAGTGGCAACTCAGACAATGAAGATACTCTGTCGCGAATTTCAACCAGTAGTAGTTCTTCCACTACTACTGGTTTCATTTCGCCAAGAGTGATGTCTGATGTGATTATCGGGCTTTCAGATGGTCTCACTGTTCCCTTTGCACTTACTGCTGGTCTGTCGAGTTTGGGGAATGCCAAGCTTGTGATCACTGGTGGACTGGCTGAACTTGTCAGTGGAGCAATCAGTATGGGCTTGGGTGGATACCTTGCTGCCAAATCAGAGCAAGAGTATTTCGCTTTCCAATCGAAAATTGAGAAGGACGCCTACGCTAGTGATCCTGTTACCGGTGCGGCCACTGTTCAGGAGGTTCTCGGTGAGTACAAGATCTCTCAAGAGACTATCAGGGAGGTGGTTAATGATATGGAGAAGAGCCCTGAAAGCATGGTTGATTTCATCGTTCGATTTGGCAGAGGGTTAGAAGAACCCGCAGGTACGCGTCAGTTCACCAGCGCCTTCACTATTGGTATTTCTTACTTTTTGGGTGGATTCGTACCACTGATCCCATACTTCTTCACGAAACACGTCAATGAGGGTTTGTACATTTCGGCCATTGTGATGGGCGTGACACTCTTCCTGTTTGGAGCACTCAAGACGATCTTCTCCATTGGTTTCAGTTGTGGTAAATGGAAGATTCTCTTGAACGGTATAAAGATGATGTTGCTGGGAGGTATTGCTGCTGCAGCAGCCTGGGGTTTAGTACGAGCAGTGGATCACAATTAACATTGGATTCCAATTTCTGCACGTGGAATAGAATATGGTGGCCGCTGACTTGATGTGGCATCCCCTCGCCTCCCGGAACTGGGCTTCGGCCAGTTTGTAAGCATTTTATTTATTTATGATTATTGAAATAGTCAAACAGATTATGAAATTTAGCATTGTTTGAGAAGTCTGTTGTTCGGAGAAGACTCTAGTCTGTTTAGGCTCTGCTTTTGAGGTGAAAGCCTGGGTTGTCCGGACCTGATGCCAGCATGAGTCATTTCATTTTTACTCTACTCTCATCCGAGTTTCGGTAAGTCACGGATCCAAAAATGTGGAGTACTCATTGCCACTATTTGGCAGCCTACTTTGTTAGGTAATCAGTGTTAGCCTTCAAAGGACGGTAAATCTCGCCGCATCTCGGCTAAAATCTAACTTGACTTTTTTCTTTCGCCACACAAGGGTCAGGCTCAAGTTCACAACTATCTTCAGGATTTGACTATTTATTTGTTTCAATTGTGCCCTTTTCGAGTGGTCAACGTTTTGTATCAATCTGTGTTGATACATGCGCCGCGCCGTTGTAAGCGAAGGATTAAATTCATCAGCCAACAAAAGCAATATGCCTATTCCAATTCCAGGGCGACGATCGCCAGTGGGTGATGCAAGAATCGCCAGCACCACAACGAAACAGGGGCTCAACGAGAGGTCCGCTGAAATTTTGAGGACAGACTCCGGCGGTTCTACTTCCTCTTCACTTGATGAGCAAGGCAATCCAAGGCTGAGCCGCGAAGAGGCTGAGAGGCAGTATCTTGAAAGGATGGAGGAAGAGTATGCCAAGCAAGAAGGCGGAGCATGAAATTAAGGTACTGCTCTTTTTTTGTGGCGGCGGGACCTTTAAACATGTTCAAATAAATGAAAGTATCAAGTTTATTTCGAAGATTATTATCAATTGACAATTAAAAGAGGCTTATCTCGTATAAAGCTAGGAAAGCTGCTTGTAATTTTTACCAGGCTGAGTTTCCGAGCTCAGCTGCTAAGCCCTAAGCCTTGTGTCTCTGAATTGAGCCCTCGAAGTAAGCAAAGTGCGAGGCAATAAATTCACATGCCTGGGTCCGGCATCTTTCAATGCTCGACAAGCTTCGACCGAAGAGTGATGTCAACGGCTAGTTAGAGGTCCCTCGAGCTTGGCGAGCCAACAAATGCGCAGCAGGACTGCATTTGCAAGCTTATCGGTCAAACCGTCACTTTTATTGCCAGCGTCGTATAAGCACTATTAAGCTCATAATGATTTCTTATCGTAGGTTGACAAATGAAGCTACCAAAGCATGAATTTCTACAGAATAGCTGGGCTATCAAGTGCTCAGCCATGAGGTCTTGGCTCTTTTGAATAAGAGGCAGTGCGACACGCAAGGTTGGGTCTCTGAAACCCACTTTTCAGCACTCGGTACAAATTGAATTGCTTGAGCTTACAAGGCAATGGAGACTCCCAGTCAGTCTGATTAGTCAACCTCTAGTACTCCTCCTTTACTGTGGACGCTACCTGAATTTTGAGCAATGAGCAGTGTGAGCCGAAAGCAAATGCAAATTTTGAGTACTATAAGCTGCATACTAGCATTGGATAATTTGGATTTCAATTCTCAAAAATGATGCTTAGACTAATTCAGCGCTGAGCATGTTTAGCTAAGCATGTTTCAAATTCAAATACTCAGTCTCAGATTTCAAATTGAAGTATTGAAGAAAGGCCTTAGACTCTTAGGTCTGGACTTCTGGACTGGAATGGTTCAGTGAAATCCAAGTTTTAAATGGTAGCCACATCAGTGTTATATATTCCACCGATTTTAAGTTGATTTTGGGGATACCTGATTTATCGGAATTTTATCCTATAACATGGTTATTTGAATCTTCAATTTCGGTGTATTTCACCTTGCGTGAAGATTGGCGCGACGCGCTCTCGGATCTTCTGGCGCCTCTGGGGGTTCTCGCCCAAGAAATGACTGTGAAAAGGCCTCAAATAAGCGATTGGGGCTCATAATATCACACTAGATACAAATTAGCCTCAGTTGGAGCCACAATAATATATAACATGGGTGCTAGCTGTCAGATTTGACAGTCAAATCTGACTGTCACGTTGGAACACTCGAAGTTTATTAGGGTAGCGTTAATTGATAACTGAAGACTTCCTTCCGATCGAGAATCATGATCGGATCGAAAGGTTGAGAGCGATAGCGATTTCTCGAGACGGGGGCCCGGGGGCCCGGGGCTCGATGGCATCGGCGATGTCGGCGGTATACCAGATCATCGATAGCCGAGCCAGCCATGCCTCGGGGCTCAACGAGGCTTTTATGCTCCTGTAACCCTGGTTGGTGCAATAATTGCAAGCCACGGCACCATGCTAACTTGGTGCTACCAAAAGCCGTTGCGACGTTCTGAGTGGTTAATCTCATACAGACACATTCACTTTAACCAGTAACAGCCTGACAGGACAAACAAAATACGCACGCAGGGGCCCCTATACATTGCATTGTCACATTTAAACTTCTTTTTTTTGATCTGTGCACAGCCGCGATTTTACGATTTGGAGCCTTTAACGGCCAACATCAGTTTCACCCTCCCAAGCAACTTGCCGTAACCACAGCGAACATGGCGCAGCCTGAGCTTGCACAGCTTGCAGAACATTTCAGTTGGGCTCTCCGGCGTAGTGGCCCGCTCTGCCGAGAAGTAAAGAGGCTCGCATTAATGAAAGTAAAAAGGTTCTGATTCTGATGAAACGCTTTTCTCCTCAATGGAGCCGTTTCTTTGGATGTAGCATATCTCTGATTATGTCTTGACTTATCTACCGTACAATTCAATGCTTAACATGCAGTAGTAACGGCAGTGGTGAGAATGAAGACACGCGTTCCATCCTTGGAATTGCGTAAAGGGATCACGTGGAGAGGCTGCGGTATGTGGCCTTTATCGCATTCGTTTTCGACATATGATCGCAGCGCATGACTTTGAGTAGGTTCAGGCTCGACAGGCTCAACGTGGGGGCCAGTTGATCCAGTTTGTCTCAGGGTCAGACGCTCAGCTCATAGTGATACGTACAAACGCCAGACCATTCCAGGACGGCAGCCGGCGATCCAGGTCACCAGGTGGCAGGCAGCAGCCTCGAGCCTAAAAGCCGCCGCCTGCTTCAGCGCTGCCAGTCTGCTCTCAGACTCTGCTGCTTGCGGTCGTTATCGATTAACTTCGGTTCAAACTTGTTACTACGTAACCACCCTTTTTTCTGGCCCCTGCGGCGGTGCTGCCGTGATCGATCTCTCGCTTCAGCCGCTACGCCCCCCCCCAAAGATGCATAACAATCGGCAAAGGCTGGCAGCGGCATCACAGATCTCACACGCTCAAAATTTAAACACGGCCAACTTAAGCTAAGTGGGCTTAAAGTAGCCCAAAAGCTTGGCGCAATTCACTTTTAATACTTCCTCAATTGAATCTACACTAAACATCCCGGAAAGACTCAAGCCAGTTACACTCCGGACTCACTGGGATAGCTTGGCCTCGTTTCACCAATCTAGAGTTTTAACCACCACTCCCCCCCGAGGCTCATGCAGCCTGGTCCTTTATGATATAAGCTCTAGGCTCCTTCATTATTGACCTGCATTACTCAGACTAATCTGTTTACCATATTTATCACTTTGTTTTTTCGAGCTCTCAGATTTTGTCTTTGCTACCAGTGGTCACAAACCCCTAGGTTCTATCCAGTTTGACCATGAGCAACCAAGGCAGTACTGGGAGCGGAGGTAGCGGGGGCTTCCCGGAATCAGAAGGGGTTCCATACGCTCCGCGGGAGGAGGGTACAGATACCACGAGGTCGGCCCCAGCTCCTCCGCCCAAGATCACAGTGGATACCTCGAGCATTGACGACCGAGGATCGAAGTCAATCAAGTCTACAATCACATACCAAGGGCTCACTGGCGGGCAAGCCAGGACGGCGGCTACTGAAAGCGCCGATAGCACGAATCAGGGCAGCGGCGGCATCAGTGATACATCTGAACCTCTTAGCGAGCCAACCGGTGACAAGAACAATAGTAATGACAAGCTAGAGGAGGCCAAGCAACTTCTGGAGACGTCAGGTACACAGGACGCAAGGCCTATTGAGGGTGGTTTCAGATATACACCGGACCAGCTCAACCACCTAATTGACCCCAAGAATGCATATGTTCTTGATTGTATGGGAGGCATCGAGGGCCTTGCAGAGGGACTACAGACGGATTATCAGAACGGGCTGAGCAGGGCCCAAGTAGAAAGCAAGGAGGCTCGCATAGACGAGTATGGCAAGAATGTCTTACCAGAAAAGAAAGCCAAGCCTTTGTGGAAGTTAATGTGGTATGCTCTTCAGGATAAGGTCCTGATCATATTGTCCATTGCCGCAGTGATTTCCTTGGCACTGGGACTTTATGAGACGTTCGGACAGCCACCGGAGCATGATGAGCTGGGAAGGCCGATCCCAAAAGTAGACTGGGTCGAGGGTGTCGCTATTCTGGCTGCAGTGATCATTGTAGTGGTGGTGGGAGCTGGCAACGACTGGCAGAAGGAGAAGCAGTTTGTCAAGCTTAATAAGAAGAAGGAAGATAGAAAGGTCATTGTGCTTCGTGATGGCGGTACCCAACAGGAAGTGTCGGTCTATGATGTTATGGTCGGCGACTTGCTTAATTTACAGCCTGGTGATGTTATACCAGTTGACGGTGTTTTGGTCTCTGGGTACGACCTCAAGTGCGACGAGTCTGCGGCAAGCGGAGAATCTGCCACTATCAAGAAGAGGTTAGCGTCGGAGGTGGTCAAGGCTGTCAGAAACGATAAAACGCACCAGCTCGACACCAACTCGAGCGCTATTGATGCCTTTCTGTTGTCCGGGTCCAAGGTTCTGGAGGGTACGGGTTTATATATGGTCACTGCAGTTGGCCCGAACTCGTTGCATGGCAGGACGCTTCTATCTATGCAGGAGGAGACCGAAGTAACTCCGTTACAGGAAAAGCTCAACAACATTGCTGAGGGAATTGCCAAGGTCGGTATTCTTTCGGCTGTAATTTTATTTATTGCACTTATGATCAGGTTCTTTGTTGACCTACCAGGCTCAAACCAGACCAGCGCTCAAAAGGGTGAGTCTTTCATGAGCATTTTTATCACCTCAATCACTATTGTCGTGGTTGCGGTCCCTGAGGGGCTGCCCCTAGCAGTCACTTTGGCACTGGCATTTGCCACTAATCGAATGCTCAAGGACAATAATTTGGTCAGAGTGTTGAAATCTTGCGAGACTATGGGTGGTGCAACCACAATTTGCTCCGATAAAACTGGTACGCTAACCCAGAACAAGATGAGCGTGACTGCTGGTACAGTCGGGCTGGGAGACAAGTTTGTAGTGGATTCTGAGACCGCTGAGACTGCCCGTCTCGAGGCTGTTGACGGCTCGAGTGACTCGGTCAAGTCGCTATTGCTCAACTCTATTGCTCTTAATTCGTCAGCATTTGAGAACGAGAACCCGGAAGAGCCAGAAGAGTTCATTGGCTCCAAGACAGAGACTGCATTGTTGACTTTTGCCAAGCGGTATTTAGGTATGGAATCGCTGAAGTCCTATCGAAAGCAAGCTCACATTGCCAAGGTTTTCCCTTTTGACTCGGCTAAGAAATTTATGGCAACTGCAGTCAAGCCTGATGGTGATGGCGCTCCTACATACAGATTGTTTGTCAAGGGAGCCTCGGAAGTCATGCTCTCAAAGTGTACCAGTATTATTGACGCCAAGACTGGTGAAGTCCGGGAGCTGACTAAAGAGGACGCAGAGCAGATCGGTATCTTTATTGAAGACTATGCTAAGGCATCGCTTCGTACTATTGGCATGATCTATCGGGATTTGTCTGGGCCGGACGATGCAGGGAACATTTCAGAGGAGCATGGCGATTTTAAGGATTTCACTTTCCTCAGTTTGGTTGGTATCAAGGATCCTCTGAGGCCAGGTGTGCCCAAGGCTGTGCAAGATTGCAGGAATGCCGGGGTGGTAGTGAGAATGGTCACTGGTGATAACATTATGACTGCTCGGGCTATTGCCCTGGATTGTGGGATCTTGACCCAGAAGGGATTGGAGTCTGACACCGAGATTGTTATGGAGGGCCCAGTTTTCAGGAAGCTGAGTGGAATTGATCTAATTCAAGTTGTTCCTAAGCTGCGAGTTCTGGCCAGGTCTTCACCCCAGGATAAGCGCAAGCTGGTCAAGTTGCTCAAACAACAGGGAGACACAGTTGCAGTTACTGGCGACGGTACAAACGATGCTCCAGCTCTCAAGCTGGCCGATGTTGGATTCTCCATGGGTATTGCTGGTACAGAGGTGGCAAAGGAGGCATCCGAGATCATTCTGATGGATGACAATTTTGGCAGTATTGTCAAGGCTATCATGTGGGGAAGGACCGTCAACGACTCCGTCAAAAAGTTCTTGCAGTTCCAACTGACTGTCAACGTTACTGCAGTGCTTCTCACTTTTGTTTCTGCAGTGGCATCTTCCGATAACAAGTCTGTGTTGTCTGCTGTGCAGTTGCTCTGGGTGAACTTGATTATGGATACTTTTGCTGCTCTGGCATTGGCTACTGATCCACCTAGCCCCTCGGTCTTGGATAGAAAGCCGGATAGCAGAAAGGTTTCTTTGATTTCGCCTACCATGTGGAAAATGATTCTTGGCCAAGCATTGCTTCAATTGATCATCACTTTTGTTTTGCACTTTGCATCGAGCGCCATTTGGAACGTGGATCAATACTCGAGTCCCGACCAGCTGGAAACAAAGATCACGCTGCAGTCCGAGCTCGATGCCATGGTGTTCAATACATTTGTCTGGCTCCAGTTTTTCAACATGTTTGTCAATCGTCGACTGGATAACAAGATGAACATCTTCGAGGGTATCTTCAAAAACAAGTTCTTCATTGCTATCATGCTTATCATCGGCGGTGGTCAAGTGCTTATCATGTACGTTGGAGGTGCTGCATTTTCTGTTAAGCGTCAGAGCGGCGCCATGTGGGCGACTGCCATTATCTGTGGGCTTTCCTCGATACCATGGGCATGTGTCTTGCGCCTTATCCCTGATAAGTATATTGTTATGCTTTACCCTAGGTGGCTGGGCAGACTGTGGGTCAAGATCAAGGCTTGGTTCAGCAAGTCGGTGTTTGCCAGGTCCAAGAAGGAGAAGCTGCCTGGTATTGTCGTCGAGGAGGAAGATGACGAGGTTCATAATGGCGAGGGGGTCCGTGCTCGTGGTGGATACGGCCGTGCTGGATCTTACAAATGGAACCCAGCCATTGAACAGGTTCGAGATGAATTGCAATTTCTCAAGAAGGTTAGAGGTGGAAGAATCGCAGCACTTAAGTTCAAGAACCCCTCCGAGATCTATCAGTCTTGGATCGATACGTTCAGCCCCAGCTCTTCCCCCACAGGCTCGTCACCAAGCTCAAGCATACCTGGCAGCCCTCACACACAAAGTACCCGCGTGGATTTTGGGGGCAACATTCCAGTTTCCGGTAGTCATGATTTCCTCACGGTTCCTGGAGGCGTAAGCTCTTCGGAAAGCCCTGGGTCCCGGAGCAGAGGATACAGCCAAGGTAGCAGTATCGGCGCTCTCACCATGGTGCCTGGTATTATCGGCGGAGCCATTGCAGGATGGTCACCTGAGCTCAGGAGGGAAACAAGCAACGATTCTCAAGGATCTCATGTTTCTGATGTACGAAATAATTTCTTGTTCTAGTATATTTTGTAACTATATCATGTTTTGTTTTTTATCAGCTCTATTCAGAAGTGTATGAGACACTAAGCTTGACCCAATGGGTTACTGGAGGTTTTCTCGACGAGTCTGAAAGCGCGCCGGACTTTGGCTCGTAGGTTAGCAATATCAAGTTTTTGAACAGCTGTGCCCGGGTATCTCTCCCTCAAGGCGTCGTAGAGCTCGGTTGCCGAGTAGCCGATACGGATCATGGTACTGATTTCTTTCTTATAAAGCATGAGCTCCCTGTTGCGCAAGGAAGGATGAGCAGAGGGCGGCGCACCTTCATGATTGTGCCCACTTTCCCTGATTGCCAGCTTCCATCTCTTGGCTCCATGTTCCTCCTCGCTAACTGGAGTGAGATGCATCTGAGTTTGGTCTTCATCTTGTTGAGTAGCGGTACCCACCGACACGAGAGACAAGACTGCTGAGAAGGGACAGTTGGTATACCGCGTAAGCTTCGTCAGCTTGCGTTCGTCAGCATTGACGGACGGCTTGAAGACTCCACCCCTATTACATTTCAAATACACTTTGACAACTTTGCCCGCCTTATTTTTCTTGGACCGGAGTTTCACTAATGCGTAGCCGCGACTTCGAGTGAAGCTGTCTATGAATGCAAGAAACTCCTCGAGAGTCTCAAACTCTTGATTGGTTGGCGGAGGCTGCAACGTGTAGTTCGTAGCGGCGTCAGCTGCAGAAATGGCACTTGTGATATTCGTAGTGCTGGTAGTGGTGCTAGTAGTCACAAAGTCCGTCAGAAAACTGGTTGAAGTTGTAATTTCTTGAAAAGATGCCGACCCTATGCCTGTGGCACCAGTCATTGTTGAAATCTCATTCGGGGTTTACTCTGCCGTTATTGATACTTCTTGCTGATAGTAGTTATTGCGGCTGCTTCTTGTTCTAGTCCAAGAAGAGAAAACAACCCAGACCACGTTGACTCTAGCTCGAAAACAATGTATACAGCTGCTGAGGCTTGGTCCCCAGAAAAGGTTTATATTTTGAAGGGAGTTACCAAGCTGAGGGTGTATGGCAATTCTGCAGCTGCATTGACTTACGTAAGTCACATAGATAAGATGACTGATCTGACTCTGCTCAAAGATCGAACGACGCAAGCCTGCTAACAAAATAAAGCTCAATCACTGCGGAGTAAGATCTGACCCTGAAAGATCATATAATATGAGATCTAGGTCATCATCGCCTCAAGGACTCAAGGTTCAAAAGATCCACCGGCTGGGTAAACCAAACCAAGCTTGTCGTGACATGAATTCGGCCCAAGATTAGTGGAATCTGAATCCTTTATTTCCATTTCCTTCGAGTTGTGATATGGCTTGAACCCGCTTGGTTGCCTCTTGGTTTATCAGAGCACTGACGAGAGTTTGCACCCCACCTGATTCAGATACCGCGGTCATGACTGCAGTGCTGGTACACCGTATGAGCTGAACTGAGGGGGCGCCAAGTGCCCTCTGCTCAAAAATTTAAGGATTAGTTGTGCTCAGATGATTTCTGGGGAGGATTGTCATTTCTATGGTAGTTCAAGCCCTGAGTCCTTCCTATACACACATGTGGCTGGCGTGCTAAACTTGAGTGACTACGCTTTTAGCCCTGCCACACGCCTTGTCCCTAAGAACGTCGCAATACTGGGGATGCCCATGCTGCTGACATCATCTTCAATGCCCACAATTGGCGCTTTGACAAGGACTTTCCGAGGCAGCTCAGTATATGTGTGGGGTGAGTAACCGAGAGAGAAGCAACAGACGCGTACCTTTCAAGCAGAATTTGCACTGTGGGGTTGTGTACCCCGGCGCAGACTTGAAGGCTCCGTGGTATTGACGGAATTACTGAGCGCGGCAACACCAATTCACCAGTTCCTGCTCCTGTGCGCCCGGCCTCGCATCTCGCGAAGCAACGGTTATCAGACTTATACTGAGACAGTCTCCGCTCAAATATACGCAGCAGCCCATCAAGTGCAAACAAATGCGTGACACTGCTTACACCAGTGCTCGGGTTGGCTGAGCCTGGCTCTCTCAACAGTATCAGCTTCTTGAGGGGTGCATTAAAGTTTAGACCCGCGGAAATAAGCTGGATCGATCGGCGCTATCTGTCGTTAGCTGATCGGCGTCGACCCCCTCGAGGAATTAAAGCCGGCTGCCTCAGCTGCAAGGGAGTTATAATCTCCGCGGAAACCGTGCTTTCTCTGCCTGCCTCTCTTCTCATGAAGGCGGAGGTCTATTCGGAACACAATTGGTGGATCTATGGATCAACATTGTGTGCTGGATAGTGCTGAACAGCTATTCAAGCGTGCACCGTGCATTACTAGAAGGCTGCAGTGTCGGGAAAGCAATTGGCCGCATCGGAGTCAACAACATTTATGTGTCGACATTGGATTAGTAATTGAACCTTGCAGGTGCGAAGTTGATGACTTTCCAGCTGCGAGCTCCGCACTGACGTGCTCCAAAGCTTCTCTCTTTCTGCCTTTTGTGCCAGCAGCTGGATAAACACCTTTGAGTTCTTGGAATTGACATGCGACAGAAAAGTGTATAAAATCCAGGGTCCCCGCTGGGTTCTATTGCCTTTTGCATTGCTACCAAGAAAAACCAAAAAAGAAAAAAACTGGAATATGACCGGCTCTACTGTTTACCTTATCACTGGTGCCAACCGAGGAATCGGACTGGGACTTGTTAAGTACCTCGTCGAGAATGCCAGGAGTACTATAATCTACGCTGGCGTTCGAGATACCAGCAACACTAGCGCCGAGTTCAGCGCTCTTGCTGCTGCGCACTCCAATGTCAAGCCTGTTAAATTGACTGCTGAGTCCAAGGAGGACGCGAATGCCGCGGCCGCTTTGATTGAGAAGGAACAGGGCAGACTAGACGTGGTCATTGCCAATGCCGGCATCTACAAGGACTTCAAGGGTTATTTCAAAACCACAAAGGAAGATCTTCTGCTGCACAGTGAGGTCAACGCCTGGGGCCCCCTTAACCTTTTCCAAGCAACTTACGCGCTCCTTAAAAAAACCCAGGAGACTTATGATAGCCAGGTGCAGTTTGTCCCCGTCACCACGACGGCTGCATCAATCTCTCAAGTGTTCCCCATGGAACTGGGTATGAGTTATGGCGCATCCAAGGCCCAGCTGAACAAGATTGTTGCTGAGCTCAACTCTACCTACGGTAGTGACAAGTTCCTCATTTACGGTGTTCATCCTGGGTTCGTTGCCACCGATGGTATCAGTACCTTCATAAAGGAGTGTGGTATCGAGAACAACCCAGCCTTCAAGGCCTATGTGCCAATCAGCGTCCCGGAAAGTGCCAAGGATATTTTCACCAACGTTATCGACAAGGCGAACGTGGAGTTTGCAGGCAAACCTTTGTCAAACGATGGTACTTTCCTTCCCCTCTAAACGGATTATTGTGTACTTTGTCTTTGCTTAGTGCCAGTTTGGCTTTGCAAGTACGTGCATATACTGTAAGACGAATTCCAACACCACGTGGCTATCACTTTCTCCACAAGTCTTAGAAAAGAGGCTAGATTTCACAAAACTCTCTGCAGAGACTATCCCATACGCACTAATGTTGACATGCAAACTCGTATACTGCTGATGGACCAATCAGCGAGACCAGGCGGTCAAACGCTCTCGAAAGAGAATACAAAGCATTCCCGCGGAAACTGATTACCCAGTGAGCACAATTTTTTTAGCTTATCAATCAGTTATATCTTCGCTCAGATCAGCCGCATCTCCGCTCAACAATGTCCTTTATACATTTTGCGGCACCTTGGAGCGCCAAAGTCGCATACTCATGTACTGTTGAAGAAGAAGTGGCTTCTCCGACGTCGACCGACCTTAGTAATCCTTTCGTTCCCTCTCAAAATGAGGCATAAGGATTGTTATCTACGCAGGTGTCCGAGATACTAACAATACCAGCGCCGAGTTTAGTGCTCTAGCTGCCGCCCACTTTAACATTAAGCCCGTTAAGCTGGTAGCTGAGTCCAAGGAGGACGCGACGGCTGCGGCTGCTTTGCTTGAGAAGGAGCAGGGCAGACTAGATGTGGTTATTGCCAATGCCGGCATCTTCAAAGAATGGAAGAGCTTTCTGGACGCCACCAAGGAAGATATCCTCCTGCACAGTGAGGTCAATGCTTGGGGCGCTTTAAACCTATTCCAAGCAACTTATGAGCTACTCAGCAGAACTCAAAAGGCTTATAATAGCCTGGTACAGTTTGTTCCTGTTACCACCACGGCGTCGTCCATTTCTGAAGTGTTCCCAATGGGAGTAGGCATCAGCTATGGTGCATCTAAGGCTCAGTTGAACAAGATTGTCGCTGAGCTCAATGCGGCTTATGGCAGTGACAAATTTCTCATCTACGGAGTTCATCCCGGGTTCGTTGCCACTGATGGTGTTGATGACCTTTTGGTGGGCTCTGGTGTCAAGAACAAACCCAGCATTTGCGGGACTTGTTCCTATCAGCGTAGAGGAAAGCGCTGAAGATATTTTCACTAATGTTGTCGAGAAGGAGGACTTGGGATTTGCCGGAAAGCCTATTTCAAACGACGGCTCATTTCTTCCCCTTTAACTGGCATTTAATGCCTTTATTCTCTTTTTCTCGGCTGGATAAGAGCAGTTATTGTATTTTTTTATTATTTATATAGTACTTAATGTATAGCAAATTTATCACTTCGTAGGTATCAATTCCGAGAATCGCATAACTCTTAGGGTTCAAGCTTTTGAAGTCCTTCGAGGTGAAGTGTATAATAAAATGTGTCACTGTCTAATAGACAGCTAGACTTAGAGTTCAAGCAGCCAATAGTGACGTAGGTTGTTTCCGGCTCACTGTGTCAGTCAGCTTCTTAATTCTCTGCTCTTAGTATACTAACTGGATATAGTATTGGTAAGTTGAAGATAAACAGATAAACCATGCGGCCGAGTAGTGAGTGAACAATATAAAAAGTAAAAACCTTAATTCCGCGGAGAAAGCGGCTTGTTTTCCTGATGAGCACACTTATCCAATGGTTGTCCCGCGGCTATATCTCCACTAAGGTCAATCGCACCTTCGTCCACTGGGGACAACTCCCGTTTTTCAAGTTGCAGCAATTTGGGGCCAAAGTCAAATGCTGCATAGTTCTCATAGTATCTTGCTGACAGAAGGACAAGCAGCCTTCCCGACGTCTACCGACGTCTACCGACTTCTACCGACCTTATAAATTCAATCATTGGTGCGGCGTTAAGGATGTTAGGATCTCGACAAAGAGAAGGTGATTCTCTGCACAAAAAGTGACTATAAGAGGCCCCTTGAGTACCCAAATGGAGGAGCGAACTTCCGCAAAGCATCCTTACAGTTTAGCACACTCAAAGACATGACTGCTTCAACAGTTTACCTCGTGACAGGCACCAACCGCAATATCGGCCTCGGAATCATCGAGTTCCTGGCAGCGCGTGGTGATGCCACAATTTACGCCGGTGTTCGAAACACTAGCAATACCAGCGCGGGTTTCAACGACCTGATCGCAAAGTATCCCAACGTCAAGCCCGTCAAGCTGGTATCGGAGTCAAAGGAAGATGCTACCAATATAGCTGCATTGATTGAGAAGGAACAGGGCAGATTAGATGTTGTCATTGCCAATGCCGGCATTTACAAGGACCTTAACAACTTCCTCAAGACCACCAAGGAAGATCTTCTACTTCACTCCGAGGTCAATGCCTGGGGACCCCTCAACCTTTTCCAAGCCACTTACGAGCTTCTCAACAAGACTCAGAAAGAGTATGGGTCAACTGTTCAGTTTGTGGCTATCAGTGCTCAGGTTTCCTCCATCTCACATATCCTCCCTATGAGGATTGGTCTGACCTATGGCGCCTCCAAGACCCAGCTCAACAAGATTGTAGCTGAGCTCAGCAGTGCATATGGTACCGACAAATTCCTCATTTACGGCCTCAATCCTGGAATGGTGGAAACCGAAGGTGTCAAGGCCATGATGAAGAAGCCTTTTTTCAAGGAAAATCCATTTTTTTCCACTTTAGTGCCTATCAGTATCGAGGAAAGCGCCTCAAGCATGTTCACCAATGTTATTGACAAGGCGAACCCGGAGTTCGCTGGAAAGCCTGCCAGCTATGATGGTACTTTGGTCCCCTATTGAGCTCGTTGTTCAGAATGGCAGTCACAGATATAGGCATGCATCTTTGTGAGAGTCAGTACCGTAGTGTACATTCAGTAGATATTAAACAGCTGTGTGCGAGGCTTGCTGTCAGGTAGACTAAGTTCCAGAGAATCTGAAGAGATGAAGTTGATCTCCGAATTAGAGCTTGAAAGCTCTGCGGCAAGCAAACTGAGGGTTCATTGGAAGCTGCAGCTTCATCAAAAGGCGGCCCATCCTGTTGTAACAATGCTTTCAGCTTGCTAAGAAGAACGCCAATGAAGGGCGGGTCCCGCGCGATGGGTAAGGATATTGATGATAAAATTGTCAAGTCCAAATTTCTTGATCACAGCTACACTGTCTGAAAAGCCCATGGTCCAGTAAACTCGGAGTTTGTCAAGATGTTCAGTTCTTGGCTCAGCCCATTGAATAATAGCAATGGAATTGAGCAGTCTAACTTAACAAGCCACTTTGTCCAATGCATTTCACCAGCAATTGAAGCGACCGACTCTATGTCAAACAGTGGTGTTCGGACCGCCACTCAGACGTCGCCTGCGTCGACGCGTCATATGATGGCCCATTGATGGGGCGGACTCGGAGTTCATAAGCCTCCTACGATCGACGGGATCACTAATACCGACGTCGGCTACAGCCTGCAGGACGGTCGGCGATCAGCATAAAAATCACCGCGCTGCATTACCACTCTAAGGTTACTGAATGGCGATCATGACAACCGAGGACTTCCCCTGCTTACGATGTCCGACGGACCTCAGCTACGATATCGGAGCATGCTTCCAAAGACTTTGAGAAACACTTGGTGTCCTCAAAGGGCCAAAACAAGTCTTTTGGGGCACAGTTTTGAAAATGCACGGGTGTACCAGAATTCTGAACGGCAGCGATTGTCACCCAGCTGCCCATAATGCAGATCCTACCTATGGATTAGTAACTCCGTGCCGGACTTGAAAATGAGCTCGAGCTATGGCAGTCTATATAAAGAGCATGCCCGCTCCAGGAGATGCGTCTCCTCTCTAAAACGAAAGAACACAAAACCAAGACCAGAATGACCGCTAGCTCTACTACAGTTTACCTCATTTCCGGTGCTAACAGAGGTCTCGGCCTGGCACTTGTTGAGTACGCCGCCAAGCTTAGTGACACTGTGGTCTATGCTGGTGTTCGTGACACTACAAATACTTCTGCTGGATTCAGTGCCTTGGCCGGTAGGTACAGCAACATCAAGCCCGTGAAGCTTGTTGCCGAGTCCAAGGAAGATGCTACCAGCGCTGCTGCCCAGATTGCCGAGAAAGAGGGCAGGCTCGACATTGTGATCGCCAATGCGGCCATTTTCAAGGATGTCAAGCCCTTGCTCGAAGTCACCAAGGACGACCTTGTGTCACACTCGGAGGTCAACGCGTGGGGCGCCTTGAACGTGTTCCAGGCAACCCACGAGTTGCTTAGCAAGACCCAGGAGACTCATGGCAGCTTCGTCCAGTTTGTGGCCATCACATCAATGGCTGGTAGCATTTCCTCGGCCTTCCCCCTTGGGTTCGGACTGAGCTATGGCTCCTCCAAAGCTCAGCTCAACAAGATTGTTGCCGAGCTCAGCGCCGCTTACGGAAATGACAAGTTTCTCATTTATGGTGTTCACCCTGGTGTGGTTGCGACTGAGGGGGCTCAAGAGTTGGGCCAACACTCGGTGGTCAAAAATAACCCAATTTTTGCTAGCTTCGTGCCTATCAGTCCTGAACAAAGTGCTGCGGACATTTTTACTAATGCCATTGATAAGAAGAACCCGGAATTTGCAGGCAAGCCTGTCACCAACGAGGGCACATTCGTACCTATCTAGATTTGATAGCTTCCCTTAGGAATTATTAGTATTTACTGTGAGACTGAAAAAATACTGGACATTTGTCAATTGAGTGCTGTACGAAGGCCCTGGGGCAAGAAGCTTCACAAGTTGACGCCAGTTCAAGAGAGTTCTCACAGGGCCCTCTCTATAGATAGCCTCCGTGGGGAGTCTGGGCACAGCGGCTGCACGTGACGGATACAGGGGCCGAAACGCGTAAATTTTGCACAAATTAAAGACAGCCGCATTACGTAACCCTAACGTGACTGATCTCAAGTGCTTAGCTCACTAATTCGATCTGAACGTACAGCGAGAGATCCCGGCGAAGATCGAGATCTAACAGTTAGAGTCGAAGATCTGACTCGCGCATTGTTTATTTTCTTCGTTGGTGATCTCGACGACCAGGCGACAAAAAATAAACAAACCTGGCCCCCGATACACCACGTAACTCGCTAAGTAACTAAGAAGTTTTTCTAGCAAACGTCCCCCTTTCCTTAAGTTAAACCTTTTTTTTTGATTTTTTTTTTGGAACTTTCAATCAACCACTTCCTCAGAGCATCCCATTTCGCGACGCCTCTTTTCTATTCAAAGGAGACTCGCTGCTTTTGATACCCCCACTCTCAGGTCGCGTAGGAGTTCATTCGAGTCTGTTTTTATTTGTCGGATTTATTCTAGGAAGAAATGAAGGAGATTGTATGTTGTTGCCCAGGATATTTATTTTCTTTACCCCGTCTCAGCGCCAGAGGGGAACTCAACGCATTCGAGGACAGCATTTATTAACGTGTTTTTTAGGTTCATCTTTCAGTTGGTCAATGTGGTAACCAGATTGTAAGCTTTTTCATTCCGTTTTGTCAACATTGCGACCAGGCGCGCGTCCTGTCGTAATAAGGAGGCAATTCCAGCTAGAATCAAAAAAAAAAAAAAGAACGTAACTAACGTGTTTAGGGATCCGCTTTCTGGGAAACTATTGGCGCAGAGCATGGTATTGGCCATGACGGTGTCTACCGTGGTACACACCCTCACCAGAAGGAGCGACTGGATGTTTACTACAACGAGGCTAGCAATAATCGATGGGTCCCCCGTGCTGTTCTAGTTGATCTGGAGCCCGGTACCATGGATTCGGTCCGTGGCGGCAGTCTTGGTGGTCTCTTCAGACCAGACAACTACGTGTTCGGTCAAGCCAGTGCCGGTAACGTCTGGGCCAAGGGTTATTACACTGAGGGTGCCGAGCTTGTTGACAGCGTGCTTGATGTTGTTAGACGTGAGGCTGAAAACACTGACTCGCTGCAAGGTTTCCAGATCACCCACTCACTCGGTGGTGGTACCGGTTCTGGTCTGGGAACTCTTCTTTTGTCAAGAATTCATGAAGAATACCCTGAGCGAATGATGGCCACTTTCTCAGTTCTGCCCTCACCTAAGGTCAGCGACACCGTTACCGAGCCCTACAACGCCACCTTGGCCGCTAACCAGTTGGTTGAGATGGCCAACGAAACTTTCTGTATCGACAACGAGGCTCTGTACGACATTTGCCAAAGGACTCTGAAGCTCAAGCAACCCACTCCTAATGATCTTAACGCCTTGATCAGCTCCGTCATGAGTGGTGTTACTACCGGTCTCAGATTCCCTGGTCAGCTCAACAGCGACTTGAGAAAGCTTGCCACCAACATGGTGCCGTTCAGCAGACTGCATTTCTTCACCGTCGGCTATGCTCCACTTGGATCTGTTGGCGACAGAGCTTTCTACTCTAGCACCGTCTCCGAGCTTTCTCAACAGATTTTCGATGCCAAGAATACTATGGTTGCAGCCAACCCCAGAAATGGTAAATACCTTACCGTTGCCGCCTTCTTCAGAGGTGCTGTCTCTGCCGAGGAGGTTGTTGACCAGATGAACCTCATGCAACAGAGAAACCCTGGCCATTTCGTGGACTGGATCCCAGATAACTGCCAGACCAGTGTTTGCAACGTTCCTCCCAAGGGTCTCAAGACTGCTGCCACCTTCGTTGCTAACTCCACATCTGTCCAGGACGTTTTCAAGCGTGTCTTGGATCAGTTCAACTCCATGTTCCGAAGAAAGGCTTTCTTCCATTGGTACACCAACGAGGGTATGGAGGCTGATGAATTTGTTGAAGCTGGCTCCAACTTGAGCGATCTGTTGAGCGAGTACCAGCAATACCAGGAGGCAGATGGCGAGGAGCTCTATTACGAGGACGAGGATATGGATCATGGTATGGGAGATGGCGCTGAGCTTGATGGCACTTACAACTACGAGAACCAAGACATGTAAAAGCCCTGTTCTACCATGTCTGTTTTGTCCGGCAGTAAGGTTCCATAAGGGGATGCTTAAGCTCCCGATACCATTTTTTTTGAGTTCCTCTTGCTCTTTGCTGTTGTTTGCTTTATTTTTTGGGGATTTTAGTTTATTATTTTTTTTTTTATGAGAGTAGTCTTTACTTCTTTCTTTTTCTTATATCATATACATAATGCACAAGTGGGCTTCGGCCCAGATTGTAAAAATATTCGTCAGTCCACATTGTAGAGAACTTCCAGCTTTCATGATTGTGCTTGAGGTGAAGGCTTTTGCGAGGCGCGTCTTTTCTTTTTGGAGCTGTGATCCAGAACGTGGCAAAGTTCAACTGGAACGTTGTACTTTGCTAGATCGGAGAGCCAAGCGGACTGTTGGGACGACAAACGGTCATTTTCGGACTTGACTTCCACTAGCTTGATATGGGGCTTTCTTAGTTGGTGACTGTCATCTTCTGATTTAGGCCCATCATTTGCAGCAGCGGCTTCCGGTGATAGCCACAGAAACAAATCAGGTAACCCTGATCTGTACTGCGCGTATCTTGACGCAAATTTTCGAAATGCCATTTTGAGACCCTCATGAGAAGCTAACCGTGACACCATAATCAGATCGTCCAAAGAATAGTCCCAGTTGACACCGACAATGCTTTGTCCGTAATGTTCAGTGTACGGCACTGTGATAATACTTGCCAGCGCGTCCTTATCTTCAATCTCTGCCAGCCTTGCTTCAATCTCAGGTTTGCACCTGTCATACCACCCTCCGTCGATGAAATCCAATGGGCTACTTTGGTACGGGTGGCAAAAATGTGGCAAGCCCTCATCAGGATCGTCGTCAATGTTATCACCGAAAAGAATGTCGGCAAATGTGAGACCGAATATCGTACGCATTATTGATCCTTCGCAGTGGAAACCCTCGTATCCCTGCTTGCGGTAGTGCTGTAAAACTATGTGCTCGACCGTGACGGTACCCGGCTCAGCAACGTCGTTCTCATTTACTACAATCAGCTCCCGCTTGCCTCTACCATTGATTGCGCTGGTGTTTGGAGGAGCGGATTCCTCGTCCAAGATCCACTCAGTCCGTTTGCCAACAGTTGCCGGGTTTGTCTCTGATAATACCCGTCTTCTTCTAAGTTCAACCTCTGGAGGTAAATGTTCATACACAAAATTGGCAAATGAGAGCTCAGCGCCGAGGTACTTATTTTTGACGGTGATGAACTTTCTGATTTTGATGTTGATGTCAGCCTCGAAAGAAAGAACCCCCTTGCTCAGAGCTTGGAGGAACTCCACGGTGGCTGTGCCCTGGTCCAGCCAGTATTCGTACATAAGATGATCAATTTGAGCGTCCTGGCCTTTTTGTGGAGAAGAAGAGCCACTTTTGCCGGATAGGTTATCAAGCTCAATTTGTAGTTTGCGCACACCGAGTTCAACGAGCCGGGCCGAAGTTGGCGCGTATGACCCGTCCAGTTTTTTGCTCATTAGCAGCTCCAGAACTTGGTATTCTAAGGAAACGTCCAGATTGTCCTTTCGTTTGGTTTCATCGATCAGCTTGGCGAGAGTGTTCAGCCTTACCCAATACGCTGAGTATCTGTTGCTTATATGAGGCTTTGGAGTAAGACTCAGCTCTCCCAAAACGTCAATGAGAATCTGCTCCTTGATTTCACAATTCTCCCACTCGCCTAACAGCTGATGCTGTTCCGTAAGTGCCCCTCTATACAGCTCGAAGTCCCGCTTTGACTTGAAAAACGGCTTGGTAGACAATTTACATGGCCGGTATTTCATCAGCCCCATTTTGGCTAGCACAATCCCCCTCAGTCCCTCAACATCCAAGTTTACCACCTCATTCGTGTTAGTATTATGATTTATTGGTAGACAAGGGTGAAAAAACAAAGAGACCAGCTCTTCGAACGCAGTCTTCACCAGGGAGTTAATTTTGATGCAGCCTAAGCCCTCGTTGACATGTACCAGTGCCGCCACCACTCTATCCTCTGGACTCACAGTAGCAACACTACGACTGAACCCCATCAGTGTAGACTGCCTTGCTCTCCCGCCCCGCATCCCAGGCTGCTTTCCATAATTGCCATTGTTGCCGTTGATAGCTCCTGCAGAGCTACCTGCCACACAAGAAGGGTCAGAGCACATATCCAAAAGAAACTGTTCCATCTCGCGGCGGGGTCTCGAAAGAACCTCTCCCTTGCCGCCCAACTGCTTCACCACCAATTTGAGCTTCTCAGCAGCGAGGCACCGTAGCACCTCGGGCAAGTTCGGGCATAGCAGGAAATTTATACTACACAGCTCTTCAACGGCAGTCCAAATTTCATAATCAGGCCCAGCATTATGCGGCGCATACTTGGAGTAATCCTTGGTACTGATGACAGAATTTTTGCGTAGGAAAAGCCTTGTCCAGAGCAGCCGTGATCCTACATCCAACTCGAGGTACCGCTTAGCATACAGCTCACCAGCCGTTCCCTCCATGAGACAGTAGTAAGCTGACAAGCAGCGCTCAACTACTTCGTCTAGGGCTCGCACGTAAGCATCTTCCATCAAGACGCTCGCCTCACCTCCGCTGTCTGAGCCAATTCCTTGGGTTCAGCAGCCCGGGTTTGGTTCAGTTGATCGATTATTGCCCCCGGAGACATAATCTATCACGTCCGCTTGATCGAGATCTCTGAGTCAGTCTGAGCAGCAGGAAGTTTTGCATCAATTTAAGCTGCGTCTCCTCCCTATTAACGTGACACAGGCACGCTAACCAAATTCGCAGATTGAAAAGCTGCACGATGCGATGCACCGTTAGTTGCAACACGCGCGGCGCGTCCAGATCGACGGCGATCATATTCAAAACGCAGTGTTTACTCACGGGGCAAACTTAGAGACTGTTTAATTTTGAAACAGACTTGTGCTTCGTCCCATTTGAGCAAGTCATATGAAACTTCGTGATACCGCAACATCACTCAGGGTACTCATGATCCTGCTTGATGAGAATCATTGACAAAGTTCTCCAGGAAAGACAAGACACTGTACTTATGAATACATGCATCATCCGAATGTATCGGTGAGGCGGAAACGTGGTCATCATCCGCGCACCCTCAAAAGGACCAAGTCGACGGAAGATGGGCCTGATGTGGTTGGATCACCTAGATATGATGATAACTGTAGTCCACCATTTTTGCCGGTACCAGAGAGCCGAACAGGAGCTGACGTTGACTTGTATCCTACAAGTCCAAGTGAAGGTTTGATGAGCCCAGACTGGGAAGAAAGAGAGCGTTCGAGGAAAATGACCGCCAGTCCTACATACAGGCCCGGGTCTCCTCGGTCTCCTCGAGCTCAGTCGAATGGAAAAAGCTTGCGTTCCCCAATCAAGATCTCCGGCAGTACGTATGGTGCCTCTGCTGCAAGAATGCCCAACATCTCCGGCGCGCTTTCCCAAATTGCCGAGCAGAACGGTGACCGCCCTCATAGAGAAGAAGCTAGGCTCAGTGGCGCACCTGCGCCTCTTTCTCGTATAGATGAGCGTTTGGATGATGGCTATAGTGGACATTTGACCGTCTCGAATGAGCCCCGGCCGAGGATACTTGAGGTGGACCCGATACAACGGACAGTTCTACGCCAAGAGCGCAAAATGCGAGACCTGGAGCTCACAAACTCCTCTTTATCCCACGTCAACCAGTATTTAGAGAAGCGATTGAGAAAAGTGCGATCACAAGAGAGAGAGCCACAAATTAATGGTGCTGATAAAACACATGAGGAAGATGATGAACATTCTAATGATTTGCTCAGAGCTATTGAGCAGATTGCAGAGGGTCATGAAACTTACTTGCAGCAAGTCCATGTCACCGACTCGCTTCTGAATACCTGCTTGGCTCTGTCCAGACAGCTATTAGTCGATGGCACGAACGGGCTGGTAGCGCAGCCTCTCTCTCAGAGTGGAAATTCTCTGACGGACTTCAAGAATAACGACGACAATGAACATGAAAACGAAAACGACAGTAACGATACCAACGAATAATCACCTATTTATTAATGACACCACCCGAGCTCAGACACTCGAGGGTCTCGTTCTAAGTATATACAGATTCATCTAGGAGAATCTCATTCAACTCCTCCTCACTAGAGATTTGATCTTGTGAAAAAACGAGCCTACGGAAACAAACAACCTGCTCTCTAATATTGAGCCGAAACCAAAACGATAATAATAGATGGGCAAACCGGATGCAATGAAAAGGGCTACAAAAAGCGCCTGCAGCGGCTTTTCAAACAGCGTCCTTGATACCAAAAACAATGCGACACAGCAGAAAGTTATCGGGGTCGAGATCCAAGTCTTGTAAGGCCGCTTCAGATCAGGGTTTTTGATCCTCAAAACAATAACGCCTAGGACGGTGAGAAAGTAGAATGAGTAGCCTGCTACTCCATAAAAAGTGAGCAAGCTTTTGAACTCCCCGACCAAAATAAACAATGCTGTGATACCTGCTTGTAGAAGCATAGCATTGATAGGTGTATTTCTTTTGGTATCCACCTTGGCAAAGACTTTTGGCAAGAATTGTTCCTGTGCACTTGCATAGACCAGCCTTGATGATGAGATCATGGTAGCATTCAGTGCTCCTATACAAGACAATGAAATGAGCAGCGAGAAAAGCGGGCCTGCTACTTTCCCGCCTAGCGCCTTTCGAACAAATGTCAGTGCTACTGACGTGGATTTGGTGACCTCCTCCTTTGACAAAACCGCGTAGTATGATATATTTGCCAATATATACGCCAAACAGACTATTGGCATTGACAAGTGAATGACGCGTGGTAGATCCCTTGCAGTATTTTTCATCTCCCCAGCAACATAATTTACATTATCCCAGCCGTCGTACGCCCATAGTCCAGCATAGAGCGCGACCGCAATGTCCCCCAAGTCGACTGTGGTATCTGATCCAAAAAGCCCTCCTCCAGAGAGCAGGGCACTTGAGGACTTGAATTTCACAATTGAGATCAAGCCAATTATGGTGACCGCTAGTAACAGGCCAATTTTGATAACTAAAAAAACACGACCAAAGTGGGTTCCCAAGCTGGTACTGAGACAGTTTATCCCCGTTATGACCGCTAACCCCAGTAATGCCAAAAGCTTCTCAAACCAGTACCCGCCGTCAAAGGGTAAACTTTTAGACAAATAGTCTGCAAAGATGATGGTGATGATAGCTGATCCTCCCGGTTTCAAAATCGTAATTGCGGTCCATGCAAATAAGAAACTAGGCAACGGCCCAAAGATATGATTTAAGTATGCCTGACTAGACCCATTCAGTGGAATTGCGCTCCCAAGCTCTGCGAATGATGACGCTCCAGTCCACGCTAGGCCGCCAGCTACTAGCCATACTAGTAGAGAAACACCAACTGATCCTGCATGCTCATTGACTTGATTTGGAGATGCAAAAATACCGGACCCAATCTGTAGGCCAACCACCAGTGATATTCCATCGAACAAAGTCAAGCTATTGTGTTTCTCTAGCACCGGCCCGCCAGTGCTTCCGCCTACACTTCCGCCTGAGCCCCCTCCACTTCTAGCACCTCTTGACGCGCTCAGCGCAAACAGGTGATCTCCAATTGTCGACACGCTCAGCGTCCGGTTGTGGGCGTTACGCCGTGGAGGATGGCTATAGCCATCTCCTCCCGAGGGTAATTCATACTGTTCAAAATCCTCGTTATCAATTGACCCGAGTGGAGATAAGCTTCTAGATAAGCTGGATCTGGCACTCACTGACCCGCTTCCATAGCCGTCTTCATTAGACGAAGCCAATGACTGCAGCTCCAGAGAATCCCTCCCTGCGGGTCCTGCACCCTCGCCATCCTTGATAGCGCTGTACCTTTGGCCCGACATTTGGCAGTGCCAGGAAAGTAGCCTCGAACCCTGGGTCTGAATCGCGCCAAGTGTGAAATATTTACTACGTTGAGGCGTATCAAAATCTCGGCCCGTTATTGTGTTATCCCACAGTTAGTGCTAGATCATCGATGTTCAGCATAATCTGACAAAACTCACGGTGAAGAAGAGTACGATCCACAACTCCGAGTTTAAGCTAGAGACGCACGCAGATCGGATCAACCCTCAAGTTTGGTATGATATATATCATACCGCGCGACTCCTGCAAGTCGCCTCCGCAATTTATTTATTACTCAGTTTATAGAGCGAGACTTGATTTGATCCCGGCGGGGACCTTTATTTGAACCATGGATTACAGCCAGCTACGAGCTGACATGAGCTCGACTGTCGAGGCAAATGTCGAGGTTAACCATAGAGCGTAAGTATGGCGGCTCATTTGCTCTGACACTCTTCGGCGTTAGAGACATTAGACTAACTCTGAGACCAGTCTCATAACGAGGACCTTGACGAAATACCCGGTGGACTTCGCGCTCTATCGTGAAATGCTCCAAAATAGTGCAGATGCTAAAGCTACCAAGGTCGTTATAAACTTCGAAACGGACAAGTCCGCAAGAAATGCTCAAGGCGAGCCCCTGGGTCCCATAACTTTAGACAACATTGGTACGGTTGCCACCGCGCCGATAAAGAGGTTATCGATACGAAATAACGGCGAGCTGTTCAAGGAAGATGATTGGAATAGACTAAAAGAGATTGCAAAGGGAAATCCCAACGAGGAGAAGGTGGGGGCGTTCGGGGTAGGATTTTACTCAGTGTTTGAGCTGACTGACGAACCACTAGTGCATTCTGGCAGCACCGTAATGTCATTTCATTATGCGGGTGACCAGTTGAAATACAAGAAATCTGTCTTGTCAGACGAGTCACGCAAGAGCAGCTGGACTGTTGTAGATTTGCCGTATAGGACCAACGGTGTACTGCCCACCTTGAAGGAGTTCACCGGGTTTCTCACGGGAAGTTTTATTTTGGTGCCTTTACTATCTATTGAGCTCAACGTTGACGGTGTCAATTTGCTCAGCCTGTCTAAGGTCATGTCACCGGTGTCACCACTGAAAATTCCAAGTGGCCTGCGCAAATCCTCGCCGTCGAAAACTCATGAGTTGATACAGGTCAACTCGGAGGGAATGCAGATTACTGTCAAGTATAAGAATGTCATTCAAATGAAAGATGAGGATAACCCTATCAAGTCGTTATGGAATCTCGGCAAAAAGTTTATGAAACAGCTCAACTCTAACTCCTCCACAGCAGCAGCTTCAGACTCTCCTGGAACTGAATCGGAGCTTGTGTGCTTTTTGCGCAAAATTAATGCCGAAATTTCGGTGAAGGTAGGACAGCGATTTTCTGATAAGCTCAAATCCACTGTGATGAAACCTCCGCCCAAAAGAACATGGATCTCAATGATTGCATACAACCAGCATGAGCGAGAGCTCAGCGAGCTGAAACCGCCGCTGGTTAACTATCTTTTCCCCACAGACTACAATGACGCCAAAATTTACATTGGGTTTCCAACAAAACAGTCCACTTCATTGCGAAGTCACCTTTTAGCGTCCGGTCTCATACCAACAATGGAACGTACTGCAGTTGACATGTCAAATGCGGTGGTGAAGGATTGGAACCAGGAGTTACTGTACATGTCTGGTATCCTGGCCCGAGTTGTTTATGAGCATGAGCTGGAAGTAATAGTTTCCGGGAAAGTGCCTATCGCCGACCAGATCAAGCAAGCTTGCTATATCATGAACAGATTTGAGTTTGATCAATCTGCACCTGACGCCATGGTGGGAATATGCCTTCAAACTGGGTTTTGGGACTGCTTATCATCTTTGAATGTTCCCTCTAACCATGGGATCATGAATTCGAAAAAGGTCAGAGTTGTAGATGAACCTTCGCTGGAGATCTTTTGCCACAAGACCAATATAGTACCCAAGGTTGTTTACGAGCAGGCTAAGAAGTTTATCCAGCAGGCACAGCAACGGGGCCAGCTCCAAGCTATCGAGCGTGCTGATATCCTCAGCGAATTGCAGTCACGAACGCTATCAGTCAAGGAGTTTGCAACATTTGCAGAATACTCGGGACTGGATTCAACTTTGATGAACGCGATAGTTTTGAGCGATGATTCTTCCAAATCGACCTCTACCTTCCCTCTGGCCCTGATATCCACCTACCAGAACAAGATGGTTATTGAACGAGGTAAACCTCTCCCCAGAACATGTCTGCCATGTGAGTATATCGAAAACATCAGTCTCAGGACTCTGGAGGAGAAGCTGAAATGGACGGAGCTAGATGTTGTTTCCTGGGTAGAGTTTCTGGTAGAAGACTTGACTACTTTACCAGACGAGTTCTCGCTTGTGCTGAACCCAAAGTTCAGTGGCAAAGTACTCAAGAAGGTGGACGACCAGTTTGGCGGTGGATTAGATTCTGACAGGAAAGCAAGAGTCTTCAAGGCACTTCGGCCGCTTTCTTGCATGCCTACAGTCAATAAGGGCATGAGGCAACCCGCTGAAACTTATCTGGAGCCTATCACGCTTTTCCCAGACTTGCCTGTTCTTGATAGAGAGATTGTGACTACTTCATCTGGGTTTTTGTTCCAGTTAGGACTGCGGCGGTCAGTGGACATGAGCTTAGTGCTCAATCTCCTCGAAAGCGGCGAAATGAAGTGGAATACTTTGCATGTCGTGAAGTATCTCACGTCGAACCGGAACACGCTCAAGGATAGCGACTGGAAAGTATTGCGGTCTGGTCGGTTCTTTAAGGGCACTGCTAGCAGCAAAGCAAAGGGTGACAGGTTTAGGTCACATGACCTTTACGTTCCAAACGAGGACCTCAAGACTCTGGGGTTCAATACTCTGGTATGGGAAGAGGATGGCTGGAACCCTCGGAGCTCTGAGGCTAAGCTGCTCGTTCAGGATCTAGGGCTCAAATTGCACCCCGCTGCTGGTGAGCTTTTTGAGGCTGCCAGCAAATCGAAACGAAATTCAACAGTTGCCATTCGGTTTTTTCTGGAGAATCCCAGTAGCTATTCTGCTCATGATGTGAAAGCAGCGTCGGCGTCTGCTGAACTCAAGTTTCTTCCTGTAGTAGGAGGCGGCTATGAGTCGCCTAGGGGATGCTACTCTGCCCCTGAAGTCGGCGTTTTCGGTTTGCCTATCATACAGGAGCATATGAGGGCAGATGCTGCCAAGTTTGCGGTCGAAAAAGCACCAAGCGTTCATGTTTTGATCAAGCATCTAGTAGACTGGGCCAAATATCGCCGTGAAGGGGTGACTAGCGAGGAGGTTCAAACTTTAGATGAGATGTTTAGCTATCTCTCCATGAGGTTGAGGGACATCTCCAAGGGCGATATTGAAATGTGTCAGCGGAACCTGATCATCCCCGTTGGCACTCCAGAAAAGGCGAAAGGCTCAGAGAAACGAAGAGTCAGGTTGCAGTACCCAAAGCAGTCTTTTATGCATCCGCAAGCTGGGACTGAATCCAGTGCCAATGCCTTTGTGTATCAGGTTTTTGACTTCATCAGCACCTCTTTCATTACGGGTACAAGCAGACCGTTCCTTGGTCATATTGGCGTTAGGTACGAGCCAGAGTTGATTGAAATCTTCCGGGCGGTGGTTGAGTCACCAGAAACTGTGCTAAGTCTTGCTGGCGAGAACCTCAAAAAGTACTCAGGTCTGCTGCAAGCTATCAGTGACGGGTTCGACAGTATTGAGCGCCAAGACCCGAACCTTGCAGTCAAAGCGCACGGCGCTCGGTTTTTACTTGGAGTAAGTCATAGTAAGAACGACACTGAGGGGACGGACGACTATGATGAGAACTCTACTGACTATGATAGCGATGCGCATTACTCGCTGGTCAAACCCTCTGAGGTGGTGATTATCGACGACGTGGTGATATTCAACCATTTTAGAGGCTATATCAGAACTGCGCCACAGGACTCAATGCTAGAAATGGGGCTGTACTCCAAAGTTGGCGTGCGAAAGTTATCGGAGGTGGTCACTACGAGTTATAAAGTGGGAAAAGTTATTCAACAGGAAGATGAGCTTGACAAGCTACGTACGCGCATTTACGAGCGTAGTAGGCTGTTTTTGGAAGGCCGCCCCACTCAAGAGAGAGCCATCAGACGAGGGGCTGACTTAGCGGCGAGGTTCGATATCCAGCTTGTTACAGCGCTACGCGTCGAAATGAAAGTTACGGATGTAGTTGCTGGCGGTGCTCTGATCCCCAAGGTTAGCGAGGTCACCAGCGCCGTCTATACTAAAACGCCCCCCCGCAAGGGATGTCTCTATGTGTGCATGACAGATTTCGACTGGCTCCATGTGAGTCAGGCGCTTATCAGTGTGTTACTCAATGTGCCTAATGCTGAGGCAGTTATTGTATTCGAGACACAGCTGCGCTCCAATCTGCGAGACCTCCAACGACGTGGTGTGGACGTTAAGAGGCTGCTTTTGAAAGAACGGCGTCAGAAGGAAGAGGAAAAAGTGAAGCTGGAGAGAGAGGAAGAAAAGAGGGTAAGAACCGAAGAGGCTCATAAGCTGCAACTGGAAAAGGAGAACCAGAAAAGGCTTGAGTACGAAAGGGAGCATATGCAGAGTAACGCTCCGATTCAGGCCCAAGTTCGCGCACCAGAAAAGCAGCTGGTTACTCAAGACAAGAGCACAAACCTCGCCTCAGATGCTGATACCCCCCAACAAGCTGCTTTGCAGCCTGTGGGACGTCCTAGCAGCGAAGAAGGTCACAGGAACTCAATGTTTTCCAGCTGGAAGTCAACTTTCAAAAACAAGTTCAACCAAGCTGTTGTTAACAAACCAGGCACCGGACTTGATATCGATGGAGGTCCCGAGAAGTCAGTCGAGACAGGCTCGAGCTCACATGCGGCAATTATCAACCAGGGTCTAGCAATGTCAAGGCCTTATTCCGCTCAGGATCTGAAAGCTCTCAAGCACCAAGACGCTCAGCTGCCAGCTTCTGGTGGGATCTCCAGCCACTGCAATGCTACCGCTATCAATCACATTTTTTTCATGACCCAGCTTCGCGGGCATGGTATGAGGTTTTATGCTAGTCAAGGCGTGCAGCTCGACAACACTATTCTCATGGAAGCTGGCCGGTTTGAGGGAGTTCTACATGATCTGGCGTCAGTTTATTCAACAGGAGTTGGAAACCTGTTCGGGTCGTTCCAAATGTACTTGGAACCCCATGGAAACGAAATTGCCTTCAACTATGGAGGTAGCTTGTTCTTCAACCTGTGGTACTTCCCTCTAGAGATGAGATCTTCCCAGCATGGCGGCACCATGGCGATAGCAGCGAGACGGGCTTTTGGCAGTGATGGGTGGAATCGGCCTGATACGATGGACTACTGGTATCCTATTATAGCTCATGAGCTCGCCCACAACCTTGTCAGCTCGCATGGAGAGAGCCATTCGAATGTGAGTGAGATGTACATCCAGTACTTTTTGGCCAACTACCGACACGAGCTTTCTGACAAGTGATTGTAAGGGCTCACTGCCCAACGCGACGCTTCAGTAGTGTTATAAATACAAATTTTTTTTTTTTTTTGATCAAGAGTGGGGCTGAGCCTCATCGCGATAGATCCCTTTGGGGAGAATTGCGGTTTTAGAGTTCCTTAATAGAGTCTTTCTCGCGCTAAACGCTCTGACTTGAAAACGCCTTTCTGGGGAACACGGGAAGCTCGCGTGTCTACTTCCCGAAACGGATAAGGCTATCAATGAGAAAAGATGTGGTTATAACGGGCTATAGAGTTTAAACGATTGTTTATCTCTAACCCGTTAAAAGCTTAATTCGGCTGAGCTGAGTTTCAGGGGTAATTCCTCAAACGGAATTTTTCGCTATCTGATCGGCTGCTAGCCCAGATATGCTGCAAATCTGTTACTCCCTTAACCATCTCTGACTTGACCAGTTATAACTGGAACAATCCCGTCACGCCTCAGGCTCAGGCTTGGACCAACATGTAATCTTTTGGAAGCACACTAGACTGACGGGATATAAATACACGCGTCAAACTGTCCACTCTCTGCAGCGATGTATACCTGAAACCCCGTTGTCAGGCGACGGATACAATATATGGCTCTTTGATCGAAGGTCTTCCACAAAGGTAGCACGCCTTAAAGTTCTATCAAAAAGTTCCCAAAGCACCTGCAGAGCTCGACATCAAAATGATGGAAGAGTCAATGTGGGTTTCATCAGTCGTATTTTTCAGAACTTCGGCTTTAGGGGCTCAAAAGATAACTTACTCTAAAGAACCAATAAATTTCCCGTCCCGTAAAGAGATATTTGAATGCTAGTCCCCTTGTTGTCCAGGGGGAGGGGTATGCATGCAATGCTGTGTATGCAATCTGCAGGCACCAAACTCTCGACAGGAGAGAAATAAGCTGCATCGCAGACTGGCGGGCAAGATCGCGAGAAGATGGCGAGCCGGGGCCCGGGATCCCAAAGCGTGACTTGCCTCTGCCTGATCGGCTGCGCTGCATAACTCGAAAACCAGAACGGGCCACTTTCTGCCCTCATTTGCTGGCACCTGAAACTGCAGACTGCAGGCTCTGGATATGTAAACAGCTGAATTATGTGATGGGTAGCAGGACCCGGAAGGTCGAACAGCGATCTTCAGGCATGGCCAAGCTGATCAGGTACTCCCGCCAGGAGGGGCAGTATTCAATGAGCGAAAACTTGTATATATATACGCGCAGCCCCCCCCATCAAACCTCCCTCTCCTCCTTACCTCATTGCCCGACTTTTGCTTACAAGAATGTGCCCCGTCTGGACTAACCGCGTAGTGGCATCTAGGATCAGGTAGCTGTCTCTGCTCTGCTTTCTTTATATCTTGCGCGCACATACTTCGAAGCACTGAGCAAAGGGCCATTTGGCCATCATGAGGCTCAAGGAGGCGAGGAAGAGCACACAAGCCCAAGTGGCTACTCAGAAGAGAAAATCACATGCTAGGGTGCCCTCAATCTCATCGTCGATACTACTGGCTCCATTACTTCCTGACTCCTCATGCTCTCTGATCTCATGTGGAACCTGTGCTGGAGTGTCAAAGACAGGGAACACGCAGGAGCTGGGCAGCAAGGAAGCCGACTCTTTCCTGGCTCTCCATTATCATCATATCTACAGCAAAACCAAAGCAACGAGCCAAACACACAAGTATACCCCACTGGCCCCAGGAAAGGAAAAATGCCTTTATTGTGGGCTCTACGATCATACTACTATAACGTGCCCACATGTGAGCCACGCTAGCTGACTTTGTTTTCGGCCTAAACAACAATTTCAATACACCACTCAAGCGAGTAGATCCTACACAAGCTTCTCATGGCTGGTCCCAGAGAGGAGAGACTTTGTCGCTAAAGCCCACCGGCGACACCACTTATTTATGTATATTTATAACTTACTTTTTTGCCTTTTTATGGACTCAACCCAATGTCGGACTTAATAGCCTCATTACACGCTAGCTTTGCCGTCCGTCATGCTAGACATGGTGAGTCCACGAGTGAGCTGAGAAGCATTCACGATAACCTGCTAAAGTAGTCTAATTAACGGGTCACGCGTGCGCGCCAAAATTCAACGATCAGGTGATCACCACGCTAGAAACTCGATCTTGGCCGGATCCGCGACCGCGGGTCCCGCCGGGATGATGGCCTAAGCTGGAGCCTGCATAAAAAATTTTAGAGCCACTAACGGGGTATACAGATCACACTGCAGCCTCGCTAAACGTATCGAGGCTCTGTCTACCGGTAGCAATGGGCAAATCAAGCAAAGACAAAAGAGATTTGTACTACAGGAAAGCGAAAGAGGACGGATGGAGAGCTCGGTCGGCATACAAGCTGTTACAGCTTGACACACAGTTTCATCTATTATCTGGGCCAACGCGAGTAGTGGACCTTTGTGCTGCTCCAGGGTCGTGGTCTCAGGTTTTAGCCAAAAAGCTGAACTCGGCTGACCCATCATCAGATGCCAAGATTGTCGCAGTGGACTTGCAGCCTATGGCCCCTGTCCCTGGTGTAACTACCTTACAAGCAGATATCACACATCCAAGAACACTGGACCTAATTTTGGAACTGTTCGGAGGCGAGCCTGCTGATCTGGTGGTATCGGATGGGGCTCCAGACGTCACTGGCCTACATGATCTAGATGAATATATTCAGGCTCAGCTGATTCTGGCCGCATTACAATTGGCTACAGCCTTGTTGCGGCCTGGAGGGACTTTTGTTGCAAAGATTTTCAGAGGAAGGGATATCGACTTGATGTATGCTCAGCTGGGCAAGCTTTTCCGAACGGTGGTCTGTGCAAAACCAAGATCTTCTAGAGGATCATCTATGGAAGCATTTATAGTATGCCAGGGGTACTCCCCAAGACTAGGCTGGCAACCGTTCAAGGGTGATCTATCCACCTCCGACTACTTTGCTCAGCAGGGAATCACCTTGGACTTGGATAAGAACCTCGAGAGCCAGCCTGAAGAGAGAGTTATCGCACCCTTTGTTGCATGTGGAGATTTGTCTGAATACGACTCAGATGCTACTTATACCCTCGACAAATCTGTTGCATCTTTGTCACTGGACCCTGTTCAGTCGCCGACGGCACCCCCATACAAGCGAGCGGTTGAGATGAAGAGGCAGGGCTTACTGAACCCATAAGACACAATGAGCACTTATTTATAGAATTTATATCATGAGAGAAAGAAAAAAGCAACACTAAGCGGAAAGTTTCTAATTGTTCACTTCGGGCTTCATGGTGGGGAACAGCAGAACCTCCTTAATAGTGTTGGAGTTCGTCAAGAACATGGCCAATCTGTCAATACCACATCCCCATCCTCCGGTAGGGGGCAGACCGTACTCCAAAGCATTGAGGAAGACCTCATCGATCAATTGAGCCTCGTCATCACCTTGAGCCTTCTGGTTAGCCTGCTCTTCGAATCTAGCCCTCTGATCAAATGGGTCGTTCAACTCGGTGTAAGCATTGGCGATCTCCTTGGTAGCAACAAACACCTCGAATCGCTCGGTCAGACCAGGGATATCACGATGGTACTTGGCAAGAGGAGACATGAGCTCTGGGTGGCCAGTGATGAAACTGGGGTTGATGCACTTGTCCTCAATGTACTCGCCAACAAGCTTGTCGAGCATTCTGGCGTTGGTCAATGGTGGAGGACAGTCAAGCTTCTTCTGGATCAGGATATCCTTGAGGAACTTGTTGGTCTCAGCAGTGTGCAGCTGATCTCTTGCAGGGAACGTGACATCTAATCGCTCCTCCAAAGTGGAGATCATATCGTATCGTGGCCAAGGTCGGCTGAAGTCAATCTTCAAGGTCTCGCCCTCAGCTCCGTCAGGCTGGTACTCGATAACGTAGCTACCACAAATTTCCTTGACCATCTCACTGAAGAGAAGCTCAGTGGTGTCCATAAGGTCGTAAACATCAGCATATGCCTGATAGAACTCACAAGTGGTGAACTCGGGGTTGTGGGTCATATCAATACCTTCGTTACGGAATTGTCTGCCGATTTCATAGACTCGCTCCAGGCCACCAACAATCAGCTCTTTCAAAAACAACTCGGGAGCAACTCTCATGTAAAGATCCATGTTCAAATCGTTGTGGTGAGTAATGAATGGCTTGGCGGTTGCTCCACCAGCAATCAGGTTCATCATTGGGGTCTCGACCTCAATGAAGTCTCTAGAATCGAAGAAATGTCGAATGAACTTGATAATCTTAGATCTGACAATGAATCTGTTTCTAGTGGTGTTGTTCATAATCAGATCAAGATATCGCTGACGGTATCTGCTCTCCAGATCCTTGAATCCATAATGCTCGGTAGGAAGCATTCGCAAACAAGGGGTCAATAGCGTGACCTTCTCCAAGAAGATGGAAACCTCACCATCACCACCCTTCTTGGGGGCAGTTCGGTAAGGGTGACCGGTAACACCAATAATATCACCTCTTCGCAAGATATCGTGAATAGGGTCCAAAGTCTCGTCACCAGTGGCCTGGGCAACAACCTGGACCTGGGTGCCCTCACCGTGAAGAACGTAGAACTTCAGCTGGGTTCCGCTCTCACGCTTGACGTGAATTCTACCAGCAATAGAGATGGAGACATCCTTAAGCTCCTCACCACGAGCCAGCTTGGCGTACTTGGCGACAAACTCATTGATCTTCATGCTCACATGGAACTTGTGAGGATAAGGATTGGGCTCATGAGTAGCCCTCAATTCAGTAATCTGGCTAGATCTGATCTCAAAGTACTCGTTGGGGTTGTAATCCTCCTCAGACTTAGCCTTGGGCTTAGTAACAGCAGCTGCAGGCTTAGCAGCAGCCTTCTCAGCCTTCTTACGAGCATTCTCTCTAGCCTTCTGTCTCTTCTTAAGCTCGGTCTTGGAGATTTGCTCACCGGTCTCCTCGTCCAAGTAAGTCTTCTGGAGCTGCTCAGAAGCCTTGTCAACTGCGTCACTCATTGCTGCCAATTTCGTGCTGGTTCTTCTGGTCTGAGTGGTTGAGTCACACGAGAAATATTTTTCCGCTGAGAGTTGGGCTTAAAAGGTAACAGCGCTGCCCAAATACTGAAATTTTTCTCGATCATCAGTGATTCTTCACAAGGTCTGGGAGATCAGTGCACATTAACGCGCTGCCATAGTCTGAGCTAATCGGGAATCCCCTACCTGGCGGCGCGGGCGCAGATCAGATCCTGAGGCTAGACTCAAACTCACTAAAGTCAAAACTTTCCACAGCCTCTGTGATATACTGAGGGACCCATTGAAAAATTTCTTAATAGGAACATCACACAATGTTGAAGTCGTAAGTTACCACCATTTTTGGAGCCATCAACACTTGATGCTAACACGTTGAAACAGGCGGAATCAGCCAAGTACGGCGTCGACTCTGAAGCCTGCTTCGACGGCTACCGTTGAGGTCGACTCAGCCGTCGTTCTGAAGCTTGCCAAACACGTTACTGAGGCATACCCTGGCACGGTATCTGGCCAGCTGCTAGGTGCTACCGACCCAAACTTCATCAGACCAGAAGATGTAGAGAAGGATGACAGTGAAAGGGGACGAGTTTACGTGAATTACAGTTTTGCTTTCCCTGCTGGTGCCACAGATGGCGAACTCAATGCTGGCATTCGATCAAAGGCAACCATCAAGTACCGTGATGAGATGATTGAGCATCTGAAAGAAGTGAATGTTGAACCAAAGTCAGTGGGTTTCTATATCAGTGCTCCTATGGGCAAGTTCTACAACTCGGGTATCGTCGAGAACTTGCTGAGTTACCAGTCTCAAGATCCTGATGCAATTGTCCTTGTCTTTGACCCTACCAAGTCGTTGACTCCCGGTGGGAATCTTGCTTTGAGGGCTTATAGACTCAGTCCTGAGTACATCAAGGTCAAGACCGAGTTCGGATCCAAGTTCTCGTCTGGCAACATGTTGAAGTCGGACCTTTCATTCCAAAACATATTCAAGGAGCTACCTCTGACCATCAAGAACTCTCACTTGGTCACCCTGTATTTGCAGACTCTATCACCTGCCAAGGATTACGACAACTTGGCTATCTCTATTGATTCTTATCTGGAGCAGAACATTGAGGGCATTTTTGAGTCTGTCGACGAGTTCCAATCTGACCAGTGGTCTTTTGGATATTACCAGCGTTCAGTGCAGCGTGAGAAGACCAAGGTTGACCAATGGATCCAAAACAGACAAGCTGAAAACATCACACGACAAGCCAGGGGCGAACCATCACTCCCTATTGATGAATGGAAGACCATATTCAAGTTCCCTGAGGAACCCTCGCGTCACGAAAACATGCTGATCTCGGGTCAGCTCAACCAGTACTGTGAGCAGATTGAGGACTTCTCTGCTACTGTCCTGCCCAAAATGTACTCAACCCAGAACTACATGGAATAGAACTGTACTGTATACACTTATTTTATAAGATATGAAATTTTCTTATTTTTATGCGAACTTGGCCTTGGCTAGTTTATGTCAAGTCGTCGAACTTTGTGTTGTAACACAAGACAGGGTTTGATCATTTTATTAGGTCAAGCCTGTGGAGAATCAAGCCTATTTAATTCTGAAAAACACGACTGTAAATAGCCAGCACACATTACTATGGAGGCCACTGCGCCATTACGGCCAGACGATGTGATCTCTCAAAAGATCAGCAGCATTCTCGCTGTGTCAATGAGGATAGACCAAATGTCCTCAATGCGGACAGCATTGAGGGCTCTTGATACACGGCTCGGCGGTGAAAACACGATGGAATCGCGTCGTCAATTACGATCAAACGTGGAGCGTGAAGTGATCAAGAACAGCGGAGAAACCTTGAGGGGGTTCAGCGACCTGGTGCAAAGAATTGCTGGTATCCAAGATACACTAGGGCTGGTGGAGGACAAATTTCGAGCAGTAAAGCAGTCCACCGAGAATGCATACAGAGATTCTTCTGGGGCAGTCAAAGAGTCGCATAAGTTAAGAAAAGAGCAAACGTCGATAAAAGTGAAACTAGCATTGCTCGAGGCATTCAAGTCAGCTTTCGTGATCTCACCGCATGAAATTGAGGTTCTGTCATCGCTAAGCTCTCGGCCTGACGACGAGTTTATCCGCATACTGGGAAAGGTCAAGAAAATCCACCAGGATTGTTCTGCACTGTTGATAACTGATGGAGAAGAGGGCGTCGAGATCCTGAGCAGAATGTCTGACTACCTGGAAAAGGGATATGATAAGCTGTACTACTTTGTGGAGAAAGACCTGAAGCAACTCTCAGGGCAGTATATGCAAATAGACAAGCCACTGAAGAAAAGCCTTGTGCTGCTCGCTGAACGGCCACGGCTTTTCCAATCTGCATTGCTAGGATTGTGCGAATCTAGACGGCGCAACCTGACTGATGAGTTCCAACGAGCACTGGCTGCAACTGGGCCCGGCTCCAAACCATTGGACATTTCGTCACATGACATCTTGAGGTACTTTGGTGACCTGCTAGCATGGATTCACGGAGCCGCTGTCAGTGAGCGGGAAAGCTGGGTGGCTCTTTTTGAAAACGATGAATCTGTTACGACAAGCTTGAAGGAAGGGTTGGCCAACGAGCCCTGGTTTGCACTAAATTTGACGAAAACTATAGATAGCCAAGTCGATAAGGTTACAGAGGGCCTAGTACGGCCTTTGAAACTCCGGGCAGAGAACTCGCTGAGACAGGAATCAAGGGTGACAGTACTTTACAAGGCAAGAAATGTCTTGGTGCTGTACAGGTCGCTTTTTCAAAAGCACTTCAGCGGCCATGCGGCCATCATGAAGGCTATTGATTCACTGATCCAATCCTGCCTGACTCAGTTTGAGTCGTCACTAGAAGCCAAGATCCTGTCAGTAAGAGACAATCTTTCCTTGGCAGAATCTGACGCGCATAGCCTCCAGGCTCCGGATTTTCTAGTCGAGGCCGTCGATGACTTGAAGGTAGTTCTAGCCACTTTCGAAAGCTCGGTAGAGTATGACCCGGAGTCTAAGGACATTCGACAGTTCATTGAACAGATGGTCGAGCCATACCTAGAGTGCTGCTCTAGGATCGCCAGTGATATGAGTTCTCTCAAGTCAGAGATTTTCATGATCAACTGTCTGGAACATGTGAGAGCAGGGCTGGTCTTATTCATTGTTGGGTTGTACAAGCTGAACCAGCTAGAACGCCGTGTTGACGAACTGACTGACGGTTTGGTTATGATTCAATACAATCAATTCTTGGAAACCTCGGGGGTAAGAGCTAGCGAGTCTGATCTCAAAGATAAGAACACTGTCCTCAAGTTGTCGAGTCAATTGGACGAGTTTCTACCCACTGCATCAATGGAGTCTGGGCAGCTTTTGCATAACCTCATTTCTCCAAGACTGGCGTCTTCGGTATCTTTACGGGCTTCGCTACAATTTGTCCAGAAGTTCGAGCAGCTGTCTGCTGAGATTGCGGAGATCTACGGGGCAGAAGAGGCGAAGCTGATCTTCCCGCGAACAGTCGACGAGGTTCGAGTTCTTCTAGCTGTCTAATTGCTAGCACTCTCTACTTATCTTTGACTGTCGGTAGCTAACGGCTGCTTAGGACGGTCTTCACATGTGAATAAGCTCCTCTCTAGCTTACGCTGGATCGGCAGGTCCAGAAAACATCACATGATTTATGAATTGTCTTATATTCGGTAAAAGGCATCAAGGACCTAATCGACGTGATGCTGAGTAGGCTGCTAGATAGCAAAATCTCGGCGATTCCGGGCATGGAGCCAGAATCTACAAACAAAATGTTAGCTGATGGCCTAGCCTCTGGTCTGTGGGCATCGCGAATCAGTTGACTGCATTAGTCATTTCGCGGCATCAAGCGGAGATTTCGTTGTTGCCAAAACCACAGCCGGCATCTCACGCCCGAAGTTATATAAAGTCGCGTATAGCCGCATAACGCAATTAAACAACAAATTGGTTCCTGATAATCACCCGGGGCCAGCGGTACTTTTTGACTTTTCGGTAACCGCCACTGCTTGCTGCCATTTATCCGAGACCACCAATTATTCAGATATATTATAATAAGACAGGCGCTGAGGGCCACTACTTTTGCACAAATCTCATTTTTGTAGACCGACTGGGCTCATACATAAAATCATGGGACGTCCTAGGGTAAGTTCTCTTGAAGCTCATTCATACCAGGAAAACTCCTTTGAACGTCACTAACTGTTTTCAAGCTAATCTTGCTCGTCCGCCATGGCGAATCGGAAGGCAACTGCGACAAGGCGGTGAACCGTGTCACTCCTAATCATCTGGTTTCTTTAACAGAAACAGGTCACCGGCAGGCCGAGAATGCTGGTAAGAGGTTACTAAGCATGCTAAAGCCAGACGACAACGTTGTGTTTTACACTTCGCCATATAAGCGAGCGAGACAGACTACAGAAGGGATAATTTCAGCCTTGAAAGGCGCGGACATAGAGTACAGGGTGCATGAGGAGCCAAGGTTACGGGAACAGGATTTTGGAAATTTTCAGGGCAATGCAGAGGTAATGAGAGATATTTGGACGGACCGGTCGAGGTATGGACATTTCTTTTACCGCATACCCCATGGAGAATCCGCCGCAGACGTTTATGATCGCTGTGCAGGGTTCAATGAGACGTTATACAGGCAGTTCTCTTCTGACAAGTTCCCCAGCATTTTGGTTCTGGTTACGCATGGAATATGGGCTAGAGTCTTTCTAATGAAATGGTATAGGTGGACCTACGAAAAGTTTGAGTCCTTGAGGAACATTCCACACTGCCGTTTTATCGTAATGGAGCAGAAAGTTGGTACAAACAAGTACGAACTCAGGTCACAGCTAAGAACGTGGGACGATCCTGAAGATGAGACTGAGGGGTTACTGAAGAATCTGAGTGGTTCCTCAGAGTTCAGCTCACTAGAAACAGAGGACCTCAAAAAGATAAAAGAGAAGGAAGAAAGGATACAACAGGAGTTCAACCGCTATAAGCGTGGCTGATACTCCTTATTATTATGCATTAACTATAACTTAATACTTATCATATGGTCTTGAAGGCCGTAGCTCGATCCTGATAAGCGGGAACGGGCACTGTTGCCGAAATAAATAGATGATAAAGAGGCTTAGCTTTGGGCCAAAGCGACTCTGGGCGGTTTCTTGCCTCTTCCGTACCCTTCCTTGGAGTAATAGTCCATTGGGTAGTAGTTCTGCCACTCCTGGTCTTCGTTTAATGCCACCATGGCTTCATACGGAGTCAGCAGCGGACGAGGGAAAGCGTATCCCCAATCAATTGACAGACGGGGGCAAGCCACCTGAATCCAACAGTCAACGGACTCACTAAACTGGCTCATTTTCGTGGGCAGAATCTCAGATAGAACAACTCTAACAACTTCGATTCCATGTGCGATAAAAGCTTTCTCGAGCATGTTCAACGTGTGTGGGTTCCCTTGTCTGCCCAAAGATCCTAAAATGAGTCCAACCTTCTTAGCTCCTCGTGCCGTCTTGATGGCGTCCCGTCTCAGACTGTACATCTCGGCATGGTCGTACTCCTCTATGGTAAACTTGCGGTCGTAAGGGTCATACTTGTAGGCGGTAATCTCTGGGTTGTGGATCATGGCAGACTCTAGATGGAATCTGCCATCTCCTATATACACAATCGCCGTGTAACTCTGATCAAGGCGGGCTGAAGTGCAGCCCAAAACCTCACCCTTAGAGAGAGGAAGTGCTTGAGGAGCGATAGCTTCAATCCCTGTCCGTTGGTATAGTCCGTCATTAGATTTGCTGTTCAGCAATGCATGTACCGTTGGGTTAAACTGGATCGTGCTAACCAATGCTAGCCTTGATCCTCTGGGAAAGTTCTTAGCCAAAGTGGCTATGAGATGATTTCGGTCAATGTCAATGGTGACAAAGACATATAGTACCCTAATTTGAGTCACATCGACTGGTACTAAACACGAATGAGCATAGTGTACCATTAGGTCGCACCCCAATGCTCGAGCAGTAAAATCATCGATACAGCAAGCTCCATACGTCACATCTCCCATCACGACGGTTTCAGCCCCGCAAAACTGCTCCAATATGTCGGCTATCACGCATGAGTATACCAAAAGTCCCTCTGGCATCTGGAGAGCGACTTTCTTGGCATTATGCCGACGTATATTCCAGACTGTTTTGTGAATTTCAAAATTGTAATTTGAAGGAAGTAGCTCGATAGCACGATTTAGCTCCCTGTCATGCAAAATCTCGTCTGGTACTTGGTTGACTGAGCGACCAGTGCCAGGTCTAGGCCTGGAGTCTACTTTCACCACAGCATCTCCATTCACTGGCAAATTTTCCGTTTCAACAGTTTTAGCTTGACCAGCAGCTTTTCGCCCCACAAACCGCCTCCGCGGTTCCATTTTGGGAGTGAGGCGTATCACAGCTCAAGGCACTATGAGCTCCACAGCTTTGTGCACGCCCTAACAGTTGTGCCAAAAGTAAATGAAGTCCCCTGAAGTGATGCGTATCCTGGGCGGCCTTGCAACACTATTCTACTTCAACTTTGAGGGTTCCAAGTGACTAATGTCACCAAGTTGATTGAGTTGATCAGTATTTTTTTTTTTTTTTTTCCTAGCCTGCCAGGATCTTTAACGATTTGCTCACCGAGACGGTGCCAGACCAGATCGCGGACGTAAACGGTTCTCAGCGGCCTCACTTTGAAGGTCCCCGGACTACAAAATGCTCGGCCAGCCCGATACAGGTCTGCCCAGCGCCAGTCACGTGGTCACCCTCATCCGGTCGCGTGCGATCTCGCTGCGCCGCTGTTAATTAAATGAATTTTTCAGCCGAAGCCTGCATGCTCGCAGGTTAGCTGCTCAGTGATATGTTCTCCAAGCAACTGGATTCTGTACAAGTAGCTGTTGCTTCACGAAGCTTTGGTTGAGATTTGGACGGCTCGCTGAATGGACTTCACAGGTGCAGCTTCTATTTCCCAGATTGCTAGCAGCCTTGAGCTATAATAAAACACAAAGCTAGAACAAGGTTATAAAGAAGCGAACTTCCACAAGATATACGGAACCTTTTTGCGAGGTCTTTGGCATAATCTCGCGCTTTCATAATGATCACTCCAAGCTTCAGCGTGAGTCAAGACAATGGCCATGTTTTCATCAAAATCCATGCTCCATTTATCAAATCATCTGCCATTGAGTTTTTTGTTGATGGAGAATTATTTATTTTCAGCGTTCACCCGTATTATTTGCGGTTACGCTTCCCTGGACGGCTAATTGACGATGAGGAACATCCAGGGGCTGCAAAGTACGACATGCAGTCGGGTGATATCAATGTAACTCTTCTGAAGGAGACTTCAGGAGAGACATTTGAGGATCTGGACATGCTGTCCAAGCTGCTTGCTCGACAAAATGAGCAGCCCAAGCCGACAGAAAAGAAAGGCGCATTGATCCAGGAGGTTGGATCACAGCCAGCAACTGAAGAGTCTGATCTCGGTACTATACAGAAGGAGGCAGAGCAATTCGACTGGGAAATTCCACAAGAGATCAACGAGGGTAATACTGAATTGTCCTCTGCAAAATACGGTTTTGACAATCAGTACTCTGAAATTGTAGGCGTTTCGGTCGCCAATGGGAATGATATAAATGATCTATCATCTCCAGATACAATGACAGCGGATGAGAGGTCTGCAGAGTGCAAGTATTTAGAGGATGAAAAGTTTGATCCGGATTACTATCTCTCAGACTTGTTTGATAACCCTTATATTGCAGAGGCTCTCATACCATTTCAGGTTGAGCACCAGAAAGATGACGCTTTGACCGAATCTGAGCGTGACTTGGTTGTCCAGCGGCTAAAAACTAATCTACTACCGGTGACGCATCCAAAAGGTGCCTATATTGGGCTGCTCTCAATCATATTTGCGTATTGCTTTGATCTCAGAACAACTCTAGGCGAGCCAACAGTCGAGTCTGCATGGACGGTTGGGAAGCTAACACCATTATTTGCATGTTTAGACTCCAACTTTTCTACAGTACTGCATATGATGGTAAGATGCACCAGACGTGCACTTGCCTATCCATTGTACAGAAACTGGGATCTGGTCAACAAAGTCTGGCACGATGTCCTAACAATTCTCACGTCAAGTTCTAATGTGAGACAAGTGATATTGAAGATTCTGCTCAAACTCATTCCAATGTTTGACGAGGACAGGTATCATGTGTACAACAGAATCTGGATCTACGATTATGCTGTGTGGTGCCAGACTGCTGCGGCAGACAGTGTTTTTGCTGCTTTGTCGAATGAGCTGGAGAAGGGACTAAAAACCATGACCAAAACTAGTTTGGGATGGGACATTGATGAACTTGAAACTGCAGCACATGAGGCGATGAACGAATGAAGCGCTTAAGGATTAAGTGATTTCATGTAACTAGACCAACATGACTTTTTGAGGATGGACTCCACTGAGCAGGTAGCGAGTTTCTCTTCAGGCAAATAGCAAAAATCATAGATACAAATCAATTATAAGTTACAACTATAAAGACACAACTATAAAAACACAATAATAATAATAATAGTAATAATAAAAATAATAATAAAAAATAATAAAAACTTGGAGCAAAATGCCGCCATTTGCGGCAACAGCATACTCCAGTGTATCAAGAGCCACAAACTAGGCCGACCTTTGGTCACTCAACATGAAACCGACGCCATACTTCTTGGACCTTTCAGTAATGCTCTCTTCATGGCTTTGGCTAGCAGAGCGTGCCTCTTCAACGGGCGTGGTAGTTCCACTGGATATACCAGTCTTGGACTCAGTACGAGTTCCCCCAGAACTCGCGGGCTTGTCAGTTTCCAGAGGTTCCGAGGAGTTAGCACTAGCAACGCTTGCCAACATCCCAACGCCAGTGACTGGTCCCTGTCTCGGTTGTGCTGAGTTCTCACGCCCGGGAACTTGTTGACGTTGCTGTTGCGGCTGTTGAGGCTGTTGAGGCTGTTGAGGCTGTTGAGGCTGCTGAGGCTGCTGAGGCTGCTGAGGCTGCTGTGCCCGTTGAGCCTGAAATGTGGGGTATCTAGATGACGAGTCCCCGCCAAGAAAAGAGGCTTCAGACCGATGCCTAGAATGGCCCAATCCCCGTCTCCTGTTTGATTGTACATTTGCCGCAAGCATTGCAGTTGACGTAGCCCTAGCAGACTCAGCAACGCTAGAAGATGACGGAGGCGACAGAGCACGCTCGTGGATTGATCTTCGCCGCTTGGCCATCTGGTCTGACGAAAGCTCAGAACCCGACGAAGACATCCCACCTTTAGAGGAGGCACCGCTGTCCCTCTTAGGCGACGGGCCCTTGTGTTGGTTGGGCTGCCAGTGATGAAATTGAATAACGTGCTGCATTGACGAGGGTGAAGATGGAGGAGGCACAGTCAGGGGTTGCTGCGGTGGCGGGTGGGCCCCGCTACCAGCTGCCCAACTCCTGACAGTGTTCGTTCTATTAGGGGAAGTGAGCAAAGGGACCGACGAAACCGATGTGTGATGCTGATGCCCCGGTCGAAACCCTGGTGGCGGTGAGACTCGGGAAGTTTGCTGCGGAGCCTGAACCATCTGCTGCTGGGATGCTAGTTGCTGTTTGGCCTGATACTCGGAAAGCATCATCGGCTGTGGTGGCAAGGATAGATTCCTATGGTGATGCGACTTTGCTGAGACTGCTCCCACCGAGCTATTGTAAGGGTTGGAACCTCCCGCCGATGGCTGTCTCAGTGGCAAGGCGGGCACAGCCGCCATACTAGCAGGTGTTTGTCCCGCTGTTAAATTTGGAGCCAGTGCCGAAGATGCTGCGGCTGCTGCGGCTGCTGCTGCGGCGGACGCACTTGACATATCCTGCGCACCATCCACGAGCACCATCTGTCTGGGCTGCTGCTGCTGTTGGAGCGTTTGTGCTCCTGTTCCGGGTGGCGGCGGCGGTGGTGGCGGCGGCTGATGATGATGCTGTTGCTGTAATGGCTGCTGTGGTACATATCCACTTCCACTGCCAAGTCCCGGGGGAAGACTCATTCCTGGGGGAAGTGCTCCACCAAACAGCAGTGGAATGTTGAGAGGAGGGATATTGAGTCTCATAGCCTCATGTAACAACTCCAAGCTAGACTTCCTGGTCTCTAGACGATAGTACTCTTGCTTGGTCCGTTCCTGTTCAGCTCGTAGTTTCAATGCCTCCACCAGCGACTCAGAAGAGTAGTTCCAGGTCGAGACGCCAGACCCTAATAGTGTTGAAAGGGTGACGTCCTCCTTTGGCACATTATATGGATTCTGCTGCTGTTGCTGCTGATGGCGCGGCAGTAAAGATTGCATTAAATGCGGTGGCTGTGGTTGCAAAGACTGAGACCTTTGATGATGCTGAAAAACTTGACGCAACGGAGCTGCATGGTCTCGCTGCTCGTGCTGTAATTCACCCTCTGGGACGGAAGTTGGCCCTTGAGACTTATCATCAGCGTTTGAGGCACTGGAATCATTGTTCAATCTTAAGGCCTCCTGGTGGCTCGATGTCAGCCTACCATTATTAGCGGGAGCGTCTTCCGCAGAGAGCTTTTTATGTGTCTTCGTGTCTGAGCTCACGTCCGTAGTCGAAGAGTGCCGTACCGGCACACTGGGAGATTCTGATCGGTCGGTCATTTTTGAAAGCTGCTTGCTTTGGCTAGCTCCAAGGATATCTTTGGCCGGTGCAGAGGTATGCTCATTATCTGCCTGCATTTGACTGTTGTGTTCATGAAGGTCTCTATCTGAGGTCATTGACCGTTGTCCTCTGCTAGCTTCCACAAGGCTGCTACCCCTTGTTGCTAGCGACGGACCCAAATATCCGGCCGCTGCTCTAGAGCTGTACTGTCTATTTAGCCTGGAATGTGTGCTCGTTTCTGGGTTAAGCCGATCTGACTTGATGTACCCTTGCCTTTGCCCTTGAAGGCTGGTTGCAATGCCAAAGTTTCCTACCTCCTCCGCTGGATTATTGTTCAATTGTCTCCTGTCCAAAACGTTTTCTTGATTAGAGAATGACCTGCGATGACTCTCCGAGATTGGGGCCCTGTTGGCCGTTTCATGTACTCTGAGTCCTTCTGCTGCATCCAACAGCGCCGAGAAAGCAGTGCTTTTGCTTTTGCCTACTTTTTCAGTCGAGATCTCCCCTGAATTTTTTGGTGAGGTACTACCGGAAACGGGAGTGCTGTCCCCCTTATCTTCTGAACTTGAAACCACGTTCTCAGAAACCTCAGTTCTAGGCGACAGAGGTTGCCTAGGCTCAGCGGTTATCCCAAGCCCAATCAAGCCTGGTCCACCTGGTAGAATCTCCTTAATTGTCGCGTCAGATTGAGTACCCCAATATTTAGTACCGGGGTTCCTCGAAATGGAGTTGCGCTCGTTTAAATTCTGTGCTGAGACCGCGCTAGAAACCCGTAGCTCTGATGAAGCCTCTTGAAGCTCGCCCTTGCAAGAATGTACAGCGGCCTGGTCTGAGCTCGAGAATTGCTGTTGTGGTTGACTGTCCACCGACGGTTGTTCGCAACCGAGACTATCAGGTCCTTGACGAGCACAAGTAGAAATCTGTCCTGTAATCGAAGGTTTTGACCGCTGACAAAAAAATTGATCTTTAACTTCTTGTTGTTGATGATGATGATCTTGTTGATTTTGATCGCGATCGTTTGGTCGTTGTGCGTCAGCAGTACTTGCTGACAATAGCATGTCGCCTGCAGATGCAAAGTTTATACAATCGGCAGTTGTGAGCTGCAGCAGCGGCCGATGCGCGTCGTCGGAGCTCTTGTCGCGGGAGCGTTTATTGGTATTATTACCAGCGGATCCGGCTACTCCACTCAAGTTTTCACTCTCAATGGGGGTACAGTCAAAGTTGTCTGCACTCGCAGTATGCACGGCGTCATCCTCATTTGCTGGGCTTGCGTAATGAGGCTGAGCATCCTCCTGCTGCTCTCTCTGGTCGGAATTAGGCTCGCCTGTTCCCGCGAACGCGTTTACCGGTGAACCATTGGGGCGCGTCTGGTCGGTATTTTTGTTTGAGAGCTCGAGAGCTGGGCTCGGGCTGAGGCTGTCCTGGTGTTCGTGCTGCTTGTCCTTCAAGCCATCACTAATATATGCAGTCGCATTCATTCCATTTTCATTTTCGCGCTCTGGCCCTAATGTATCTGCCGTGGGTTCTTGAAACATCCCGGATGTGAAAGAACTCTTTTTTTCAGCTGTGGACCTTGGTGTCTCATATTTTATGCAACCCTTACTGCTGGGTTGTATTTTGTACTTTGAGTCCATTGCTGACGATGCTGAAAGGGCCCCCCGAAAATCCGCGCTCGCATTGAGGCCATGAGCCTTTTGGGGTGATTGTAAAGCCTGCATGCGTTTTAACGGCTACTGAATGGCCTGATGCGGGATCTGAAACGCTTGTGACCTCTTGCCGAGCTAATAATAAGAGCAAAGGAGTTCGAAAGGAACCGTTATTATGCTTTTTGCAGCTGGGGCAGTCGATTAATACAACTGTACGAGTTAGTACGCTCTGTGACTGCCAATATCCCTGACTCTATTTGAGTGCTAGTACTTTACCTTGGACCCACTGAAATTTTATAAGCTTCAGGAATTTTTTTCTAGAAGCTATCCCTTACAGGTACAAACGGAGGCCCCTTGTCTCGATACCGGCCTGATCAGTCCGTACTAGTACTTAGGAGATCCAGCCGCAAATATCCTGCAAGTATCTGCTTGATTGATACCGGGTGCTGCTTGATAGCTGACTAGGCTCGGTTAGCGACCTTGTATTTAAATTTTCGCTGGTGGTTCTCCTTGGGAACAGCACAGCAACACGCCCCTGCCAGTAGCCCCAATGGTACATCTTACAGCTTCGTGACACGCCCCGAGCTGTCTTCTGGCGTGTCCGGCGTTTGCTGAAGGTGCATGTCTCAGACATTGACTTATGACTCAATGGCTGCGGTAACACGAATTGGAGTAGCCGAGGGCGGATATTGCATTACAGTGGCCAACGTGCCATGTATCATACTCTCCACCTTATTGTGAGTGCGCTTAAAGGAAAAAATAACAATGAACCAGTCATTGGGACTTACTCGCTTGTTTCAGATTGTTGCCTGTCGCTATCTGAGTTGACGCTGCTAAGAGTTCAAGCTCAAGAGGTCCCACTCTACTCATACAACAGCGGTAGAAGTCTGCTCGTGGAGGTTAGCGTATCACAATTCAATGTTGACTGTTGGACAATGAGACTCTCGGTGGAGCCAACTTTGGGGCGGCCGAAAGTACTCGCTCTGCAGCTATACTTAGAGACAACAACACTACCTGCGCAATTGTACTAGCAATCCACGAGTATTCTCAGATATAAAGCACAAATAAACAGGTCCACACGTACTGGTATAGTTCCAGCGAAGCTGGATTAAGAGATGTCACGCCTATGTGTCAGTGTTGATGGCCCATGACCATCCGAAGAACCTTCGGTTTTTAGAAGGACAAGGACAGGAGGAGACAGCGGAGACGTCAGGAGTCAAAAGCCAAACGGTAGCTATCTTTCAGCTGACTCAGTAAACATGGAATACAGTTTGGGCGGTTCCCAAAAGGGGGCAGATGCACGTTCCGACGAGGCCCATCGCTTAAGTTTCAACGTTATCCATGTTGGGCCAACCGCGGTATCTGAGATTTAAGATGAAAGTCTGTTTTGACCTTACCCAATTGAGCTGCGATCGGCCCTAATTTGTCACGCGGCTCACGCCCCAGTGTAAATACACCTCAACGCGCGTGGAGCCTCCTCGAACTCAATGCTCATCATGTTTTTAACTTTTATGAAAATGAGTGTTATATGAGACATTACTACTTGTTGACTGGGGCCCCAGAGTCTCAGCTTGGCGAGTGCCAGGGTATTGAAAGCATGTTAAGTTGAATATTTGACGGTAGGCATCAAGTTCCCCGTATAATTTCTCGAGTCTGACTACAGTACGACGCCTCGAGAAGAGTTTCTCCATAACTCAACCATGTAACGAAGTTCGGCTTGACGCATCGCAAATACCAAGAGGTGCTCAGAGTAGTTGCCTGTTGACGCATGAACACAACAATGAACTCCGCGATTCACTAGTCATGCAGGACAGACCTCATGATTCCTCCCCGTTCAGCTTTCTGCAACAGCTAGGCCCGATGGTCATTAACAGATCGATGGGTTTGTACCGGTAGAACGATAAGGCTATCGCTCATTTTGCTGGTCTACAAGAACCAATTCTAATATTTGAGCTACACAGATCAATCTAAGTGTAAGGTCAAGGGTTAATGCTTATGCTTTGTCTTTTTATTTAAAGTGTTTTTGTTTCTCGAGTTGGAGCCACTGCCATTATTACCATTGCCATTGCTGCCTGTACGAGCGCTGCCCAAACTCCCAACTCCCATCTCCAAGTCATCGTCAGCAGTAGCGGCGCCTGGCTTCAGCCGTGTCCAAGCCCCCGGTTTTCGCAAGTTAATAAAGCCAAAGCTTCCCACGTTTTCATGTCCCTCGGCAAACGAGGGTTGCCGCAAAGTAATCGTATCGCCTTTCTGTGAGCCACTCTGGGCAATGCTACTTGGCCTCGGACCCTTGTATCCACTAGACGACATCAATGACGGCGATACACTACCCAACGGAGATAGCGTGGAGTATGGTGACGCTGGCTTGCATCCTCTACCCAGCGCCAATTGTCTAGCAGAATCTACCGACTTACGTCTTGTGCTTTTCAACAAGCTGCCAGCAGTTGATTTCGGCCTGTGAGCACCACCGATGTCTGGGGCCAACAATGGGGGTGTCGGATCCAAAAGTTCTGAAGGCTGCAACAACTCCTGACCATTGCGATGACTTTCAAAGCCAAATCCTCCATCAACTGCCATAACTGGTAATGAAGACACACCAGGAGCAGGTAGACTGGAGCAAAGGTTTGGATACTCTTCAGCCGAAGCGGGAGCTGTAACTTCTGAGCCTGTCGGCCGGCCCATTGGAAAAGAGTTAACAGCCTGACCCGATTCTCCGCGCAAATAAGCCTCCAAATCGTTTTCCATATCGTAGTGGCCAAAATCTGCATTCCCAGAGGAGTCCATGCCATCACGGCTACCGAATTCATTGCTCTGGGAGTTATGGTTGCTAAATTCATTCGCCTGCGGCTTAAAAAGCGACTCATCCCAGGCTTCATCCAGGCTTAGGGGAAACGCGCTGCCAACTTCTCCATCCCCTGTAAGCAAACCATCGCTAGTGGTAATCTTGGACACGTCCGTTTCTGCTTCGTCACTGTTGTGCGGCCCCAAAGGCTCCCTGTGTCCGCTACTCCCGCCACTACTGCTCCTGCTGTCATTGAAAAATGCGCCATTATTACCACTGGAGCCGGACAAATCCAAATCACCCGGGTCTTGCCAAGTGGTATCGTAATAGTCAAATTTTGAACATTCTAATAGTGGTGATCTTTCATTGACAGGCAATGTCCCGCTGCCACTGCCACTCCCGTCGGCAGAAGAGTTTGCAGCCTTGTCATCGCGAGGGCCCTGGCCGAGATCGTAGCCGTCAAAGCTCTCAACTACTTCATGGGTATAGCCTGCTTGGGAAGACATGTTGATACTCCGAGGAACATACGCACCCTGGCTGTATTGGGGTTCCTGCTCGCCTAACCAGCGCTGCCGGTGTTGCTGCTCCGTATTGTCGTCTCTGTCCTTGCCCAACGATACATAGCTGTGTGGTACATCCAAAAACACAGCCTGACCCTGCTCGTCGCTTACGCCAGCATTTTCCACCTTGTAAAACTCATTGGCAGAATTCCGCGGCGAAACTAGTCTTTTCGCGGCCACCTCATCAATCAAGTTATCGCCTTCAACAAGCTCAATATTTCTGGCAATATCATCCAAGCATTGGAACTGCTGGTCTCCATGAAAGTTATCACGAAAGGCATTTGGGGTAGAGTCAACCAGCTGTCTGGTAGAAACGCTCTCTGAAGCAGCAGCAGCATCAAAATGCTTGCCCTTGTCACTAGCACTTGAATCTCCGGTACCGCTACCGACTTGAGAAGCCGACAGCTGGTAAGGATGCCCGGCCAAATCAAACTCGGATTGTGACGGCGCCAAGCGTCCAAATATATTCATAAGGAACCAAAATCTACTCACTCCTCAATGGTGCTCTCCAGGGAACCATGAAGCTTTTGCAGATAACAAAAATGTAAATGACCAGCGAGGCCAATCAGTCCTGCCCGTATTATTCTCAAAGCAACGGCGTTCCCCCCAAGTGAGTTCGGTATCCTCTTCTCTCCCCAAAACAAAAAAAAAATGAGAGAGTCTCTATTCAAGCTTATGCATCTCGTGAGTATCCCTAAAATCACAGCTAGACAATGATGGAATACCGTGAAACTTACGGCAAGGTAAATAGAGATCAGTAACTTGGCTGCAAGCAACAGGGAGAATTCGGCACACCAACTGAGAGTTCAATCCAAGCTGAAAATCTTTGGAAATTGGGCAATTTCCAAGATCCAACCTTGTTGCTGCAGAGTCAAAAAAGCAAGGTATGTTTAAAGGCGACAGCTCAGAGCTCGTAAAGGAGTCTCAAGGAAAGGCAATGCAAGCTCACAACACTCTAGCCAAGGTTCATTGATTTGGGAGAGTGCCTAGCTTATCAGCCTGAAGTCTCGCAGAACCCTTCTCTTCGAAACAAAGTTATCAGATTTGAGTTCTCTCAAAGAAGAGTTGGGGCCCAAGAACCGCAATATAACAGGTTCCTGTCAGAATTGTCGCTTTTTAAAGAGCAAGCAGTCCTAATGGTCTAGCGCTGCAAAACCAAAACAAAATCAGCTTTCTCCACAGACACGCGCAAAATGCTCCAATTGACGGTGAGAACACGCTCAGTCCCGCACTGAGGAAGGAACACAGTTGCTTATAAGCCTCGCTGGCAGGTGTGCCACTCGTAAGTTATAATTACTGGATGGAACTCTTTTCGAATTGTTCGCCTCGATCTAGAAGCCATTTTTGAAACGAAACCAAGTAAGAGCCGACGGCATGTCGTCCCTCAGAGACGAGGAAAATGCTTGCATGCCGAATCGGTATCTCAAGCCAGCACGCGTGTCAATCACAAAACGGGTAGCTCAGGTATCTCTGTCCTGTTTTGAATCAAATAATTAATGCACATCCGGCGGGCCGTTTCCAGGACGTCTGACATTACTTCCCTAGCTTGTTGGAAAGCGGCCCTCCGCCACCCAGCAGTAAGCTTTCTGCGAGTATCGTTCAGAGTCAGTTCGACACAAGCTTGAGCTGCGTATTTTATTGCGAAGGCCCGTCTCAAAGCAGCTTGATAGCTTTTCGCAGGCAAAACAGAGTTCTTATCTTTCCGGCTGATCAATACCCCAACCATAAGCTTATTGGGGTCCTTCCCAATTTGACAAAGAACTTACTGCAAAATCAGGCAAGTCGAGTCAGAAGCTACTTGTGACCGCCCATGGAATGAGGTCAAGCCTCTTTACTTTTTCCTTTTCTTCCTCTTTGAATGTGCTCCACTTTGAGCCAGCCAAGGAGTTCGTTGTGCCTTCCTCTGGATTCAAGCTTTCTAGAACAAGAAATTTGATAAGCTCCACAGCTATCAAGAGTATTACGCATGTGACAGTGAGACCATCTGCAACATTTTACCCATGGGCTCTTCCATATCACCAGCTTTGATAAAGGGTCTCAAATCCGTGGTGAGATCAGCCTTCAAGGTATGGGGAAATTTGTTTGCATTATGCCGAAAAATAATGCTGAATTCGCGGGGGTCTGTCGACAGGAAATTATTTAGTACGGACCATCGCAAGAGCCGATGACCACTTAGCACCTCCCTAGAACCTGCCGTTGGACAACTGAGAATAAGCCTTCGCTGCGTCCCTCTCTCCCTGACTTCAGGCTCAGGGTTTGATTAGTTTTCGTTTTGGAAACAATTAAGCTCTCAGCCTGGAGCTTAGCTGAGTCTGTAAAATTTAGATAGAAGATCATGCAGGCGCCGCTCGGAACTTGCCGTTCGGAACTGATCACAGTCTCAGTGTTTTAAAGTCTCGGTGTGACGCGTTGACGCGCCAGCCACGTGCACACCGGCTAGGTCACGTGCTAAATGGCGCACGATCGAGCGTACTTCAGCTGATATCAGCATTAACGCTAGTGAGTCTCAAATCCATCTGACCAGGATTCGATTGGTAACTAGCGGCATGAGATGGCGTTGAGTAATCGGGCAGACGCGTCGCAATAATGTTCAATTAAGATGCTGGATCTTTGCAATTTCAAGAGCTGATCTTGAATAAACTGAAATCTCGACGGCATCGTTGCATATTTTTCCTTCTATATTGAAAGAGAACGTCTAGGATGTCAATAGTCTCCTTGCTAGATGTCAAGGTACTTAACAACCCAGCACCGTTTACTGCTCCTTACGAGTTTGAGATTACGTTCGAATGCTTAGAGCCTTTGAAAGATGGTAAGGATTGACATTTGAGGTTTTGTGCGAGAGATTGCTCAACTAACATTGAGCCAGACCTTGAGTGGAAGTTGACGTATGTGGGATCTTCAACATCATTTGAACATGACCAAGAGCTGGACTCTTTGTTGGTTGGACCAATCCCAGTTGGTGTTCATAAGTTCACATTCACAGCAGACCCGCCGTCACCAGAACTGATACCTGCTTCGGAGTTGGTGAGTGTCACTGTGATTTTGCTCTCGTGCTCTTACAGCGACAAAGAATTTGTTCGGGTTGGATACTATGTGAACAATGAGTACGATAGCCAGGAGCTGAACGAAAACCCACCAAGTACTGTGCAGATTGATAAGTTGATAAGGAACATATTGGCAGAAAAACCTAGAGTCACCAGGTTCAACATCTCATGGTAAGTCTTTTGGAAAGCAAGCAAAGAAGGATTGCAAACTAATGAACTTAGGGATAATGAAGGCGGTGGTGCCGAAGAGTTTCCACCGGAACAGCCAGATGCAGATTTAGCGGACGACGACGAAGAAGCTTATGGCGCTGAAGAAGATGGTGAGGATGAGGAAGGTGAAGAGGAAGAGGAGGAAGGGGAGGAAGGAGAAGAGACACGTACCGGTAAAGCTGGCAAGCCAGAGGCAGATGAGCAGGAAGAGGACGTTGGAGATGAGGATGATGCCGAGGATGATGGCGGAGAGGCTGAGGCTGGGGAAGACTTGGAAGCCGAGGGAAACGGAAGTGACAATGTAGAGGATGATGAGGAGGCTAGCGCAGTGCCAAAGGCTGAAGAGCACCCTGCCTCGGAAGAAAAGAAAGAAGAGGAGTCCTCGGCAGCTAGCTAGAATAGACTTGAGTCGCAGGGGAGTATCTCGTGGATTGGTAGTGAGCATGTGCATTGATAATTGGTGCTATTGTATATAATGTATAGTAGATTCATGGCTGGTATCAGTTCTCGCTCGACAGTAACAAGCCTCGGTCAATGGCAATAATTAACTGCACATCGTTGCTAGGGTCCAAATCTCTCGTTTTTGTCACCGTGAGTAGCAACAGGACAGAGTCTTGTTACGGCCCAGGATTCGTCCCTTGCCTTGCTCTGTTCACCATGCCACCCCATTCGGCGCATTGTAATATAGGTTAAATCTAACGAAGGATTGAGATAACGCGTCCCCTGGGGAAGGTCCCGTGGAGGTCAGGGAAAGATCTGAAAAGGCACACGCGATCTCGCGTCTGATCTGATCATGAAATGACCTAAGCTACCCATCTCCCGTCACCAATTTGACGCAGTTGGTGTGGAAAATCGTGCTGTCAGCCAGGCTGGCCCAGACACTCGGCTGGATCGCGAAACACACCGGCGACC
>JAKTSO010000038.1:0-104600 GCA_030580275.1 Groenewaldozyma sp. yHMH443
AAAAGGGCTGGTGTAACGAAAGTCCAATACAGTACATTGGAAAGTACAGGGCTACCCATAGCAGCCTTGTCGCCCCTTGCATGACACCAGGCATTTGAGGCATGGCTCTTTGAAGCGTCTCAGAAGCAGCACGTTCAGTTGTTGTCAACTTCTTTTCTTAGTTTGGGCAGTACAGCCTAAGCCGTTTGTCAAGCAAGAAAGCCTTTGCCTGTACTTTCGCGTCTAAAAGACTAGGTAAAACACGCTAAAATTCACAAATTTGAGGTTCGTCAGACTTGCTGCTAGAACGCCAGTTTAGAGTGGGCGTACTCAGCCTAACCTTAATGGCACATGTACAGCCGCACGCAAATGCAGTGCTGCGCGCATTTCACAGATCTCATCGATGATCACTACCATCTAAGTGCAACCCTCTTGGAGTACTAGCATAGTTACGTAAGTGCTGCAATAACTCACTGAAGTTAAGCGTCTCAGAGGAATAGCTCCTCAACGTGTGCAGAAGTGCACTGCCGTGGGTTGTTAGGGCTCAGAGCTAGAAGATGTATTTGTGAATAACCTTTTGAGTATATATCGGGACTAGCCCTTATACTTATAATGTTATATTCTTTTTATTAGCCCGGTGGGGGATCGGCCTTATGGCTCTCTCCCTACAGGGTCTATCCACGTGACGACTATTTGCCGGCGCGCAGGCAATTAATCGAGAGTTTGCGATAATCTGAGCAACACTGCTTAACGATGCTCTCCACCCTCGTAGACTCGTCTAAACCGCCTGAAAGTTAACTTGACTGATGTTAGGTCCCCTCATGTTCAAGTGATCGTTATCCACCTATCTAAGGTCCTCCGATTTTTCAAACTCAGGACTACACAGGCTCAGCTTGCTTTGAACAATTCTCGCTACTGCTGAATGGTTTCTGGCTGCTTCGTGGTCTAATTATCTAAATACCTACCTCTCGCTTGACACAAGATTGCTACGATTGCTAGGCTCAGCTCCCTGTGCTCACAAGCCTCTTTAGCTAGGGTATTCCGAAGGCAACGAGAAGTTAGGTTACAAGCTGGGGCAAAAGAGAAAGAACACCAATCACACACCTATCACAGCTCAACGTTTCACAATAGAAAAAAGTGTCTAGGCTCACTACAGCTGTTCGCGGCCGGTCAAAAAGGCTCTTAGAGCTTCTTCGCCGAAGAAAGAACGCGCCCCTGCAAGTAGCACAACCCTTGCAAGACCAACAGCAGCAGCAACGACAAAAGGCGAGCTGGTCTCTTTCGAAACGGTTTTGGAGACCCAAGGGTGTATACTCCCGTCTTTTTCTGCCCAATTCTAGTAGCACAAGCAGGGTTTTGCCTCCGAGCTCTCAAGCGCGAGCTCTCCGCCGAATGAACGATCTTGTCACCAAGCAACGTCGTGTCATCCAGTACCTCAAGCAAAAGGGATCAGAGCTTTATCAGGATGGTCTCGAGTACCAGCAGCATAGGCAGCAGGGTCAGCAAGAGCCTCTCATTATAACAAGCCCTGTACCAAATGAACAAGTGGTGCTGTACCCTAGCTATTCCAGACTGATTGGCAACGATCAGTACGAGCTCGATGTCAGAGGATGGATTTTTGTGCCAGGTTCGGCCACCTCCAGGAAAAACAAGTTACTCCTCAGTGTTGCAAGGCAACTGGCAGGGTCGTCTGCGTCAGTTGCAGCTGCTGCAAAGAAGCCTACGTCCGCACAGGACAAGAAGGCTGAGCAACAGCTCATTGACTTGATCGAGCATGACTCAAGCCAGGCAAAGCTGGACCGCACTTACTCAGATGCATCGCTGAGCTCATTACACTCCAATCGAAGCTTAACTTCGAGCTCTGGATCGTCCGTAATGTCCTCGACCACCTCAACCTCTACAAGCTCAAGTTTGGCGGACGAGTCTGATAAGACACTAAAGGAAAGGCTGGCTCCATTTTTGGCTCGATCTGTAGCCAGCAGACAGTTTGATGCCGAGGTGAGGTATTCTTCTGGTAAGTCGGTCACTGTTCAATTGATGACTGATTCAGGTGGAAGGTTCAACAAGCGAGTGACCCTGCCACAGCAGCCGGTGGAAGTTGTTGTCAGTTCACCAGACTATTTTGTGGCGACAGAGCCAGTTTATGTTCCTCCGACTGGTATTAGCATCATCACTGATATTGACGATACCATCAAACACACTGGAGTTACGTCGAGTAAGCGTGAAATGCTGCGCAATGTTCTGGTAAGGCACCAATTTGACTTGAAGGTGGATGGTGTAGCAAACTGGTTCCATGGATTGCAAGGTCTGGGCTGTCAGTTCCATTATGTTTCGAATTCTCCATGGCAACTTTTCCCAGTGATCAGCCAATATCTGACACTATGGAACTTCCCAGCCGGGTCAATACACCTGAAGCAGTACTCTGGATTCTTGAATGGCTTGTTTGAACCAAGTGTAGAAAGGAAAAGACAAACTCTGGACAAAATTGTCAAGGACTTCCCGCATAGAAAGTTCATTCTGATTGGTGATTCCGGTGAAAGTGATCTAGAAGCTTACGCGGAGCTCACGGTCAAGTATCCTAACCAGATCCTTGCCTTATTTATTAGAGACATTACAACTGATTTGGCAACCGCTGCAACGGACCCTAAGGCTGCAGCGGACTTGATAGATTTGACTGAAGATTTTGACAGCACGACACCGAGTACCTCGAGTACCGTGGGTGCTTCTGGTACCTCGGGGGTTGCGTCGAACAGCGCCACAGGGTCTACCGCAGCGTCCTCCGCTTTAGGAACAGTCAAGGGCACACTTCTGGGGCAAACTAAGGTTCCGGGTTTCAAGGCTAAACGAAAACCTGTGCCTCCGCCGATCCCACCAAAGCCTGAGCGATTACGGCCATCTCCGTCCCCAGAGAGCACTCCTGGAGTCTCAACACCGTATGAGAACGGTTTACCCTCACAGACAATTCATACGCGGCTGCCACCACTGCCCAAACGGCCTCAGCCTACCAACAGCACTGTTGCCAACCGCAAGAGCCTTCCAATAGGAGACCCGGTGATTGTTCCCTCGAGCCAGGAGATCCCGCTTGCTGATGAAACCCCGCCTGCTGATAAAAGGTTGGAGAGCTGGAACTTCCGCTACGATAAAGTGGTTAAGGAGCTCCCGCCTCAGATTGTCATCAAAACCTGGAGGTCGGGTCTCGACCTTGAAAAGTGTTCAGTCGAGCTTATCCAGAAGCATGGATCAATTTGAGGGGCATATAAGTCATGGAGCCGTAGGCTCGTGCCGTAAGACACGGCTCGAGTGCTGCAAGCCAAACGGACTGTCGGCATTGTATTTGTCAGTAATTTTAGCATTATTTATACTAACACAGTTTATGTTTACGACACTGGCACAGTTTGGCAATACTACAGCCACAAGATAGAGTAAATACCGTAAATGAGTATCAATTTGGTAAGTCTCAATGAGCTGTGACTCAGAGCCAATGCGCTAGGTGGATTGTGAAAAAAGGCGAAGGAACCGGAAGGAGCAAAACTTTTCAAAAGTGTGAGAGTTGTTTTGGCTGTCATCCTATGCAAGAATCTTCAGCAAGATATTTCGGACTTTGCACCTTTGCATGCAACTATGACGCTTACAGACAGTATGACCCATTTGCTGACTGAATCGCTGTAGACTCTGCCTGGCTGAGAGCTTGATGACAAGTAAACTGACTTTGAGACATCTGAAGTCATTGACTCGCTGCAGTATCAGCCATACTGTTGGCTCGAGTGTACTATTCTATCAAATCTATTTAATTATGATTTCAGCAATCAGTTGAGAGTCCCAGGTTCCGTTTGGGTCTCCAGAGGCATTTAATCGATAAATTTACTTAATTCTGTCTGCTACGGTACTGGCGATGATCTGACAGGAGACGAAGCCGGGCGAGCGCCGCTCCGCGCTAGCCCCCAAAAAGCTAGCCCTGGCCCCGTAAGAAAACTCGATCGCGACCGCGCCTGGCGGCCCCGCGCGCGCGCATTTTTAGCCCCGATTGCGTTTATAGGAGCACCGTAACCGGTCTCGCCGCGCCTAGCGCGATTCTACTCGCGCTCTAAGGGATAAAATTGAGACCTCGGAAGCAGCTAGCTGGCGATCTTATCTTACCCCAGGTTCAGCTGCAAGCTATTCTTCAACTGCTTTTTTTTTTGGCCCTACGCATCCTCGGTCCATCAAATTGAGTAAGCTCTGAACTTTCAGGAAGTGAATTCCAGCCTCGAGAAAGTTTCAAGCACTGAGCCTAGTGAGATGCTAATCAAGTCCGCATCATTAGTGGTCCAGGCTCCTTGCCGAAGGATCCTGCTGATGAAGCGGCCGGTCAAGTCATCGTATTCATCCATGCATGTGTTTCCTGGAGGTGCATTCGAGCCTGGGGACCCGAACCTGGAATACACGGCACTACGGGAAACGTTCGAGGAAACTGGGCTGCTATTGACTGCAGACAAAGAGCTTTTTGCAGATGCTGCTCATACTACATTTGAGGCTAAGCTACAAGCGGAGAATGAAAGCCCAACGAAGGACCTGTTGCCATTTTCTTCCTGGATAACACCAGAGGGGATGTCCCAGAATAAGGGGAAACGGTACGAGACGTCGTTTTTTTGCTACAAGCTGCAAACCCCGCTCAGCGAGCTGCTACCGTCCTCGGCCACTTTCGACGGGGAGGTATATAGCATGCCGGGCGATGGACAGGAATCAGTGTCCTTAGAGTGGATGACTCCGGCTGAAGCACTGCGCCGGTTCCAGTCGCGAACAATCACAATGATGCCCCCGCAGTACTACATTCTCAAAGCATTGGTAGACGACGCTGTTGAAACGAGACTTAAGGACCGTCAATTTGTTCCTAAAATTGTTGGCCACAAGAAAATAGTGGAAGACGGTAAGCATTATGTGGAAACAGAAATGGACTGGGGTAGAGGCGAGTCTGGACTCGTCCGTTTTCTCAAAGACAAAATAGTTGAAATCAATTCAAAGTTATAAATAAGTTAAGTTCGGACATTATCATATATCATCATGCGACGGCATGATACAATATCATTTAGAGCTGTCAAGAAACAACTCGAATGTCATTGTGAGGGTATCAGTATAGAGGAGATCAATCCGGTATCTGGAGAAATCTAATGAAGTGCCGTCGTGGTAAAGTTTGACTGGCGACACGGCTACCCCCGCTAGCACCCTGAGCCGACTTCCATCAAAAAAGTACTTGTCAACATCTGGGAAAACATACTCTTGTCTTAGAGTGTGCAGACCCTTGATCTTGACCATTCTGAACACTGAGATTATTCCTGCTTGGCTTATCACCAGTATAGCCGACAAGGACGGCAAAACATAGGTTGTAGTTAACCTATCAAAGCAGAAGTTCATCGAAGAATGCTCAGACTCCCACATGAAAACATTGGACCGGGCCGCGTTGCAGTACAAGTCTTCTGCCCGACATAAGTACAGGGATTTCTTGGTGGTGATGACCACCATATGGTCGTCGTTTGCTTTGTCCACCTGAGGTAGAATTCTTTTGTTGCCGTCCTTTTGAATAGCCCGTCGCTTCCTTGACCTTGATATCGAGGACGACGAGGAAACCGAGGAAGATGATGACCCCGGTGGTGGTGGCGACTCTGAAAGTGGGCTAGATGAGTTATCAGAATCTCTCCTCTTACTTAGCAGAGTCTTCTCCGAAACGTTCTCCAAATATGAGTGTATCTTGGTATTTCGAAGGTCATGGATAGGAAGATATATGGCAGGATCCTGTGAGAGCGAGGTCCATGAGTTCCGCTGATTCTGTATGCAAACTGTCTCGATATCCATGAAGCAAAGCCGCGGTACTGGATAAGGGCTGCTGAAATACGGGATCCCTTGCTCGTTGAGCCACTTGTCGCCAGTCGACTCATATATGTTTGGGACCTCTTTGAAGTCTTTGCTGTTAAGAGTGTTCACTGTCCAGGCTTGTTGCTTCAGCGGATCAAGCTGTTCTAGCTCAAACCGCTTGTCCTCAAAGCTCACCCCATAGACCAGAGCTTCGCCAGATATCGACACAGCATAAAGCCTCAAGTCTCCAGTGTTCGTCCTCACCAAAGAAATATCTGGTATATTACCCTCCGCCTTCTCTGAAACCAGCTTGTCTCCGCCGCGCAAGAGAAACTCGTAGCTTCCGGGGTTCCGTGCGTCCTCGCTGATCTGTACATCAAATTTCCATATCGAGATTCTGAAGCTATTATCACTTATAGCTACCATGTCCTCGTAGATGCTGATTCCCCACGCGCTCTTCTCAACTTTGCATTTCCACCATGGGTACATGAGCCCGCCGTACAAGATCTCCTCCGTATCCCAAAGTAACACTCTGCCATCGTCCGTGACTGCCACAAGCACCTCTACAAAATTTTCCTTATCAGCAGCTTGCTCCCATGCATCCTTATGCTTTGCCTCCGTGCACTCACTTGCCCTCAAGTACCCTACCCGCAACATATTGATATTGTGGGGGTCATTGGGCCAATTTGCTATCCTCCCCAGTTCCTGTGGATCAAGAGCCTCTTCTGTAGGGTCACCTGGTGCAGGAGCCACGTTGAACGAAGCCATTGGATCAGACAATGGAGTGCCCGTGTAGTCATGCTCGAAGACACTTAGTGTGGCTCTTGAGGCTACAAAGAGCAAATCATGTCGTTCCGATGCGCAGCAGAGATTATTCCGGAAACTTGCCATGTCATTATGCAGGTGCAGATGGGATAAGCCTAAACTGGTGAGCCCCAGAGGAGAGTCGAAGTCTGAAGCCGGCTGCGCTGATGGTAACAAGTCCATGATGCTGCTGTTGATGTTGTTACCGGTACCAGCGGCCGTTTAGTCCCATGTAGTCGCAGTACGTAACTTGGCGGGGGGTTCCTCGAATGGGAATACTTTGTGCCTTGACCAAGCAGCAGCCAGAAAGACCGGCAAAGAGTCAACTGACTCTAACACTAAATGCTTGCCTGTGTTTCGGGGTGTTCAGAAAAAAGCTCTGGTGTTGTTTTGGAATAGTTGCGCCAAGCTTCAAAACGCCGGATTAATTTGGAGTAGACTGAGTCAAAGTATTGCTTGTATTGTCTCGGCAAAAGCAGGAAGTGGCGGGAGAGATAACAAAGCGAGTTACTCGTTAAGTGATTTAACGCGCAGCTAGCTCAGTGCTGGCATGCTAAATGGTTCGATCGTTATCAGCTTAGCTTAGATCTCTTGATAGTTACCGCAGTGATATGCACGTGAACAAAACGCGTCAGGTGCAATCGCATGAATATATGAGAGCTTCAATGCATGGTTCGCTTGAATTTTGACCTTTATAGCACAGGAGCCCCAAGACCAGCTGAGTTGCAGTTACCTGGCAGCAGTGTCCGCTAATTGGTGGCAATCAAAAGAAGGCAACTGATTTTATTGGAGCCGCTGTACACAAGAACCGTTAATTGGCGGCTCTATAATATGCATGCAGATGCAGAGTCAGGGGCCATGCTGCGTCGCGCTTCGACATCTGGTTAGTTTCACTGCAGGCTTACGCATGCATTGACGAAACTCGGCAGCACCGACACCGGCCTAGGGCCGACTGAACCCTAGGCAGAAGAGGAGAAATGATGAATTTGTAATATGTATTATGGGACTATGGAGATCAGATCATAAAGTAGAGAAAAAAGATGGGCAGTTGGTTGAAAAGATAAAATCTGGCCAAGCGCACCGCCCCGCGTCGAGACAAAGTCGAAAGCTCAATTCTCAAGGCCACGCTTCTTGTAGCTCTTGGAGATTTTCTTCTTGACCTCCCTCAAGTCATCATAGAGTTCGCGGAACTCTTCAGAACATTTGTTCTTCACCACTGGGCAATTCTCCCACTCACTTTTGATAGGAGTACCGTGAGGCACCGGGCAACCAAAGATGTTGCAGCGCCATTTAGTATCAGGTTCACCGGGAGAGCTGTAACTGCTGTTTCGGGTTGCAAGGGAGCTGTATAGCGGGTAAGGGCCGCGATCGTGGGCTTTGTTGTCAACAGGGCAGATATACAGATAGTTCACAAGGCAAGGATGACTGGTACCAGGCAAAATTTTGACATGGACATTCTCAAAGGACGTTGGGTATTTTCTTTTGACGTCCCTATCAACTGTGAATGTTGCTATGCAGTAGTTGGAATGAATCTGTTCTCTTCCCGCAAACAATATCTCATGGCCAGGGAATTGATTGTCAGCACCACTGTGAGTTAATGTCGACATGGCAATCTTCCGACTGGTGTTCCGAAATTTGTCATTGGTAAACCCATCCATGTCACGCAAACTAGCACTGTTGTTCAGCTCCACGCGGAACCTCTCCGCTCCAACAGCCTCATATACGCTGGCAATCAGCTGGTAGAATCCAGTAGGTAAGAAAAGGTTGACACTGAGACAGCAGTCGCGAACCTCATTCAAATAGACGCTAGTACCCCAAGGCATGTTGGGGACCTCCTTGACCACGGCTTGTTGAGATCTGCTCAAGCTGGTGTAGAAGATGTTGGGCCTGTTGTCTTGGTCGTTGTTGATAGTGCATTGCTGCAAGTTTGCTCTAACTTGTGCAACACTTGGCGGATAGCGGGCATCTGGCTTGTAAGCCTTGACATCCTTGGCCTTGAACGAAATGAAGTCTCGCCTCATGGTAGCATTACAAAAGGAGTACCTGGAACCCTTGAGAACGTTGAATACCAGCTCGTGATGGCGCTCTTCGATGTGGTCAAAAAATATCTCCCGTTCCTCCTGCTCCACGGCATCCCGGGTGCTTGTGCAAACCGCCTGGAGGGTTCGTTTGGTGGCCGCGTCCAAACTGGGCAGAATGAACTCCCAGAGTTCTCCAGGCAACTCAGCCATAGTAGCAGCTTACCTTTCTAGAAATCCGGTGCGTTTGAGAGGGAAAAGGTGCAAGAAACCACAATGTCGGCGGAATCGAGTTGGGGAGAAAGGAAGATAATCTCTGAGCAGTGGCCACGACCTGGGTAATGTAGTAAAAGAGGAAAACAAAATTGAGCGCTTATTTTGAGCTGTAAGATTTAAGCTGTCAGTTTAGCAGGCCCCAGAGAAGAAAATGTGACCTGTCACATAAGTGAAGTACCAGTCAAATCAAGAGTCATTTTGGCTCTGACTCGCTCAAGCTTCAGTTTCAGTGATCAGCAAGCAGTCTGGATCTGACATTCTGATGCAGCTAGGTAGAAGCATGGTCATTGTGCCCGCCAGTATCTGACCCAACCTCTATGGAGTTTTTTTCGGCTCTCAAAAAGAGCCCTACGGAAGGGTCGCAGACCATCGAACAGCTCAAAAAAATGGTTCGAGAGGAATAGATAGAGAGATTTCGCATGACGTGCCGTGAGAGTCGCTGTCGAGTCGGCGCCCTCTGCAGAGGCTGATATAGTTGAGCGCGATCTCGCGAGGGCCGGCAAGCACAAGCTTGAGACACAGTCCACGAGCTCGCTTGTGCAGTGTCGTATCTCTCTCAATTTCAAATGCCGCTACAGCATGGCTGACCCGCAATTGCTCCTCCATCGAAAGTTCTTCGTCAATGGGCAAACTGTAAGCACTACTGCAGCTGAGCTCGCTTTCGCTCGGCCAGTTGCCCAGGCTGTCCATCAAACAAAAGTGGCCCACCCACCTCCGGAATGTGACACCGTGGAAATTCCACACTCAAAGCCAGGCAGTATATACCCGGAGGCACAAACGTCTCACAAACTACCACGGGCCTTGGTAAAACATTGGCCTCAATGAACAAGCTAGTGCCCCATGGCATATCCAGGTATAAGATCATGCTTATAAGAATGGGCTTGAAACTGGGAGAGTATTTCCTTTTGTTTTGATGGCGGAGCAAAGCTTTGGGGCCATCCCTTGCTGATATGACCTTCCACCCGCGCTCAGGATGAAATCCTCCCCAGAATCTTTCCCTGTATCGCACGGAGATCTCATCGCTAGGCTTGGGTTGCACCCACAAAACGTCAGAGCCCAAGTTGATTGAAGTATCAAACAGAGGCTGTAGCTAATAGCTCCCGTACGCAAAAAAATCCTGAGCAAGTGCGCTATTGTGCTCAAACCATGATGTTCCAGGCAAGTACTTCTCTACCAGCTCGACCGCCAAGGCTCCATAGTCTTTGCGAAAGACCTCACCCTAATAGACCTCATCAGCGTAATAACCAGCTCGGCAACTCGTTCTCAGACAGAACCTGGAGTGCTCATCGATATTCTCAAGTATGATAAGCTAAATCTCCGGAGGAAGGTCACGCATGGCAGCTTGTGGTGTCTGAAAGTTGGTAAGTAAGTCACTTCTTATACCCCTCATGCGCAAGGAGCAAAAGGAGCTTTCATTGCTGGTAAAGTTTATGATATGCATCTCCCATCAAAGTGGATTCGATTTCCTACTTGCTCGATACAACAGCATGCTAGGCCAGCAGCAGACGCTTGGACTCTTTAAAATTCATTGTGAGTTCAGCAGCAGGCTACCTAATACACTTCACCTCTCCGGCTACCCAAAACTCATCATTTACCTCCATTGGGCTCAGGATAATGACTGAAAAAGTCTGCGCATTGCGGATTCTTGATGAGAAGCTTCGCTCACTTAGAAATATCCTGACGTAGCTGAAGTTAAGGCTGATCAGATAAGCAACTTTTAAAGGGGATGCGCCTATTGCTCCTTGCAAGAGCTGGCTTTTCTTGGAGCTGCCATAACACACAACCCGTGGGTGAGCTCTTGATAAGTCAAAGCCGGCACCGGAAGGACGGGACCAAAATATGCATGGTCTCGGTTCACAAAGCTTGCCCATCTGACAGTACATCAGCTAGACTGTTTGAAAGTTATGTGCGGTCCACTGGGTACGTGCTGTAGGCAGCCTGCAGCCTGCATACCTCGATGTGACCGCACGTGTTAAGTAGCTACGCGTCGATCGATCCTCAGAGTATCGAAATTGCCGGCAGCTCACCAAGTACAACTTGCTGGTTGTCAATTTGAAGTTCGTGGGAGGCTACTATCGCTGAGCACCAGGGCTTCTCTTGCGCACACTGCCGGGGCCAATGCCCCTGCATCGCGCATCGGGCATGCACAAATTTGTCCTGGCATACATGCATATGATTTGCGGTGAAGCCGCTGGAGCTAGGTTTTTTTCAACATGTCGCAGTAACTGTAGAAAACTCGCTGTCGCTTGCTTGAAAGCCTAGCCCAACTAGTATGCCGATGTTTCCTGAGCCCTGAAGGAAATCTGTGCAGTAGATCTGGAGACCGTGCGTGCTTGAGTATACGGGAATATATCAAGTATGTTTGGCCTAGGTACGAAAAACTGGTATAAAACTATCAATCATCAAAACGAGTGAGAGCTCCAGAGCTCTGTGAAAGCCATGCTGCTGCACACCCTTTGCTCGCTGATATTAGAGCCCGGCCTCGTTGCAAGCAGTAGCCCGGCTTTATCGAAGGTGAGTCTAGAGGACTAGCTCGGTTCTTCCAGTGGGACCGCGATATTCTCTGCTTGATGGGTCTCAGAGTGTCGCACAGCTGGCGATATTCAAGATCACACTTCTTTCTAATCACCTCGCTAGATGCCCAGGCAGCATCGTCCTCTGGACCACTCGTGACACGGGACTGAAAGATGTTGAAAAACACAGAAATACCAGAAGAAGGTCGGTACAGCGCATGAGGCGGCTTGCGGCGCGACTCTCCATCGGCAGCATCAGGTAGCGGGCACACATACAGATAATTGACCAGGCAGGCATCATCTCTTGCTCTTGGGAAAACAGAAATATCCACCCTGTGCAAACCGCTCGGATAAGTTCTGCTTGGTTGTCTCTTGACTTCAAATTTAGCCAGGCAGTAGTTAGACTTTATTTTGTCGTCAGGTGAGAACAGCGGCCCCTCGTTGTCAAATTGATTATCAAAACCTCTATGAGTGTATTCTGCTTCAACGGTGCTCACTTTCCTGTTACGACTTCCCATGCGGCCGCAGCCTTCCACCGCCACCCGGAAGCCGGAGAGGGTCTTTTCGTAAGCATTTACCACGACTTGGTAGGTCCCTTCCGGAAGAAAGATTCCGCACTTCAGGCTGCAGTCCCTAACACCACTCAAGTAAACGCTGGTTCCCCATGGCATCCCAGTAATCTCCTTGATTCTACTCTCGGTGTGCCTGTTCAAACTAGTATAGAAATCTTGGGGCCTATCATTGTTGTCCGCACTAACAACCCATTCTTCCAAAGTCTGGCGAATTTCCCCGATGCGTCTAGAAGTGTGATAGTAATTTTCTTGACGCGGCTTGTATGCATCCACATGTGTCTGGTTGAAGGATATGAACTCTGACCTTAGCATGGCATTCCAAAACGAGAGCCTCTTGGTTTGGGGCAACGCGCTCAACACCAAGGGTCGAAAGCGTTCCTCGACCGTGTTGCAAAAACTGCTTTCCTCGTGCGCCTCCACGGCCGCGTAGGTGCTTTTGCAAACCAGTTGAAGTGATCTTTTTGAAGTTGCATCCAAACTCTGCAGGATCATGTCCCATACTTCAAGGGGCAGCTCATCCATTGTTTTTGGCAATAACGCGTTGATTGATGGGCGAGTAGGGAAGGAAGGAGGGGAACAAAAAAAGAACTAGATCTACTTTCTCAGTGGCAACAAAAAGGTTGCGCTTAAAAGACTACCGAAGTGTTACAGGTCGCATTTTTGAAAAGGATCTGAACGCGGGACCTCGAATCCACGCAATATGCTCTCGTAAGGGCCCAGAGAACCCCCGCAAGAACCATGCTTACGCCAATGAGCTTCACCGCCACCAGGAATGGACAATGATTCAATTTTACTGGCTTTAAAGATATTACGGTCCATAGACGCCGAGCATGTCGAGTCAAGTCAAGACAAGACAGGGTATCGCATCAGTGTTTGCGCCCAGCTCATGCCGCACCTTGGCCCATAAGCTGGCATGATCCGCGCCATTACTAGATAGCCACAGTATTGTGACTTTTACCCGTTGCAATGACCCAAATGACAGCTCAATAAACAAATTTGCTCAAGAAACTGTTTGTAGTCAAACAATGCGTAGCCGTTAAAACTGTATGGTATTTCCACAGCGCCCTGTTGTGTGGCCCTGCTAGCTAGTGTGGGTCAAGCATTTTGGCGCGCACGCGCTGCAGCCTGATGCGGGCTAACAAGCTCGTTAACTGTGCGTTATCGGGGCCAGCACTGCATCCAGGAAAAGAGATAAGATCGAATCTATCTGGAGCTTAATCTCACGAGATCTTGAAGCTTTTAAGCTCAGATCAGTCTCGATCGGGCTCGAGCGGTTACGGCGCGATCAAGCAGTCGCACGTGAGCTCCAGTGGTAGGTTTTCCCCGTGACGGCAGTTCAGCACTTCACATCACCATGAGGTACCGTTCAGATTGCCGTTGCGACACCACGATATAGACCACATTGGCTACACCGACGCGGCTTCAGGAGAGCTGTAATGTTTGGAAGAGTGGGCTCGGAAGTGGGAGAAGCAGTTTACAGGGGCCTTGTCTGTTCCTGGGGTTTGGATATGCGGCTCAAAGAGACGTGGACTCGCTGCAATTTGAGGCTTCAAACTAGCCATGATGAAATAGACCCACACGGCCCACACCCTGTGGACAGCTGAGAGGGTGTGTTCAAGAAGTATAAACTAGAATCAATAAAATTTACTAACTAACTCTTGGTGGGGCTCCATCGAAGAGCTGTATTACAAAAAAGAACAGAGATACTAGCAAAGCTGTTAGCTGCCACGCTCCACGAATAGCAACCTGCAAGCATCGCTGTAGTGCAAGTTAAGAGGACAAGCAACAGTAAGAGCAACATGAAGCAGGAGAATACTTACTAGTGCTCAACCCTTAGTATAGGCTTCCTATGAGCTTTCGAGATTCTGGCTTTGACCTGCCTGAACTCACTGTGGAGTCGGCGGAACTCCTCGTTGCACTTCTCTGGCAATACCTCAGCCGTTTCCCAAGCTCTGATTCGAGAGTCTGTGTTTTCAAGAAGGCAGCCAGACGTATTATACAAGGCCCCACGGCCCTCGGCCGCATCAGGCACGTATAATGAGAAAGGAGGACGCGGGGAAGTTTCGGTAGTGGCTAGCAATGGGTACACGTACACATAGTTCACCAGACAAGCAGACTCTTGACTGCTGGGCCATACGCCAATTTCCACATTTTGAAGACTGCCAGGGTGTCGCCTCTGCGCAAGCGTGACGTCGAAGACGCCAATGAAATAGTTGGACTTGATGTTTGCGGCGTCTGAGAATAGCGGCTGGTGGTGAGGAAATTTATTATCTGAGCCGATATGGCTGAACCTGGCACGCATGGACGGTTTATCCGATCCTCTCAAATGCCCACACCCATAGACACTCACATAGAAACTAGGAGCCGTATGCTCATAGACGCTTGCAACAAGTTGATAGGCTCCCACAGGTAAGTAAACGTTGCAGCTGAGATAACCGTTTGTAACGTTGCTCAGATAAACGCTGGTGCCCCACGGCATCCCTTGGACGTCCTTGACCCTACCACCCTCAGAGTCTGTCAATCTTGTGTAGTAGCTCTTAGAGTGATTTTCACGGTTACCTGCAGCAATACTTTCGTCTAATCTGTACCGTATATCCGCAGTCCGAGAGAATCTGTGGCCGTAACTTCGAACTCCTTGAATGAAAGGTTTGTAAGCTTTCATGCTGCTTGTTGTGAACGTGATAAAATCTCGTCGCAGGAAGGAGTTATAGATAGAGAAACGCCTTTCACCGAGCACATTTGTGACAAGATCGCGATGACGACCTTCAACCATCTCATAATACTCCCTCTGCTCTCCTTCCTCAACAAGAGAGTGAGCCGTACGACTTACTTGTTGTGCTAATCTCCTCTCGGGGTCATCTAGGAGAGACAAAACTCTCTTCCACAACTCGGGGGGTAAATCCCTGACTGGCCGTTCCGGGCGCAGAGTCATAGTGGGGAGAAGAGGTTGCAAAAAAAAATGTGGGGTTTAAGGAAAGAATAGGAAAGTAAAGTGAGGGACAGCAGTAAAGCACAAGAATCGGCGGGAGGAGAGGTGTGGGTTTATATAGACAAGGAAATCACCATGTGGCGCCTCGTCATAAACAACTGATCTAGCAGTGTGAAAGTGCCGCTGGCTCTTGAGAAACCAAATTGTGACAGGTCACCACAGCAAACAAAGTGACTGAAGGCCGGGCTCCCAACTTCCTGCAGGGCAGCTATTATTCAGCTCAAGGCTTGCAGTCGGAAATAGCAGCGAGACAAGACCTGTTGCTCGCCGACTGGATTCCAATATGATATATTCTGGAGGGCTCGAAATGATATCCCTCGATTCCCCAAGAAGTAAAATTGCACAGCTTAGCTCTTAACAGTGCGCTGACCTCAGGATCGTCGTTGATCTGGGCACTCCACCAGGAGAGTCACCGCCAACACCGATGTATCTCTGGGATTTGAAAGACTTCAATCCGGCAGTTCATTCGCTAGGCAGAAAAAATGTAATAGGAGATGAAGTGCTCTTCAGCCCGGTACACCCCACAAGCAGATAATACCAGCTCTTCCGCCATTCCCTCTGTCTGCCGTCAGTACTGTCCTATCATACTTTACCTGGGGATGAGGACACACTGCCATCTAAATCTCAAAGAACCGTACTAATACAGTCAGCTTTCTTCATAGTTCTTCGAAGGGTAATTTAGCTGTCGGCGAAAAGGTCTGGCAGTATCGTAGTACTTGCGAAATTCGGCATCATACTTGTTCGAATTGCCGAAAACACAGGCCCAAGATGTGCCATCAGACATATTGCACTCTACAGGACATCTGATATCGGTCGGAGTAGTTTCGTCGGGGCCCCAAAAGTACTGCTGTCCATGCGTATGACTCTCCTCGACGGGGACTTCTGGACGAATGTACAAATAGTTGAAAAAGGCACTACGCAAGGGTCTCAGTACGCCATGCTCCTCGATTTTGATCACGACCCTGTTGAACCCTACCCCGCTTTCAGCGACTTTGTCATGTGTGTCAGTGGCCACACCTGGCCGTTTCCCTTCTACTTCAAACCTACCAACCAAGACCTCATCAAAAGAAGGGTTCTGTACAGTGCCCGACTGCCCATCTGCATCGCCGTCCTCAGAAGAGTCAGGCAAAAAATAGTACCGATCTAGCCAATTACCGTAAAGATCGTAAGCAGGGTACTTTGAAAACTTCCTAGATACTCCTTCTCCGGACAACGTGAAAGACATGCTAACGAGATCACTGCAGGACTTCAGCGAGCAATTGAGGAACAGAAGATAACTTCCAGCAGGAAGATACGTTTGACATTTCAACTCAACGTCATAGATTGATGGCGAGTAGAGAGAAGTACCCCATGGTTTGTTGAACACCTGCTTCCAGTCAGAACTGCGATATGAGCCCAAGCTCTTCGCTTCGTCATCTGTCTCAGCATACTCAATTCCTTCCTTATCAATATCATACAAGCAGTCCTCATCAAACGGAATGAAGTCTCGTTTGGCAAGATGGGTCCGTAGCAGCCAGCTTGTCTTTGGTAGTCCTTTACTGATAGTATCCACTGTTTGCTTCCCAAGTTCGTTCAGTAGCTTGACATGGTCATAGGACTCTACTAGATCATAGCAAGATTTACTGCATATTCTAAATTGCAGGCGAGAGCACGTATCAAGCTCCTCGATAACCCTGTCCCATAGCTCATTGGGAATTCTCTCCATTGAATATTTCCCTTGGGGTGACAATTTGGTATATACAATCTCCCTCTAGTCTAATACTCGACCGACGAGGTCTATAAGTTTGCCGAACGTCAGTCAGTAGGCTAGCTATAGCCTATTCAACGAGTAACTGGAGCTGGTGTATCTAGAGTGCCCGCATGTGTTTTTGTGTCTCGGAGAACGCAGCAGCTATGCAGCAGGTTGATCAGCCCCGCAGCACGTCAGTGGTGTCACGTGCTGACCAACATTTATATTCCAGCCGGTCAAATCAGTCAAAGGTCGACAACGACCCCGTCATGTTATACTGGAACCCTCCAAGATTAACAGGTAATGCTCTTTGAAATTAGTTATATATTTTGTTTAGTTAAATACTCTTCCATTCTTGATGGTGCTTTGAGGTTCCCAGCCACCGTAGGAAACTTCTTCGCCAAACTTTTTCATGCGAGCCTCCAATTCGGGTCTGAAATTCTTGATGAGACCTTGAACGGGCCATGCGGCAGCATCACCAAGAGCGCAAATAGTGTGGCCCTCGATGTCCTTTGTTAGCTCCTGCAGCATGTCAATCTCACGTGGCTTAGCCTGACCCTTGGCAAGTCGATCCATAACCTTCATGACCCACGTGGTTCCCTCTCTGCATGGTGTGCACTGTCCGCAGGACTCGTGCTTGTAGAAATGAGCAAATCGCTGAATGGCACGCACCACGTCGGCACTCTTGTCCAAGACCATGACGGCAGCAGTACCCAGTCCTGATCCGACATCCTTAAGGGCGTCGAAGTCCATCAACACGTTATCGCACACGTCCTTGGGCATGATGGGAACGGATGAACCACCAGGAATGACACCTAGCAAATTGTCCCAGCCACCTCGAACACCACCACAATGCTTCTCCAACAGTTCTCTCAACGGGATAGACATCTCCTCCTCAACTGTGCAGGGCTCGTTTACGTGACCGGAGACACAGAACAACTTAGTACCCGAATTACGTTCACGGCCAAATGATGCAAACCACTCACCTCCTCTACGGCAGATCGTTGGCGCGACAGCAACGGTTTCCACGTTTGTGACAGTGGTAGGTCGGCCGAACAGTCCAACACCAGCTGGGAATGGAGGCTTCAGTCTTGGCTTACCAGCTTTTCCTTCTAGCGACTCGATCAGTGAAGTCTCTTCACCGCACACGTAGGCTCCCATGCCCCGGTGAACGTAAACGTCGAAGTCATATCCTGAGCCACATGCGTTTTTGCCAATCAAGCCAGCTTTGTATGCCTCGTTGATTGCCTTCTGTAGAATAACTGCTTCGTTGTAGAACTCGCCTCTGATGTAGATATAAGCAGCAGTTGCGTTCATAGCACGTCCAGCTACCAAACATCCCTCGACGAGCTTGTGAGGATCTTTTCTGATAATCTCTCTATCCTTGCAAGTACCAGGCTCACCCTCGTCTGCGTTGACAACCACGTATCGTGGCCCTGGGTTCTTTTCCCATCCTGGGGGGTTCATGAAGGACCACTTCAGTCCAGAGGGGAATCCTGCTCCACCACGTCCACGAAGACCCGACTTCTTCATCTCGTTAATGATCCAGTCATGGCCCTTCAATACAATCTCCTTCGTCTTATGCCAGTCGCCCATCTTTCGTGCCGATGCCAAATCACGCCCATAGGTATCATATACATTTTGAAAAATCCGGTCCTGGTCGCTGAGACCACCATGAGACTTTCGAGCCACTTGTGCCGTCGAAAACAGCCTTCGGCTGTTTTGACTCAAGCACCTTCTACCAAGCATCTTCGAAGCTGTCTTGCAACTCTCGTAGAAACTAGCTTGGCTTCGTTTGAACCGAGACGATTGGAAAGACTCGATGTTTTAGGAATTTTAGATTTGCGTGTGCTCGGGGTTGTGTCAGATCAAATCGGAAAAGGATTAATCGTGATTGGCCAATAGTCGATCCTGTTGAGCTCGAGTGATCACAGCTGATCAATTAGCACGGACCCAAAATATTAGTGCTCTGAGTAACAAGCACCCGCAAACCAGCTCCTAGTGTCAATAGGGCTTGGCAAGTCCGTGAATTGCTTTGAGGAGCATTTTCAGCCTTCTCCAGTTGAACACGAGGAAACAAAAGCTACTAAGAAAAGTTCAATAATAGGAAAAGTGGTATATAAAACGATACTTCAAGAATGGAAAGATAGAAATAGAGCTAAAGCAAGCTGAAAATTTAAGCCAAGAAGGCTGCAGCGGCGAATACCGCAAACAGTAGCGAGCCGACCGAAGTCAAAGCAGCCGTGTTAGCTTGCTCAACACCTGTGGTTGCAACTGGAGCCACGGTTTGAGGAACTTCGGTTTCAGGCGCGGCAGCAGTGGGCGTGCAAGGAACAGTGACAGTCTTGGTGGTGTAGTAAGTTGTAGTCTGCCCCTCGGCGTTGGTGGTAGTGCAAGGCTCGACAACGGTCTTGGTAGTCCAAGAAGTAATAGTGCCCTCACCAGCACCAGTAGCAGGAGCAGCACCAGTCTCACAAGGCTCAGTCACAGTCTTGGTGGTCCAGTATGTGCTGGTCTCTCCCTCGGCATTGGTGGTAGTGCAAGGCTCAACGATAGTCTTGGTGGTGTATGAAGTCATGGTGCCCTCCATGCACTTGGTGCAGGGGATAGTCTTTGTCACCGTGCTGTACTCAATGTGAGTCTCTCCGCCCGAAACATAGGTGGAGCAAGGCTCGGTGACAACTGTGGTAGTCCAAACGGTGCTGGTCTGGCCGAACCCACCATTGGTACCGCTGGTGACAGGAGCACTAGTGATGGTAGCTGGCGACGTCCCATTGCCTGAAGCGGTGAAGGGAGCGGTGGCTGAGGCTGAGGCTGAGACCGAAGCGCAACCCAAGGTCGGGGCTGGTACGGTTGCAACAGCATAAGCTGTGAGCAAATGGGCGAGCGCCGTGTTCAGGTCAGTGAAGTCAATCTCAGAAGACTCGTCACATTCGACCTTGGCGGCGATAGCAGACTCGAGCGCGTAAATCGCCTTCTGCAGAGCTGCCAGAGCGTCGCTAAGACTTTCAGCACGCTTCTGAGTAGAAGAAGAGAATGTAGAGGACTCAGAGGCCAGCTTATTGAAAGCAGGCACCAAGCTTCCAGAGATCTGTTTAACGCCCTGAGAGACCAAATCAGTCTGGCATGAGCTCAGGACACCGCCGATAGACTCGAATGCTGAAATGGCGTCCTGAACATCTGAGATCAGCTTCTCGACAGCGCTGAGGGCACTTGCTGCATCTGTGGCAGCCTCAATAGCCTGGGCATCCGCAACAATGTCGGTAAAGGCGACTGCAGCACTTTCCAATGGACCGGAGATACTGCAGCTGGACGACGGGGTGGGCAAGGCGGTAGATCCACTTGCACCAGGAGAAATGGACACCGACAGAGTACCAGTCGCAGATGCAGCAGGACCAGTGGGAGCACCAGTGGGAGCACCAGAGGAAGCACCAGTGGAAGCACCAGAGGGACCGCCAGAGGGGGTACCAGTGGGAGCGCCAGAGGGACCGCCAGAGGCAGGAGTAGTGACGCCGGCAGCGCAACTAGTAGATGGGCTTGGAGTTGCAGTAACTGTGGCAGAGGCACTGTAAGCAGAGACGGCACTTGAGAAATCATCATTGACGGTCTCGAACCCTTCGTAGGCCTCTTGGACATAGGGGCAGTCCAAAATACCATAGAGGCCGGACTCAAAGTTGAAGGTTCTTCCCTGAAGGTCAGTGAGATCTCCCTGTACAATCTGTTCCGTACCGACGGCCTCCAAATCGGCCTTCTTGGCGACCAAATCTGAGAGCAAGCTGGTGATACTGGGGCTGGTGTCAGTGAGCTTGTCATAAATAACCTCGGACTCGCACTCGCTGAGGCTCTTGATGTTTCCGACGATGCTGATACAGTTGTTCAGATCATCGACAATGTCACCTTCAGTGGTTTGGATGTTCAAAGCAGCATTGATTCCCTGGCTGGACTGGAAGCCCTTCACTGCAGTGTCGCATTTGTTCAAGTCGCTCTTGAGCTTGTCCACAGCGGTGGCAAGCTGGGAGGGGTAGCCGGTGAGTGCTCCACAAGATGTCGCTGGTGGTGCAGCAGCCGAGGTAGCTGGTGCAGCGCTAGACGCAGGCACAGTGACGGGAACCGAAGTAGGCGCAGAACTAGGGGCACTTGAACCAAGGGCGCTTGAACCAGGGGCGCTTGAACCAGGGGCGCTTGCACCACCGGTAGGCGTGCTCGAGGCTGCACCAGACGCACTGGATGCTGGTGCAGGCGCACTAGAGCCAGGGGCAGAGGGTGTAGCTGAGGCCGCAACGGATCCGGGGGCAGTGGTCGCACCAGCAGTGCAAGTGGCATCTGGGCTTGGGGCAGCAGAAACTGTGGCAGTGGCACTGTAAGCTGAGATTGCACTTGAGAAATCACTGTTGATAGTCTCAAACCCTTGGTAAGCCTCCCCAACGTAGGGGCATTCCAGCACTCCATAGAGACCAGACTCAAAGTTGTACGTCCTTCCCTGCAGGTCGGTCAAGTCGTTCTGGACAATCTGCCCGGTCCCAACGGCCTCCAGGTCTGCCTTCTTGGCAACCAAGTCGGAGAGCAAACTGGTGATACTGGGGTTGGTGTTTGTCAGCTTATCGTAGATTGCATCTGATTCGCACTGGGTCAAGCTGCTGATATTCTTGACAATGCTGATGCAGTTATTGAGATCACTGACGATGTCACCTTCAGTCTCCTGAATGCTCTCGGCAGCAGTGACTCCTTGGCTGGACTGGAAGGACTTGACGGCACTGTCGCACTTGTCCACATCACTCTTGAGCTGATCTACTGCGGTTGCGAGTTGAGAAGGATATCCGGTAAGAGCAGCACAGGATGAGGCAGGAGGTGCAGCTGATGTAGCAGCAGCACTGGAAGCAGCAGCACTGGAAGCAGTGGCACTGGAAGCGGCAGCACTAGTGGCAGCGGCACTGGTGGCAGCGGCACTGGAAGCGGCAGCACTGGAAGCGGCAGCACTGGAAGCGGCAGCACTGGAAGCGGCAGCACTGGAAGCGGCAGCACTGGAAGCGGCAGCACTGGAAGCGGCAGCACTGGAAGCAGCGGCACTGGTGGCAGCGGCACTGGTGGCAGCGGCACTGGTGGCAGCGGCACTGGTGGCAGCGGCACTGGTGGCAGCGGCACTGGTGGCAGCGGCACTGGTGGCAGCGGCACTAGACTCGGCGGCACTGGTTGCAGCAGCAGCACTGGTAGCAGCTGCAGTAGTTGCTGGGCATGACGAAGCACTGGGGGTTCCAGTTACGGTAGGGGTAGCGTCATAGGCAGAAATAGCACTTGAGAAGGCTGCGTTGATGGGGTCAAATCCTTCTCCAACCTCGCTCAGAGCAGGGCAAGGAAAGGAGCCGTACAGCTCGCTCTCGAGGTGGAAAGTTCTTCCTTGAAGGTCAGTGAGATCACCCTGGACAATTTGCTTGGTGCCGACCGCTGTGAGATCCGCCTCCTTGGAAACAAGGTCAGAAAGCAAGTTGGTGATACTTGGGTTGGTTTCGGCCAACTGGGCTAGGAGACTCTGAGCCTCGCAATCAGTATAGCTTGAGATGCCACCGGCGATACTAACACAGTTGTTGAGGTCGTCGACGATATCACCCTCGGTAGTTTGGATGGAGAGGGCGGCCATGATTCCCTGACTGGACTGGAAAGATTTGACGGCAGTGTCGCACTTGTCCAGGTCGGTTTTGAGCTGTTGAACGGCAGTAGCGAGCTGAGAAGGAGCGCCAGTGAGAGGGCCACATGTGGTGGCTCCGCTCACGAGCTTGCCTGACACTGCCAGAGCGTACAGGAATAAAGTCGTGGAGGAGTGCATCCTGAGAGGTCCCTTATGGCAGTGAGAGAAAGTTAAAGCGAGAGTCAAGAGTTGGAGTAGAGGTGTTTTTGGGTTTGTTTTTTAATGCTTTGGCTACTTGCCCTTCTTTTCTGAAGAAACCGGGGAATGAAAGACTTGAGCTGAAGAGAGATGATGCGGCGGAGGTCTATATATATTAGAATTTATGAGACAGAGGTAGGGCTCGACTTGCGTTCAGTATGCGCTTTTCGTTTTTCGGCACTCGTCAGATGACATTCCCAGCTCAAAACTGCCCGTGAAGAGGGGTCAAAATCTCTGGAATGTGGAGACAGTGGTGCTAGGAGAATTCTGGGGTAAACAAGCCCCAGAGGCTGAAGCTGTGACATTGACAGCTCCCAAAAAGGAGAAATGCACCTGTCTTTGCTAATATTTCCTCTTCCCGTGCATATTCAAACACTCGCATTGAAAGCAAACCCTGGAGAGCCCCATCTCGGTCGAGTCGACGCGGCTGCCGATATGGGTGGTAGGGTCTCTTTGGGCCAGCGTATTCTGGGCTAGGAGCGAGCGTATATTACGACCCGCCCCAATAGGTGTCACACATGTGAAAGAGTTTCGCAAGCTTAGCCCTTTAGTACATAATCGCCGCTTCCTGTAAATTCCGAGGTTACCGACCGAGCACTCTCTGTGAGTCAACTTACCTGCTGACAGCTGCTATATTTGTGAGCCTTTCCCTTCACCCTGTAAACCCTTGCAAATGGCCATGAGTTGTCTGTACCCTCACAACATTGCTGTTTGCTAGCATTTTACCAAGGTCTGTCAATAAGCAGCAGTTATTGAATGTTACTTAGACAACGACTAAATTTTAAAGACAAACCAGTTCAACACACGGAAACCATTTAGAATAGAAACGATCAGAGCCGATGAGCAGCGTTACCAGCGTAGCGTGACAATGATCGGCGATCTTTGTGGAGAGCCGAAAATGCGGGGGAAGGTGTCAATATGGCAATGCTGCACCTCCTCTGTCTGGATTGGGGCAGAAATTGCCAGTTTTGAGAATCGATGAGGCCCCAATCTTTTTCGTGCCTTGTGACAGCGTCTGACTGACGGCTCTGGCCCTCCCAAATTAGTAATTAGCGAAGCCGTTCCTGAGTATATCTGCACCTTAACGAGCGCATCTTCACCTACACGAAGCCCCGGTATGTCAGCACTGGCAAGGTGCGCTGGAAAGGGGTGGGCCCGCCCTCATCTTGGGGCACCTGCCCCAGTTGTGGCCCCAGTAATAAATTTGATAGTTACCTAAGCGGAAAAGGGCGGGGAATGACGCGTTTCTCGTCTGCTTTCCGCGTGCTCGAGTCTACCCCAGTATTTATCGTAACCGGCCACAGTTCTTACCGGTAGCATCAATAATGCTACGATTCGCTTACTCTGATTGGCCCGCTAGTGGGCTTACACTGTGTCTGTTCCTCTGAGATCTACACAAAAAGGCGAGAACGAAAAAAACTCTGCTCTCGCGTGACACTGAAGGGCAATTTTCTTAGGTCTGTTTACTTTTCACCAGAATGCGCGCGATAGAGCCAATCGTGCCCGAGGCAGTGATCGATCGTGAAATTGTGGGGTAAATCAGACGCTCTAGCTGACCGGTGGTGCCGTGCTTCGATAGACAGCATAATCGGTGCAATTAAATCGACACACCAGCTCTAGCCATGCTTGGGAGTCACGCTTTCAAAAGTCTCCACGGCTGGGCAAACTCCTCGTGAAATTGAGGATATTCTATCTTTTCAAGACCGGAGGGTTAAGTATCTTAAAAGCAGGGATAGGTTAAATGCATTGATTCTAATTGCTGTACTGGAATTATCTAATGCGCGCACTGAGGGTGTCATTGTTTGGCCCTGGCATAGTGAAGGACAATCTTCAGACAAAATGCAGCAGCTTCTGCGTGGGTAGGCATATACTTACATCCCGTTGAGATGAGATGTCACTGGCGTGACTTGTGTGGTGCTGCTATGGACCCCGTCCTGGGCGCAAGCAACCAGTTTTTGCGATTTTTGCCCGGTTGCTCACAGCAGCTGCTTATTTTAGCAACGTGCATTCGCCTGACTATGTCACGCAGCACATTTCGAAACGCAGAGAGCTACCAATTCTGCTATTCTGAATTTTTCTGCATACCAATAACCGTTTGGAACTGATGAGAAGACGAAAAAAGCAGCCCTTGGAAATGCAATTTGGATTCCCGCAACTCCAAATGAGATATTTACTTCTTGTTGCGAGTTCTAGGGAGTTCACTGGAACCAACAGCCTGCTTCTGCTGCGAGGCCTTCTTATACTGGTGCAAGTGCCTTATTCTTTGGCTGGTGCCTCCAGAAGAGCTGGTACCTAGAATGTGGCCGCCACCTTGAGCGACTCCACTACTGATACTTTGCTCCGGAGTCTCTTCCTCAGTATTGACGTCCTTCTTCTTTCTCTTGCTTCGGTGCGAGGAGTTCCTGCCGTAGTTATCTGGGGTGTTCCAGTAAGATCGCATCTGGCTGTTCCAAAGTTTCAGTCTAGCCACTTGAAAAAACTGCTGGGCAGCATGCTCAGACTGGTTCAGCACAGTCTCGTCAATGGTGTATTCATCAGTCAGAATTACCTGGCCCTTTTCCAAATCTATGCGGACATTGGCGTTGCAGCTATCACAGAACTTGCGGATCTCCGCAATAAGCGAGTACTTTGAGTCGCAGTGGAAATCGCGTTGCATGTCATCCAAGAGAACCACGCTGTAGACCTCAAGATAGTCCGATATAGCTCTTGACCGTATGAGTTGGAACAGATCAGCATGAGAGGATTCCAATATGAAATCTAGCCGGACTTGAGGTTCAACCACGCTATACCACAGATCAAACATATGCTGATAATCCCTATTCAGCAAGCTTTCTGTCATCTCGAGCACCGCTTTGCCACACAAGCCCCGCAGAGATCGCCTCCATTGGGCAAATGCCGGATCCTGGTAAAATAGAAACTTGAGATCTTGTCTGTCTAGCAGGGCCATCGCGCATAAGCTCACATAAATGCCTGCGTCTTTTTCAAAAGGCGTACTCTCACCCCAGGAGGGAGTTGAAGGATTTTTGCAGTCAAGAAATTCCATTAACGCCAATTTGATATCTCCGGACCGCAATGAAATCATTCCCTGTAGGATGCGCTCTAAAGAAGTGAAATCCTCATACTGATAAGCGTGTGGCCCTGGATCAGACAAGTATGTCCCTTGTCGCCATGACCCATTGCTACTCGACAAATTCGGCTCGGTGCCGCTTGCCCTTTTGCTATCAGATACTTCGAAGATTTTGCCCTCCAAAGGATCCATATACAGTTTTAGAGTAATACTGAAGGCCGTGATCATGGCCGAAGACTGTGCAAATTCCCTAGCGCGAGACAAGTTCATCCGAGCATCAGAAAAGCAGCCCATCTTGACATAATTTTCAGCACTCTTGATATAAAGATTAAATCCTTCATCTTCCAAGTTACCTTCGTCCCTGTCACTATCGCTATCCCTGTCCGCAGCCCTAGCCACTCTTCTCTCAAATGCATGTACCAGTGGGTCGAGGTCGCCGCACTCTGACTCATCATGTCTGCCGTCTTGGTTGACCATCCACTGATTATCCTCAGAGGTGACAAGCTCCTTTGCATCAACTCCCAAAAGCCGCCCGAGCTCTTCCAATATTGTGGAATACAAGAACTCATTCTCACTGCATTCCTTAGTCTTCTCAATGGCAAGCCTCAAGGCTCGCTCTCGTGCATGGAGCGTCGACGGAACATCCGCTAAGTTTTGATAAACACCAATGAGCCTTCGTATTGCAACGTAGCCACTGTAGGCATCCGAGATATGATTCAGCGCCTCCTGAGCGGCATCAACCTCCATGGGTTCCATTCAATCGTTAGTTGATTTATTGTACAATGCACCGAGCCACAAAGTTAACAAGAGTGGCCATGGTGCACCGGTGCGCGTTACAGATTGATTATGGATCAATCTTATTAGATCGATCGATCTGGGGCATCGCTGCTGCCGTAGCGTTCGATGCAGCTAAGGCTCTACACTGTGATGTACACGTGCGTCACTGTCGCGCGTGCTTTAAGCTTCGCGACTTCGAGAGGCATACCGTGGTCACCAACGGTAGGCAACTCCCCATTGACAAGTGCCTACCGAAGAGCGCAGCACCCGAGAACCAGGCCCGTTGACCGACCCTATCATATCTTTAGAGAGTGCGGAGCTCAAACCCAATCACCGGACGACTTTTCCAGAATAAATCTTTTGAGCCCTGGCCCTTAGACCGTTTTGGCCCCTGAGGTATCAATAAAACGAGGATTTAATTCTATGTACATTAATGGAGGGTTACTGCAGGAGCTCGGCTGGTGAAAATGTTGCTCCCCGTTCTATGATACACGGTCAGACCCTTGTCAATAGCTTCCACTTCCTCCTGGATAGCCGGCGCGACCTTCGACCAGCGCTGGTGTGCTCGTAGCATGGTGATGATATGTCGTAAATAATCGTAATCTAGCGGTGTTCCAGAGGTATAAATAACTGAATTCAACGCTGAAATAGCAGCGTCAAGGTCCAATACCTTGTTGCTCTCAAAGAGCCTTGCATAAACCTTGTAATAGACGGCGACCACATCCCTATGTGGTGTTTTCAACTTCCATAGCTTCTGGCTTCTGAGGACAACTTCCTCAACCTTAGCTTGGCTCAGCATGCTGAGGTCACAAGCCAGGAACGAGGCAAGGCACTGGGCAAACATGTCACTTGTAAATGCAAGTTCTTTACTCTCAAAGGGGGAAGGCAGATTTCTGAAGGCAACATCGCCACTGAACCTCATGGCCTCGTCTACATCTCCTCCGCCTGCCACTGAAGATAACACCGCCCTGTAGTGAGATCTGTCAAGGCTAACCTTAGATCTGTTGAAAGCATATATTGCATCTTGGTACCTTCCCACGCCATGCAAGTATTTGAGAACAAGGTCTAGCACAGCTTCATTAACAGGGGCATGATTCATATTCCGGATGGGCAAGATGCCCTCATCATGCAACTTCCTCCTGCTTGACTGCAACTGCCTAATTACAGCCTCCGGTTCAGCAATATAGACTTTGGGGTCAAAGTACTGTAGAAGTAGAGGGAAGTATTTTTCAAGCACAGGCTCTTCGAACTGTAATCTCAGCAGCGCTCTCAAAAACGCGTAAACGCATCTGCTGTCAATCTCAGCAATCTCACTGCCGCTGCTATCACTGTCAAAAAGCTGACCCCATATGTCAAGCAACTCCTCCTTAAGAATCCGCTTACTGGCAATACCAGAAAAAAGAGTGGTGTAAGTGATAACATCGCGCTCTTCCTCGGGTATCTCATTGAAGAACTGCAGTAATTTTTTAGCTGGCGTTTCTGACTTGAGCAGATGTGCAAGCGTTTGATTGTGAATAACCGGACGATTCCGTGGCGATGCGGCACTCAGGGCCTGGACGTAGCCCTTGGCAGCATTAGAAGCGAACATACTGCCATATGTATGACCACTAGCCTGGATCCCGGCCTTCTTGAAGCTCGAGAAGAATTTCGCGGAAACCTTTTTGTGACCAAGTTGATTCAATTTCAGTAGCAGCATGTTCATCCCCACAGTCGATCTCGACAGCCGGATTATAGCTGCTGCTTCGTTGAACTTGCCCTTGTTCAGCAGATCCTTGATTCTGTTCCGCACACGAACGCTGCTCTGGAGCATCTGCGGGTTTACCCTGAGGTAAGTCATAAGATTATGTTGCCACTCTCTGTATTGTCCGTCTTCTATCCTCGCCGCGTGGGAGTTCTCTTCTTCTTGTAAACTTGTCGTCGCCACTCCCGGCTTCATGAACACGGCAAAGCCCGGTCTGGCAAACTCCGACAGCGGCATGCTGAACTTTTGATCCAGCTCCATCTTAGTTCTAAGCGGGAGGTTGTAAGCTTCTCGAGCTCTTGAGACTCCACGTAGTGCGGGCCTACTCTGCTGTGGAGGTTGGGCCCTGTCTTTCGATTTATCGAGCCGATGCTCATACTCAGTTCTGCTTTTGCCAAACCGTGAGCCGGCTCGCTTTGAATCTACAAATCCAGCATTTTCAACAACCCTGCTGCTAGCCGCCTGCTTTGCAAACAGTGTCCTCAGCAATTTCATGACATGACAGAGCGTCGTCAATGAGCCAACTTTTCAGTGTTCAACGTTAACTGTTGCAGATCTGAAAAATTTCTTGAATCAGGTGTGCTCTCAAGCTGTCGATCGATATCTGCGCCGATGAGATCGTATCTCTGGTTCTCGATTGATCCCGGGTCAGCGTGCTGCGCGCGACTGTTCAGTGCGTGGATCGGGCCCCATTCTTAGCTGGCGCACTAACTCGAACTGAGATATCGGTATACCCCAATTAGCATCAACCAGACGGCGCAATGGAGCTGGATGGCTTCAGCAGCAAAAGGTTTCAGCAGCGTATCCAACATGGCTCTGCTGCTGATCGAAGTCAGGCGATAGAAGAGTTGTTCCAGCTCCCTAAGGGCGAAATCAAGCAAGCTATTGAGCTTTTAATATCCAACAAGGCCCAGTATCCACTTGAGGTATTCAACCAGCTCTTGGCTGCGTGGAAACAGCATTTTGGCTCCAGTCAGGCCTCTGAGCCTGAGTTTCAGCTGCGGAAGGCTATCAGTGAGAAGATTGCACAGGACAAGGGTGACTACGCGGGGGCTGCTTCAGTCCTCTTGGACGGAATAGAGGAGTACTCAACGGCAGGCATCTCAAGCATGCCAAATCCATCAGGATTATCCTCGTCGCCTGAACTTCTAAAGTTTCATAGGTATCTCGCAGCTGCGAATAATTTATTACACGGTGATCAGTTGGCACAAGCAGATGCTGTTCTGTCACGAGCATCGTTGCTGAGGCCCCGTCTCTCGAATACTATGCCAGCTCATTTGGACAAGCTCTTCTCCTTACTGCAAGCTCGCAAGTTTGCTGCAACTAAGAAGTATCTCGAGGCCGCTTCCAAGTACTATGAGCTTTCAGAGAGATCGTTTAATGCAGACCCAGATTCAGCCTCAAATGCTGGAGAGAGCCTGGAGTTCCTATGCAGCGCGGTGATCTGTGCTATTTTGGGGCCAGCAGGCTCGCAGTTCAAAAGAAGCATACTCCTTCGACTCCACAGTAATGAGCGTTGGCAGAGCGAAGTAGTCAGAACCAGCCCAGACCTGTCGTCTCTGTACCATGCTCTTGACTTGGTTTACCGCGACCAGCCCCTTGACCCACGGGGCCCCGAAGCACAGGTCCTAGACAGGGTGGCTACTGTTCAAGAAGAGGGCGAGCTGAAAATGCTGGCAAAATACGGCGGGGCGCAGGCGCTCCGCGACTGCATCACTGAGAACAATCTACATGCCGTTTCGAAGAACCACGGCCGTATGAGCATGCAAGACCTGTCAGTTCTTCTGGGACTGGAGAGTATCGAGAAGACAGAGGAGTATTTGACGAACATGATTGGACAGCAACGTTTGGCCGCTGCTATCGATCAGCTGGATGGGTCTGTTGACTTCTCAAATGGAAGTTATGCTAACCATAAGAGCGAGCAGATTCATAAGATGTGTCTAATGCTTGACTCCATTACTGAGCAAATACCTACTTAGCCTCTCGGCCCTTTTTATATTTAATGTCACAAAGAATCATTTTTGTACAGTTTTGTTCTACTGGTAGAGATAATCCCTGCTGAGGAAGTGTGTATAAAATGTTTTGCGGCCTCGGGTGCAGGTCTGTGCCTGCATCACGCCGTCGCTATAAATTGATCTGTGCGGTGAAAAATTCTTTTCCTTCTTACCATATGGTAAATGATGAAAACTTTTTTACTCAGCTCACTCTTAGCACAACGCAAAATTTATTAAACGATGCTGAATGAGATTCTTCTGATACCAATCTGTTCTTCTTTCTGGTGCTCGCTGAGCCCAGAGAAGCTTCATGCTGTATAAATACGTTCGGAGTCTCCGCAGCTCATAATTTATGAAAGATCTTTTTCAATGATTTACTCCAAGAGTCTCATGACCTCTCTTGGTAAATTGGGCTCATCTAAACGGTTCATCTCCACGCACGAGACCATGGCTGGTCGACCTTTTGATTCGCTCACGTATGCTCCAATTCTCTTCGCCAAGTCAACGTTCTCTCCTTGGAATAGTGTCGTAGACACACCTGGTTTTGCCGTGTAGACTACCGCTCCTATCGATCGTCCCGATTTTGAAATGTACAATGATAATGGGGATTTTGACGCATTGATGGTAGCTGGAACTTCCGTTGAGGCTTCGTCCTTCTCCAGCGCCGGGTCAACCACCAGCAGCTGTATCTCCGCCCCAATGTTATGAGTTGTTATCCGCATCTTGAAAAAGCTATTAGTTAGCCAAGTACAATTATTGTTAGACTCTCCGACTGTACGATATTGCGTGCGATTATCAAAGGCCCGAGTCTCGATCAGCTACACTGTAGCCTAACTGCTTGAGACGCCTTTGAGCGTATTGAATCACCAAAATCGATCGGTGAAGCATCGGATCAGAGACGTGTGTGAACCTTGATCTGACAAACCTTCATTTTCTTTCACTTGCGACGGATCAGAAATGAAATTGCCATTCATTCCGCTGGTTACGGACCTCGGGTTCGTGGGTGCGGTTGGAAACACGCCGCTGATAAGGCTGCCGCGGCTGAGTGCCAAGTATGGGGTAAACATCTGCGGTAAGGCGGAGTTCATGAACCCCGGTGGAAGTGTCAAAGATAGAGCTGCCCTGTTCTGTGTTCAGGATGCCGAGAAGAAGGGACAATTGAAGGGACCAGGTGCTACTGTAGTCGAGGGAACTGCTGGAAATACCGGCATTGGGCTCGCTCACGTGTGCCGAGCTAAGGGCTACAAGTGTGTCATTTATATGCCCAACACGCAATCACAAGGTAAAATAGACAAGCTCAAGCTGCTGGGAGCTGAGGTCTACCCAGTCCCCGCCGTTGCCTTTGACAACCCTAAGAACTACAACCACCAGGCTCGCGCTCATGCCGAGCGACTTGAGAAGGAGCTTGGCAAGGGCAGCGCCGTGTGGACCAACCAATTCGATAACAGGGCCAACCGACAGGCACACATTGAAACCACTGGACCAGAGATCTGGGCCCAGACTAACGGCAAGATCGATGCGTTCACATGCTCTACAGGTACTGGTGGGTCATTTGCCGGTACAACCAGATACCTCAAGGATATCTCCAACGGGAAAGTCAAGTGCGTAGTTGCTGACCCTCCGGGATCATGCTTGACGAGCTACGTGAAAAACAGAACCCTTGACCGAGAAGGGTCAAGCATTACTGAAGGTATTGGTCAAGGCCGTATCACCGATAACATGAAAACCGAGGTTGAGATCGCCGACGACTCTATTACAATTCCCGATTCAGAGACCATTGAAATGGTATACCGACTTCTAGACGAGGAGGGGATCTGGCTGGGTGCTTCATCTTGTCTGAACGTGGTGGCCGCCTGCAAGGTTGCTGAAACTTTACCCAAGGGCTCCACTGTGGTCACGCTACTTTGTGACAGCGCTGCTATTTATGCTGATAGACTCTTCTCAAAGAAATGGCTCGAGAGTAAGGGCCTCTACACCGCAATCCCAGAGCATCTTCAAAAATACGTGATACTGGAGTAGAAAAAATTCAGGATTCATCATTATAAGCTCAGCTGAGATTGTACACATAAATAATATAAAAGAAAAAGATAGGCAACAGTGGAACTTATAAGAAGTAATCCGGAGTGCGTCGAGCCACTGAAGGCTCACCAGCTCTTGGGCTTGGATCGAACTGTAAAAACTTATAGTCGAGATTCTCATCCACTTCCATCACTGCAGCCTGGTTTCCGCACCTGTAGCAGTAGTTTGGAGCCGAAAATATCGTGACCACCTGGTTCTCGTGTGACCACGTATAACCCTCCATGATCAGCTGGTGTGCTCTTGCCACGAGCTTGAGTCCGTTTTTGTGATTAAACTCCTCGCTGATGTCGCTGCCAAAGGTATATCCAGCACCTCGGGCGGAGATTCCCCATCCGCAGCGATCATCTGGGTCACTCCACAGTAAGTCACACATTGCGCCTTCATGAGGGACCTCTTGGATTCTGTCCAATGCTCTGACATCGTCAAGTGTATCAATGCCTGGAGACAGGCCACCGTGCAAGCAGAAGATCTGATTCTCCACCAGAGCAGTCAGGGGAAGATAGTCAAACAGATCAGTGAACAACTTCCACACTGAGGCATTGCCGTACTTCCTTAAGCACTCGTCATAAAACCCATATACCTGTGTGATCTGTCTTGATTCGTGATTACCTCTCAGGATAGTGATCCTGTTGGGGTATCTAATTTTCAATGCAATAAGTAAACTCACCGACTCCACGGAGTAGTATCCTCGGTCGACATAGTCACCCATAAATAAGTAGTTTGTATCTGGAGAGGGCCCGCCAATCTTGAAAAGCTCCATTAAATCGTGAAACTGGCCATGAATATCACCGCAAACTGTGACGGGACAATTGACAGGTTGCACGTTGCTCTCATGGCTTAGCACTTCTCTTGCCAGCGTGCACAGGTGCTCCACTTGCTCAATAGTCAACACTTTGCATTCTTTCAGGTCTGCAATGTACTTGTCAACATCACCCACAGCAGCATCAGAGAGTTGACCCGATTCATTGCCCAGGACATAAGCACTAGCCCCAGCAGCGCCGCTAGCATCGATGTCAGATGGTTGCACCTGTGAATGACCATTTCCATCGCCGCCCAAGCTACCAATTGGGCTCATGTTGACGTTCTGAGACCCCGTCCGTTCGAGCAAAGCACCGCCAGGGTACTGATCTGAGCCGATATCAGTTTCGGAAGTAACGCTGTCATCACTGGTGAGTCCTACCACAGCGTTGTCCGCATCATCGTCGTATCTACTACTGGTATCCTCGTACCTGCTGCTAGTATCATGGTCTTCGTCCTGAGCTCTTTCCTCTGTAATGGTGATGTTGCTATTATTATATTGCTTTTGGCCATAGCTCTCGTCGTCTGAGTTACCAGTTCCAGCACCTCCAGCACCGCTGGATTTAGACTGCCCACTTCCTCCTCTTCCTCGTTCTTGACCGCTGCTTTGCGAGTCTAATGTGTCGGCATCGCCCATAACGGTATCTTGAGGCGATAACGGATCCATTGTGGGCGATTGTAAAGGTGGAAATGCGATTAATTCACGGTTTAACGGGTATTAAGTTCGGCGAAACCGTTTTGAGAACAGCGTTCATTCGATGCCGCCCTGTGAAGTCAAGCTTCTTTTTAGAAGTAATTAAGGGACGCTGGATCATCGGATTCACCAAGGTTGCCAGCGTCGATGAGTTCTAGTTGCGATTACGTATGGTAGCAGCGAGATCTCCCTCTGTCTCGTACGGCGTCGTGAAGCCCGTGAATCAAAGCGAGTCTCCAGCCTTAGCGATCGCTCCACAAATGCACGGTCAACTCTCTTAGATGTATTATAATGAGTCTGGCGACATATTGTTTATCGCCGTAAAATTGATCCTTGTCACTTGACTGTCTAAAACACACCAAAACGCGTCGTGTCACAGCAATGATTTTAATACTAGCAGCATCGTTGCCCAAGTATGGCATAGGGATAGAAGGAAGGTTGCCATGGCGGTTGTCCAAGGAAATGAACTTCTTCAAGAAGGCCACAGTGGGCGGGGTTGTAGTCATGGGGAGAAAAACTTGGGAGTCGATACCACCCAAGTTCAGACCATTAGAAGGTCGAACGAATATCATAATCACGAGCAGTGCCGACAATTTTGCTGTATCAGAGAAAGACTCTACGGCTGACGCGAAGGAAACTACGGCGGGTCCGTTTAAGTTCAGTTCTCTAGATGAAGCGGTCAATTGGACGCGTGCAAACCGACCTGGAAAACGCGTCTTCATAATGGGAGGAGGGCAATTGTACGCGGCAGCACTCAACCACCCCGAGGCCAAGCAAATTCTCCTGACTGAAGTCCACAAGAACATAGAATGTGACACATTTTTTAGCATGCCTAGCTCGTTTCAGAAGAAGCCAGAGTCAGAGCTCAGAAAGCTCTTGCCTCATGTTGATTTGCCAGAGATTAAGCAAGAAGAGAAGGGTATTCCATTTGAGTTCACACTATGGGAGAGGAAGTAACTGGACTTTGCACAAAAATATCCATTCCTACAGAAGAATAAAAAACAAGTGAAAAGTTACAAAAAAAAAAAACATTAAAACGACGAAAAAGCTCACTGGATATACACCTTGTTGATCTTAGCAATCTCCCGACACAGAATGGGCCAATCCACTTCTCTGAGCCAGCCCTCACCCGGAGCGCGGTGCCGTTCTTCCCACTTGACAAGCTCGTACATGAATTTCAGGTTAGGTTGGATTATCACGTTGAGCCTCCTCACTCTCACAAAAAGATAGGCTCTAGGCAGTCCGGTGCCTAGTCTCCTCATGACTTCAGCAATGCACACCGTGGCTGAGCGTGAAACGCCTACCCTGCAGTGGACTAGCGTTGGCTCTCCGACGAGACTCCCCTCATTGAGGAAGCTCAGACAGGTAGCCAGCGCCTGCTCCAGTGTGTCTACTCCGTCATCCTGTATATTATCAACATACATCACCTTCGTTATTCCCTTGCCTTTTATAGGGTAATTGACAATAGTGGGCCCCCCTAAGCTTCCTCCCTCATCATCATCCTCCGGATCGGTGCTGGTGCCATCATCGGGGTAGTCCACCCATTTCAGTCTTTCACCAACGGAGAGAACGCGCTTGATGCCCATTTTTGCAAGCATCTCGGGGTTGTCTGCATGCACAAGAGAGCCCAAATACAAGTGAGGTAGAACTTTCGAAGGGAAACTTCCGTCGTAGTTCTTGCCTGCAAACCACTCGTCCTCAATGATATTAGCACACTGCATGTGATTGGCGTAAAAGCTGCCGGTGACCGTGGCTCCACATCTAGATGCCGCAGCCAGGTACGGCGCCATAACATTCAAAACCGCCGCGTCTTTGGGGAAACAGAAAAATGGTCTCTGGCAGTTGACATGCAATTCCAGCCAAGCCTCAGAGCACGAGATACCCTGAGAATAAATCAGGTAAGCCAAAGCGAGAAAAGAGGTTTCGGTGTATCCATCGTTGCAATAAATCAACACTCCGCAGGGTTCAGCCTTGTTCCACATTGACGCCTTTGATCTCAGTTGCAACAGCTTGCATAAGCTGGCAATTGATGCAAAGTCGTTTGAGTTGATCGCAGAGATGGAGCCTGAGCTCGGGAACTGTATTGCTAGCGTAGTGAGGGACTTGGCCCCTTTGGGGTCTCCTGTCGAACCTTGCTCTAGGTGAGCTTCTGCCTCACGGATATACTTGTCCAGCACTACCGAGGAGGGCAGCTTTGCATTTTCCGAGCACTCCACAAAAGTAGCCCAATTTCCTTTGGAGCTACTATTTCCGTCATTCGCTTGGCCAAATTCATCCTGCTGCATCCGTATCTTCTCAAAGTGGTCCGGATAGAAGTAGCTCTCAAAATCCATGGTATTCCCTAGCCATACATTTTCAGCAATCAAGGAACAAGCCGACATGATATTCATTTCCACGCGTTCATGAAACAGCAGGTTCGAGTCCCAATTTTTGAGCTGCAGCTCGTCCTTATTGTAAGTAGGGGACGTCTTGGGATGGAGGGCAACAACATGAGGAGCAATCTCCAGGAACTTGTCAATGCCTTCGAAGCACAGATAGGTCATGTAAGTTGTTTCCTCATTAGCGGCGGCACTAGTGTTCTTCCCACTGTTTCGTCTCTTGGCTTTCATGAGTCTCAGTCTGTTTTGAGCCTGAGAGCAAAGCTGTGCAACTCTTTGAGCCTTGTGAGCATCGCTAGGCTTAGAGCAGTAAATATAAATATCGCTCATCATTGCCCACTTGGCCACTTGGATTTGGAAATTCCGCAGCGAGATCCCTTCTTCCGGATCAAGCACCAAAAATTTCCCAACAAGCTCCTCGTAATTCAGGCCCTCCTCTTGCTCAGAGACATGTATATCATTTTCATCGCTATCTTCATCCAGGAAGTCCGTGCCACCCTCAGCTCCTGCGGGGAACTCCATAACAATATCGTCATCATCATCTTCGTTATCTTCGTCGTCATCATTAATCGTATCGTTACCATTGCCACCATCAGCATCATCAGTAGTATTATAGTTGTCATTTCTCATATTAATCTCCTCCATCTGCATATCCTTATCATCGTCATTACCATCATTAAAGTCGTTATCGTTATACCTGTTCTCATTCCTGGCCAAAGCAGCGCGTTTCATCCTTCTTATTCGCCTCAGTTCTCGTTCTTCGGTCTTTCTATTCTGAAGGAACTCCCCGGGCCTCACAGTACCAACAAGTGTACCTGCGTCGTCCTCTCGGTCTCCAACCTTGACCAGCAGCAAACCCCTGACACCACTCGGAGGTCCCATCGAGTTATTGATAAGATCACTCTCAAGGTCAAAAGCTAGTTGCCTTGATGAAGATGAGGGCGGTAAAGGAGGCATCAAGATCTCTGCTGAGCTTTTGTCCCGATACCGCTTCTGAGGGTCCAGAAAGGCCCGTTGAGCGATATTTTTGGGATGCAGACCATGCAGCCAGGGAAAAACCTCATCCACCTCCGGTAAAGGGCTGGAGTAGTGCTTGTTGACTGCCTCAGCAAGAGCCGCCGCAGATATAACATTATTGGTACTGTATCCACTTGAAGATGCAGTGCTCGTCCGGCCTGCTCTCTGAGAACGCGACTCAATGCTCCGACCAGGAGTGAGTGGCTCCGACCCGGGCACCGAACCCGATGCGATGTAAGAGGACGAGGATGTCGAAGATGAGGTTGGGGGCAACTCAAAAGCAGGTGTATCACACGCTTCCTGTAGAGCTTTCGTGAGGTTGGCCCTGTTTCCCAGCATGGAATCGTCATGATCCGAGAAACTCACAGACTTGGGTGGGGTCGGGGGCTTGTGCACATAATCTTTGTCCCTAGGGGCAACGCTAATGGGGACCCCACTGGAGAGTTCCGATGAGAGGTCATTATGAGCTTTGTTTGGCATCGTTATCTCTCCCCTAGGTGTCTGTGGGGGGGAAAGCAGCCCTTTCTTGCGCGTAGATGGTGGTGGTGGTGGGGGTAGTGCCTGTGCTGAGCTTTGCGTTCGCTTGCCCTTGCCTCTGGAACTTCCACTTCCGCCTTCATTGGGGTGATCAACTAGTAGCCCCGTCTCTGGACCCGGGGCGGCCGTCATCTCCGAGGTGGAGACTGCCGCTCCTGCTTGAGACATTGTGGTATATCTGAAAGAACGCCGACAACACTATCACAGTCCAATCGAAGTCAATGATTCCACCCTAGTGTGTCTCTATAAATACCTAGCCAGCTGCTTTGTTGCTCCGAATACTTGGTCTAATTGCCTCTCCCGCCTCTTGCCGACAACCGGTGCGAGAAGACCACGTCCTGTGGTCTATCGCCAGGACGGTTGTGAACCTCTTTTACTTGTACAATTCCACTATACCTCGGCACCAGCAGAGAGCTGTTGCAGATATACAGACGTAAGGACCAAAGTATGGCTGTTGTTGCGGCTTTACAGAGTGTTGCGCAGTACTTTGATAGAGCGATATATCGGCGATATCAAAACAAGTGGTGTATTATATTATCCAGAATTTCGAGAAAATGAGGTGTTTGTACAGAAAGGTCTCAAAAGGGGGGGAAAGGTGTGTGAGATTGTTAGTGTTATCAGGAGCTAACTTTGCCTTTGCAGGGGAGCAAGAACAGAAACAGCCGTTCCTCTCCAAATCTAGCTAGTTTCGAGGCCGATGGGCAGAGATTTTGCCTGTAATTTGGTCTCCTGTTTAGTGCTAATTGCTGTGGGCGGATTATATTCTGTGAAGGCTGCTAGCGTTTTATCGCCGTGCGTAAGCTGCAAGCTGTGCTGACGTCAGCCGCGCGAGATAACGTCACGTGGAATTTTTGGCGCTGATTATCGATGACCGTACGTTATCACGGCAAATGCTCGGAGGCTCTTTTCCGAGCTCTGAATTCACAAAAAATCTCTTTACCAAGACACTTGTAATAGCATAATACTTTGTTACTATATATCATTCAATCGTTATAAAGTTCGTCCTTGTCAAAAGATCTATTTGAAATAGGAATCCCATACTCTGGAAGCACGGTCGACCAATGCTTGAGGAGAGTCGAGGGCAGGTCGTACATCCAAGATGAATGAAGGGCTACCTTCAGGCTCGTCAGCTCCGGAGTAGAAGTCGATAACATATCTGACAGGCTTCCATCTCCTCGTGTTGAACTCTCCGCTTTCGTCTGCCTCGTCGCGATCAATGCTGTCCCTGACACCGTCGTTTCCTCCTACAGGACGTAGTACGGTCCAGTCATGACGGTCAAATGGTGGCGGGGTGCCATACTTGGCAGGAAAAACTCTGCCAAGCGCTTGAAGCATCGCGGCTCGTGGGGACATATCGTAGGGCCGGCCCGTAAATTTCAGCAGCCGGGGCTCGCGTCCTGAGCCCGCGTAGTATTTGTTCTCCCAGCCGAGAATCTGGCCCCATGCGCCCTCGTTGAGGAAATTGTGGATGTCAACCATCGACTCGACGGCGTCCTCGGGGATATCTGGGTTCTCTTCACCGCGGGACTTTGATTTTCGCAGCATCGCGTTGAGCATCTGTTGTGGACTCGGGTACTCCCATAACCCAGCGTCGGCCTTGCCGCCCTTGGGTATCGACGACATGGTCCGGTCGGTAGGCAAGTATATAGATTGACCCGGTGCTCGCTGCGAGTCGAGGTCCATAGGCATATTGTTCATAGGGTTGTTTACTCCAAGCAGACCGTCGTCGTTGTTAGACTTCGTTGGGGTGTTAGAGTCCGAAGACGAGGCAAACCTGCTGAACCAGCTCTTCCTCTTTTCGTGTGGCACTGGGCACTTCGATGCTTGCTGTGACAACGCCTCATGGTTAACGCGACATTTTGACGCTGGTGGCGATTGCGCAACTGGAGCTGTAGCGGCAGAAGATATAGATGATGATGCAAGAGATTTGTGGTCGACAGGGCATTTGGATACCGGTGCCGAACCGGGGCCCGAGCCTAGGCCCGTTGTCGAGGTTGCGGCTGCGCTTATATCCGGAGTCTACGCTTCAGTTAGCCTTGTATCTCTGTTTTAGAGCCTCGGTACCAAAAGGAGTATTCACTTACTTGATCTGCCCAGAACCAGCCCATGTTTGTTAACTTCTGCTTCGCCTTTTCAGGTCTGTCGAGTTTTAAAAAAATTTAAGATTCCGGGAGCTAGCTTATAATTTTACACAGTGATGAAAAGGATTTATTTTTGGGCCGGTTAGTCCGAAAACCTCGAAAATTTGACTTTCAACGTTGGTGACAGTATTAGCTAAGCACACCACGGCTCAGCTATATTTTGCTTGGAGATCATCGGTAACCAGCACTTTATTTAAATCTCAAGAGCGCTCTGATCCAATCCAATATCTGCCAGAACATAATGTTAACGACGTGGAAAGATCCAAATAATCATTGACTAAAATACCAACTTACATGAACAGAGCAGCATGTCACTAGAATTGCTGAACTCCTTTGAGAGTTTCAGCATATCAGAGGTCCTTCAGGATCTGGCAGTAAGATTCGTGATCAATTGCCCCATACAAGATCTGGAATCATCTGAGCGGCTGTTCTTCCAGCTGGAAGAAGCGCATTGGTACTATGAGGACTTCGTACGGGCAGAGAATGGATCACTGCCATCAATGAACATGACCCGCTTTGTGAGCAGCATGGTATCGGTGTGTCCTATTCTGAATCAGTACTGCAACGATGTGGTATCGGATATGGAGAAGTTTATGCAATACAAGCGAGTCATTCCAGTAAGGGGCGGGATCATATTGAACAAAAAAATGACCAAGGTGTTGGTGGTCAAGGGATGGAAGTCGAGCTCGTCGTGGGGGTTCCCCAAGGGTAAGATCAACAAGGACGAGGATGATGCACACTGCGCGGTGAGAGAGGTTTTTGAAGAAATTGGCTACGATATCTCACCATTTTTGGTCCCCACTGATTATGTGGAGTGCAACACTGGGGGCAAGAATATCAGGTTGTACATAGTCAGAGGAATTCCCGGGAATACTGTGTTTTGTCCGCAAACACGCAAGGAAATCTCCAAGATTGAGTGGCATGATGTTACGAGTATGCCTGGGTACCCAGGTAAGAAATCAAGGGATGGGAAAAAATACTTCAATGTTGCACCTTTCATGCCTGGTGTGGCCAAGTATATTGCCAGTGCCAAGGGTCTAGCATCCAGCTTGTCCAAGTCTGAAGCCAAGGCTTTGAAGAAACTTTTGGGCGTGGGAGCTACCAAGATGGAGATCACTAGGACCACGACAACTGAGCCCTCGCTTCACGAGCAACTATTTCCCAATCTCAAATCAGAAAGCACCCAGCAAACTATTTACACGGGACCCACTACAGAGGATCCCGATGCTGCAGCTCAGCACCTGCTATCTCTACTGAAACCCAAACAGCAAGATAATACCGCAGTCAGCTCAGACGAGAGAATGCTGTTGGACCTGCTCAACAAAGGTGGTGCCAATACTGAGGAGCAGCAGATGGACTCTGCTCAACAGCTTTTGCAGCTACTCAACCAAGAGGAATTCAACCAGCAGCCGCTTTCATTTGCTCCCCTGCCGCCATTCTATGGCAGTGGGACCACCGCAATGAACAGCACTGGCGGTCTCGCACCCTCGATGATGCCTGTGCCCCCTCATCCCCCATTACCTCCGCCAGGCCCATCTTCTGATCTTTTCCCCCTTGGGGTAGCCCGTGTACCAATGATGCCTACACCTTTCCCGGTCACTGGTCCAATGTTCTCTGGTGGTCCCAATACGGGGCCGGGTCCCGGCCTGGGCAGCCAAGGTGACGTGTACAACGCACCTCCGTCAAAACCACCACCTCCACCAAACGAGATCCTCAGGTCTCTGCTAAGCAAAAACACGAACAATCAACAAGAGGGGCGATTCAGCAAGAAAAATGAGCAACGCATCAAGCTGAGTGATTTGTTTGCCTCTAGCACCGACACCAGTGCTCACGCCAGTGATAGCGAGGATGTCATCGCCGTCGCAAGTAGAAATGCATCGGGTAAGAGCACCCCTGTGGGGAGCTTCAGCGGCCGTGGCTCAATGCGAGCATCTGGCACGGGATCGTTGCGGAGTGGTGACCAATTGCTGTCCCTATTGGGCTCGCCTCGTCACAAGGACAGTGCCTCAGGAGAAACAGCACCGAAGAGCACCACCAGTGCCACCAGTGCCATCAGTGCCACGGCGCCGGAATCTTTAGATAATGTGTCTGCCTCCAATTCTCTGCTAGGTCTTCTCAAGGGGACCAGTAAGCCTTCATCCGCTAACAAGGAACTTGCTTATCCGAATAGAGCGACCCCATCCCCTCCTCTTCCCCTTCAGCCTGCTGCCACTTCTACTCCGCCGTTCTCTCGGTCACCTCAGCAACAGCCCCAGCCGCCAGCACAAAATCAAAATCGAATGGACGCTTTGCTAGCACAACTAGGTGTGCCTTCTCCAAAAGCGAGAAGTGAGCCCTCTTCGGCCACTCAAGCTCAACCAAAAGCTCCAGCTGCAGGTGTTATTGGCAGCCCTGCCACTCATAGTCAGAATTCGGTGCAGAGCACCAACGACAGGAGTACACCTTCGCCCAGATTGGCCAATTTGAGCCCAGCGTCTGCTCAGGCTAAGCCAGTGAGCTCCGCCAAGAAAGAGTCAATTGATCTTATGAACTTACTCAGGCGACCTTCCCCTTCACCCTCTCCCTCGCCTGCGCCGCCTAATACAGGTACGACCGCCGCTGTTGCCAGCACCACTACAACTACTGCGACATCTAGTACTACAAACGTGGAGCCAATGGAAACTAGTGGCATGAGCACGGAGTCTAGACCCTTTGCATCTCCACGCTCTCAGTCATTGCTCGAGAGGTTGTCTGGGCCCTCAGCTACTGCTACAGATACGGATACAGTCCCAGCTCCTACAATTGCACCGGCATCTGCAATCTCGCCGATTGGCCCACCATCATCGTCATTTTCGCCGTCAATCATTGGTGGCCAGAGAAGAGCCGAGAACAATACGTCACCTGGTCGTGGATTATCAGATTCGCCATCTTCTTCTGATTTGTCAACCGCGCCTGCACCTGTCAGTGGTCTTGGGCACCGTACCAGTCGAGCTGGTCTCGATCTGCTGGGACTTCTTTCAGGAGGGAGCAGCAGCATTAGTGGTCAGACAACGGGTACCGCCATCGGCGATAAGCACTTTCAAAGTGCCTCTCAACAGCAGCAGCAACAGCAGCAGCAACAGCAGCATTCGAGGATCATCTCCCCGGTGATTGGCACTAGCCCTGGTGCAGAAAGAAAAGAGAAGAGCTTTGCTATTGGTACAGAAGGTAGTCCTTTGGGAGCCATTGGAAGCAACCGGACCGGCTCTACGCCTACGCCGCCGCCAGCAGCTCCGAAGCCGCAGAAGCCTCCACAGGTAGCACCACGTAGCGGTATTACATCGACAACGGGGTCTCCGATAATAGGAGAAGAAGGAGGACGAGAAAAAAGACAGGCGCCTCGGTCAACAAGCAATTCACCTGCGCCCTCCAGAAAATCAGCAGAGTCCAGAGTCAAGGAAGAAGAGCTGAATGGCATGGTACATACTGGTGATACAAGCATCAGGAAGCTGAACAGCCACAGCAACGACAACTACAAGAGCGAAGAGCCTGACCAAAGATCGTCAACTTCCGCTGCTAAGCCCAGGACTGCTCACGAGGGATCAAGCTCCCCCGCAACTAGCGATGAAGAGTTAGCTCCGGAGAGTAATGGCAAAGCAGCGACAAATGCACAGAGTAAGAAGCAGCAGAAGCTGATGCAGTTCTTGATGAGGTTCTCATCTAGTACTTTGGACGACTAAACCAAGTATGCTGCCTGCCCTCTAGAGGCGACTCTAATCAGTGAGCATTTCAGCTAAGGAAAAAACCTGCACTCTAGTGTCTGAAGGTACAAAACGAGCATTAAATGGAGATCAACAAGAAAGCTCCGCAATTTCACGCTCAAGCAGCATTCAGAGTATACCATTGCTCTTTGATCGCTTTGTATACGCTTAGCCACAGCTTTTTTTATAAATTCGCATTTCCAAGAGAAGAAGAAACACTAAAAAACGTGTTCAGTTGGGGTGCGCTCTCGTCCGAGTAAAATGCTTTAGCAACCCCAGCCCTGATGAGCAGCGGCGAGTTGATCGCCGCTGCTCAAAGAGTAAGAGGCGGGGCCCCCTGCACGCCGTTGCCCTTTGAGATAATCCCTGCGATTTTTTTGCACCACCACCCCCAACATCGTACCTACTTATGCTGCCGTTCCCCTGGCACATGCACAGATCATCGCCATCAATTATCTCTGGATATCAAAATTTTTCTTGCAATGAGGGACAAAGCGCTCTCTTGCTTGGCACTTAAGCTGTAAAAGGCAGCCCGAGGCAGACAGCTAGCAGCAGTCGTTGGGGCTCGCAGTTGTCAGATCCCTTCTCGCCGCGGGCCCCTCTTTTCTCAGCCCCTACCTAGATCAGTGGGTCATCTTGGTCGAAAGAGTAAGAGAAGAACGATCTGAAGACTTCGTCCTTCAGATAGATATGTAATGTCATTTTTTGTCCGAAAGAGTTGATTGAATGGCACAATTGGCAGTTCTGTCCGAGGAGCGCTCTAAGCACAAACACTTTGAGTTGAGAGAGACGCAGGCCCCAGTTTACAATTAAGTCAATACTCAAAAATATATGCCTTACGATCACCCGGCCATGAAGTGAAACACAAAGCAGCACCACAGCACCTCGCCCGTCGTCTGCACCCCCCCTCCCCTACGCGGTGTTTCAGAGGCTTTTGGAGAACGCTTTGGAACTACATATGATGCACTTCCTTTTCAGGATACATAGCGGCTTACTATCCTTTGAGCTGGGGCTCAATACCAACTCCAAAAGACTGTCGCACTCGTATATTCCAAGTACTGCTGCACCCATACCGCGCTGTGGCTCATGGGCATAAATTCTTGGGCCTCCTCGTATAAATGGATGCCTATCACGGCCCTCTGTATCTAGTTAACCACGCTTGAGAGTTAGTCTGCGCTGGGGGAGACCCCATGTGAAGTTCGCTATAAACGAGAACAAAGCGTGCTTTACAATCTTTTAGCCCCTGAATTTATGTGCAACTGCCGGGCCTATAGTACGTATATATTTCACGCAATCGGCACCAACGAAACTAAAGTGCTGCTTGAGCTTGTACTAAGGATTGTCTGAAGATCTCTTTAGATCAATAATGTGAGTCAGGGATTTTCAGTTGATCAAACCCCTTTTGTTATACTTCTGATTGGTAGATATATTAATTTGCCTAATTACACGAGAACTCATTCAAAGTTTCATGATATTAAACCGCTGGGTCCACACATGAGACCAAACGGGGTTGAGACAAGGGCGAGGCACGAGCGACTGTGATACTATTTATAAACTCAAGATTACAAAATGCCGCTGCTTCTTTTTCAAGGCGAAGCGAGGAGCGACAGCCACTTTCATGACCGCGGCTTGACTCTTGGTTTCTCGTCTGCTTGTAGCATTGTACAAAGTGTTTGACTGGACCATGCCAAATTCCTGATAACAGTAAAAGACTCGTTCCATAGTTTTATGTCCCCACGTGAAGGGGACTGAACGCGGAAACCCTTCATCCTGGTCGTCGCTGTCTGGGGCGCAGATGCGTCATCGTTTCTCAGTCTACCAGAGCCTGTGGTAGTCTCAAACGTTGGCCCGGAACCAAGCACATCTCTCTCCCAAATCCTAGAGCAGCATCGATTCAAGTTGAGAGCATTAAAGAGGGGTATTACAGAAACCAAAGAGCGCTCCGAGGAGGTTGTACGTGATAACCAGGAGTTAATTGTAACATCGCGGAATGCCGACTTGATATCATGCGGGGGCTCACCGTGACGAAGTCAATTTGATTTCAGTATTAGGAAGGCGTATCGATGTCCACACACTACAGTTATATGTAGGCGTATCGATATCCACACACTATGGTAATATAATATGTAAGCATAACGCGATTATCGCGATCAGTTGAGGGCCCTGCCTTAATTGGCGACTACCCGAGGCCAATATAAGTGCAATTATCCGATCCGCACCCACCACCTTAGGAGCGCACCGCACAACGTGGCCGTAGTGGACCGCCACGTAAGCGTAAGCCCTTTTTTTTTGCAAGAGGATCAACTTCGTACCTGCTACCCCTCTATCTTCATGGGCTAGCAGATTGATTATCAACACGCTTCAACCGGCATAGCTTAGATGAGCTGATGGGTGGGGAAATTGTGGGCGTTGGGGAGTACAGGAGGCAGTCTCAGTCTCTGGAATGAGAGACAGCGGGGATAGGTTAAAAAAAGGCGAAGCCCTCTAGTACAAGACGTCTCTGTCTCTGTCCAAAAACTCCAACTTTGACTGAAGACATCTCGACGCATCAAAGGCGGTACTGAATTACGAGCTTGAGAGAGCGAAAAATCTATAGTTCCATCTCATCCTCTATAACGATCAACGTGGCCAGTCAGCGACATTTGGCAGCACGAAAAATCCCCGTGGCTCTGCTCTCTGCGGTAAAACCTTGTTAGTTCCCCGGCCACGTTGCGCAGATCAAAAAGCTTAAAAAAAGAAAAGCAGAGATATATATAGCCAAAAACAAAAAAAGCAAAAAAAAAAAAAAAAAAAGCGAAGATCTTCATGCACTGGCCCGAGCGATCGACACAGCTTATTTGCCAATTAGCCTTTGGCCGATCTCAGCGATCGGCGGAGGTACGGTTTGACTCACAGCGTCCCAGTTACAGATTATGAACCATTTTTTCGATGTAACCCTCACAGTAATTGTGACAGCATCGTTATCGGAGACAGGGGGCACTCGTCCAACTCGGATTGAGTGACGACAGAACATAGCATTTCTGGCCTACAGATATTTCTGTGCCCTGGGCTATCCTTAAATTTCTTTAGAACCCCTGAGTCAGCTGCTGCTGCTGCTGCTGCTGCTGCTTGACTCAGACCTCGCAGGCCAGTCATAGCTCACATTTGCCCTGGCTGCTTCCTTGGGTTTGTCAATGCGGAGAGGTCCGCCTCCGCCGAAGGTAGTACGAGAAAAAAGAAATAACAAAATCAAACCTTGACCGCTGCAAACCCAGAAGTCACCGCAAACGCGGTTTGGATCACCTCCGCCTGAGTGCGGTCGAGCGTGGTAGCAGATGAACTCTTAGACGCATTATACCTTTGCCATTAGAAACTCAATTATCCTTCAAGTCACTATAAAATGCACTTTCAAAAGACCAATGAGCTTAAAATAGAGCTCAAACGCTAAATCTTGAGACTTGGAGCGGGTCACGAAATCCGCTCGGGGTTAGAGTTCTATCTCCAAATGAGCACTTTTGAGATTTACCCTTTGAGTCTGAGGTATCAATTTGGCTTCCGGTAGTGCCCACACTTGATTAAGGTTCCTACTGTGGTGGATATAGAGTTATGCTGGGCTTTAACAAATCTTTTTACCTTTTTATTTTTGGAGCTAAAACTAGTCTATTGAATCGGCCCACTATACAATACGCCTAAGCTATTTTAGCTTCATTCATGGAAGAAACCTTGGTCGCGCCCAAGCATGGAAAACTAGCTCCCTGAGAGACGCCCTTATCGGCCAAGGAGCATATTGCTTCTTTCCTTGTTTTCGCTCTCTGTCGCGTTGCCGTCCATTTCTGAAGCAGCACACGTTCCAAGGGCGTGTCAAGGTTTTATCCGAGCCCTTCCCTATAGCTCACCCTGCAGCTGTCGAAGTATTCTTCAACTTCGCGTTATTAAGTCAATTCCGGTTCCAGAGCTACAAAGTGGGCTTGAGGTTTCTACTCCGTGTTTTGTAGAGTGTGTTTTCTTCATCGCTACTGGCGCAGTACGAGCTAGCAGGGCCCTAGAAGGGTACAAAAAGTCATGCCCGTTATCTATCCTTGTAAAGGAAGATAGACGAAAGCTACAGCCGCCGCACGCAGTTGGGCGTAGGTGGTCTACCTCTCTGGTAACAGGACATGATAAAAAAGGTTACAGTCCCGAAAGAAGAAAAAAGATCAAAAGGGGCCTGGCCTAGAGAACGAGACTCAGACTTCTAATAGCCAGCCGGTGCGCCCCGTACACCTGAGCTTAAGTCAAGCAGCGATGATCTCAAAATCAAGGGGGGCCAATTTATCGGTCGATATTATCCGTGCGAACGGCGGGACGGCGAAGCGCCGATCTTAGGATCATCATCTTTGACGCAGTTAAATTGGCGTTTCTGAGCCAGTCTCATTATTCTTTTATACTTCGAGTGAAGACACCATAACGCCATAGCATGCTCTGTCCATTATTCTGGCCTTTAAGTTAGTAGTAGAGCGATTAGATTTTGTGGCAGCGACGGGGCCACCCGCTCTCTATACTTCCCAATAGCTAAGACACCAGAGCCAGGGCGCGGGAATACAATAGCTTATTTCCTCACTCGGCCCCACCCCTTTTTTTAAGGCGTGGCCGCGAGCTGGGTAGTTAGAGCTCGTCGAGAAGCAGCGACTTTTCTGCCCACTGATTGACAGATGCTCTCGCTTGTTCTGGAAGAGCTAGTCGGACTTGTCACGCGGGGTTGTTTAGTTTCAATTGGCTTCGGAGGCTTTTCAGGCTTTTCTTGCATCGTTGATCCGTAAGACGTACAGAGTTGCGAGTGTCGCATGGCTGAATCAATCATCAGTTGATCTTCTGAGAGCGTTTTGGCTTTGGCCAAGTGAACCCCCCAAAAAGAGTGCCTCATAAGGTTAAATCTTGAGACTCATTACTAAGTCCAGTTTCTCAGTGAGTGCATAAATTGTGATTAACGGCTCGGAGCCAGCCCAAGACCGTTTCGATCCTTGATCATGATCGCCCGCACTTTCTCTTTCGAGGGGGCTTGGCTGAAAAAGAAAGGGGTCTGCTGCCCGCACGCTGCGGCCCCGGGTAGTATATATGCTACACGCGGACCGCGATCCGTGGTTCGTATAACGGCCTTTATTTGTAACATAAAGGCTACGGCACCTGATAGCGGAGAGCAGCCAGGGGCCCGACTGACGGTTTGTATATTCTTTCAGCCTCTGAGTTCCAGAGAATGAAGGAGGCTCAGAAACGTCACAGCTGGTATACTTCTCAATTGAACCCCCCAGTGTCTCTTTTAACAGCATTTCATGACAGACTGTGGGCACAAGATGAGCTAGGACGCCCATTCTGCAGTGACTGAGAGAAAAAACTGTGCGCGCATCAACTGTGCCTATCATTAATCATAAGAGTCAGACCAATCTTAGTCAATGTCTTTGTTTCACTGATGTGTCAGTGATGAGCAGCTTATCCCCCGTTTTTGTCTCTCAGTCTCATACTAGCCCACCGACGGCATTCTGCTGCTCTCGAGTCTTTTTAGGTATTTGGTGTCGTCCTTCTTAGCGTCGCGGCAGTGAATATCCTGTATCATCCCCAACACCACCCTAAATTTCTTATTGGATCGCTCTTACATCTTACTTTATTCTGCTGTTACCAAGAGTCCCGTATACAGAATGGTCATTAATTGCCTGAATCTACCTCGGACATTTCTCATTTTCAATGATGCAGCTTCGTCTTCGACTCATGTAGCTGGCTCAGCGGCATCCGTTATATATTCCCGCCGCCCGTTCCTATTTACCCCAATGAGGGGTCTAATAAAGAGTTCGGCCGAGTACATCCAGGCTATACCACTAAGGTACTGAACTGAACTGACTTGAGAATTGCCTCTGCAAAACTTGGTTTAGCTCGAGCCCCCGGCCGTTAACAGTCAAAGTTGAAACTTTCTTTACTCCTCTGCTCCCGCTCTCTTAACGATTTTAGCACTTTCTATGGCTATGGCACTGCCTTCAAGCAGAGATAGATTTTGACTCTGACCATCTGGCCCAGGCTCAAAAAGGCTCACGCTCTCAGTATGAAAGAGACTGTTGGCCCTGCCATTGTGAGCAGGGAAACAAACTTTGTTTTTGAGTCTTCGCGTTTTATGCTTTTTTTGTTCGCTCTGCCATCCGCTTTCGTACTTGGCCACCCTTTCCAACTTGTCTGAGTTAGTTGAATGAACACTGGTTGGCAACTTACGAAATCGTGAGTTTGCTCAGCTATTTGTAGGCTTTAAGCAGACGTATCTTCAGATATATACGTTCCCCAGGTCCACCTCAAATTCTCTCAAGTTCTCTTCTATTTTTTTTTTCATCCTGTTTACCATTCTCAATCCTTTGGCTGAGATTTCTTTTCTCCCTAGTCGTCCTCGAGAGCTTTAAATTGGCTACATCAAGGGACTCCGGGACTACTAATTGCCAATTGCGTGACTTACTGCACTGCTGCAAACGGTTGCAAACGGAGAGGCACTCAATTTGCAAAGGTTGCAGTATAATCAGTCTCATATCAATAGACCTCGGGGCATTGCATCTACGGATCCTTTTATCGTCCTCGTGGTGTTGCAAAAAAGCGGGTTCTACTGGCCTGGTATTAGATACGGATAAGTCAGCTGGTGGTTGCAAATTCGTCATCGCCCATACCTAGCGGAGCGTTGTGGCATCATTTCAATAGGGGGTAGTCTACACTCACTACGACGTGGCCCACCTTATCTATACTTCCCAGAGCCTTTCCCCGTGTTTACAACAGCCGCTTCAGTGCGCTTAGTCTATACCCTCTATCCCTTATCGTCAGCCGCTGCCCCCCTCCTGGCCTCCCCTCTTCTGGACCCCTGGCACCCCCACCCCCCCCGTGAACACCATCCCCGAGATTTTTGTACGCAGTGCGATCAATAGCACACTGCACTGGATTGAGGTGAGCTGAGCTGAGCCTCTACTGCATGCTATCTCAGGACGGAGACAGGGAATTGATATTACTATAATTTGACGGCACCAATATTACCAAACAGGGAGCCGAGCGACATTTTCACCCCCGCACCCTGTCCTCCTCTTTTCAAATTTAAAAATCAAGAGAAAGGAGTGTGCCTATCAACAGAAGAAAAAGAAGAGGTTCGGGCTTAAATTAGGTGGACATACGAGATATCAAGCCCTCCCCCTCCCAAGAGAAAAACAAAAAAAAACAGCTATACTGGATCTCTGCAGCGCTGCAACAGGGATCGGGATCAGCGAGAAGGGGCTATCCCGTGATAGCTTGAATTCTGAGGTTACGTCCTAGCGAGCGAGCCTGTAAAGAAGAGAAGCGGCGTCGTGCAAAGAAAATAATTAAAATCAAAAGGTGGAAGAGAGGACACACACCTTGGTATTATAGGAAAAAAGAAAAAATTGCAAAATAGCCCGAGGGAAAGAAAAACAAAAAAAAATTATTAAAGAGAGATCTGCGCTCCCAAGGCTGAGATCCCCGAGCCGTGGTCGAAATCAGTCAATTTCCACCGCAGATCGATCGAGCTGCAAATTTATTTCACCTCCCACCCAATTTTGCCCTCTTTCGGGGGCCCTCACTTTGGACTAGCGAGTTAGTCTGCCGCCGCTACCACGATTGAGTCTTTCTTTATCTCATTCGATCTCCGGCTCTCTCCTCTCCACCCAATCTGCTCACTGTGTGTCTGTGCGTGTGAACCTTCTGTCTTTCTCCCTCACACTCAGCGCACCCACTATAATAAATCACTCCCTTTTTTCGTGTCAATACCACACTACTCATCCTATCTCTTCTTCCTCAGCACCGCTCGGGAAGAACAAAAAAAAAGCTACCTTCTCATTTCATTTTCTACCTCTGGATCCAGCTGAGAACCTGCTTGAGTAGCCACAGTACTCCTTTGGTTTCTATTTGCATTCACAGGAGGAGATAGAAAGAAAAGAGCCCATTTACCTTTACTAGGTGGAAAAAAAAAAAAAGTCTGGGAATTTCTTCGGTGAGGTTTCCCACCAACTACGATTTTTTTTGGTCATCTACTCCCAATAACCCCCTCCGTTTTTTTCTATTCTCTTCTCATCAACCCTCTTCTTCTTCATCCCATCAGTCGTCATCATCTGAGGAAGGATACAATGGAGTACGAAGAGGAAATTGTCAGTCACTGGAAGTCGTTGCAGGCAGCGACCGCCTGTGACCCTGCCATGATTGATTTTCAGCCTGAGCTGGAATGGCGGATGCGCCCCTTCCTGTTGGAGTTCTTAATTGATTCTCATCACGGGTTGCAGCTCAGGGAGCAGACTCTTTACCTGGCTGTCAATATCATTGACCGGTACACCTCCAAGCGGGTGGTCTACAAGCGTCATTATCAATTGGTGGGCTGTGCTGCCCTTTGGATAGCATCCAAGTACTGCGACCCCAAGAACAAGGTCCTGCAGCTCAGCGAGCTACAAGAGCTCTGCTGCGACGCATACCAGCGCCACATGTTCATCCAGATGGAGGCACACATTCTTGACAACCTCGGCTGGCACATTGGGGCGCCTACTAGCGATGTCTACATTGACTACTATCTGGCTAGGGTGATTGTCGGCGAGGACAGGGCCTTCAGCAGCGAGTTTGAGCTTGACGCTTATGACTTCAAGGGCAACAAGACCAATGGCAATGGCAATGGCAATGGCAATGGCAATGGCAATGGCAATGGCGCTGGTCCCAGTCAGCAGCAGCAAGAGGATACCAAGCTGGCTAGGCACGTGGCTTCTTACATTGCCCAGAACGCCATGTTCCACCGGTCGATGCTCAACTTTGACGCTGAGACTATTGCCATGTGCTCTGTGCACCTTGCTGTTGTCATGACTGGCGTTATGTGTCGATCATGGCTGCAGTTCCGAGCTTCCAGTCCTGCTTTTCAATGCTTGGAGTTGTTGGCCAACTCATTGTTCAAGCCGTCCAAGTCGCTGCGAAGAAAATTCTCCAGGCCAGACAATGGCATGGTGTATCCTCTTATTGAGGCATTCTTGCTGGCAAAGCAACAGGAGGAACTGGAGCAACAGCAGCTACAACTACAAAAGGAAGAAGAAGAAAGAATGCTTTTAGAGCAGGCTGCTATCGCGGCCGCTGCCCCTGCCCCTGCCCCTGCATCTCGAAGCTTCTCGGCCTCTTCCACTGCATCCGGGTCTTCGGCTTACTCTGCATCGTCGTCGGCTACAACGTCGGCATCAACCTCGTTCTACGGTATGGCTACTCCTACTAGCACCACTGAGTCATTTGCATCATCATCGTCGACGTCGTTGGTGTCGGCGGCCTCTGCGTCGGCCTCCTCGCCGTCTACGTGTATCACACCCACCGCTTCATCTGCCGCGGCGTACACCTCGTTCTCGTCACCCAACATTGCATATACCCAGGGTGGTGCCGGAACCCACAATCTGAACCAACATCAGCATCAGCATCAGCATCAGCATCAGCATCAGCATCGACAGCACCAGCCGCCAGCCTTGTCGCCTGCCTCGTCAACTTCATCATCTGCATCTTACGCCTCGTCGCCTGTTTCACCAAACAATAACAACAACAGCGGCGCTCAGGGAAAGCCTACAGCCGAGGGAGTGTATATCAAGGCGGGAGTGGCTTCGTCAGAGTATGGAATGTACTCACACCATCAACAACATCAGCATCAACAACAACAACAACAGCATTATACACAGCATTATCAGCATCCCGTCTTTTCTCATTTAGGCGCTACCAAGGTTGCTCCGCTGACTCCCCCATACACCCCACAGAATATGAATCTGAGCCATGGGAACGGGATTGCCGGCTCAGCAGGCTCCTGGTGGGAAGGGAACACCGGTCACGGTCACGGCAACGGCACTGCTACTACAGGTAATGCTCATGGCGGGCAAACAGTGGCCTACCACCCACAAGCATACACTCATGTGGGTATTATTTAAGGAGGAAAAAAAAAATGCACCAAAAAAAAAAAAGAACTACATGAGTCAAGAATTTTGAAGATTCGAAAAAAAATCACTGCTCATCTCCCTTCGTCATTTTACTCAATGGTAGCTTTTGCAACTTATGGCCGTAATAGAGGTTTTTCCCAGCATTTGATTAGAAAACGAATATAATCATACCATACAAAAAAAAAAAGTTCTTTGCATATATTATATTATTTTTCTCAGAAAAGCCCCCACTGATAATCCAATTTCCTTCGTTTAAGTTCCTTTGTGAAAGAGACTTGTGAGTGCGTCCTCTCCTCTGAGACTAAAATGAAGAAGGAAAGCGAGATTGAACTAAAATGATCTCGTCCCAGGTAGAACAAAAAAAAAAAACGATGTCGGGTGTGTCCGATTCGATTCGGTCCGTTGCCAACGTAACAAGGGCCGCGATGAATTTTTCACTAATTAGCTTCATCGGAGCAGCACACAGCCCAACATTTTCTTACCTGCCTATCCAAATGCAAGTGGCCCTTTTTTTATAGAATGTAAGAAAGACTTGTGTTTTTATGGAGCTCGGATCTACCAGATAAATACAGTACTTCAGCGTGATGAAAAAAAAAAAATTGAATTGTGTAATTTTGGTGGGGGCGGTTTGAGTGGGGTGGTGGAGCGGAGATGAGGGAATGCGGGGAATATCGGTCCTCAGCTAGGTACGCCAACCTATGTTTACCTAATGCGATATCCGATAGGCACGGCAGGCAGCTCGCACGGCTCAGTCAAGTTATAGCCGATAGGGGGAGAAACAGCATGCAGGGATCTACAGAGCGATGTGCTGTGGGTCTCGCCCAATTGAGTACGTGCATAATTGAGCTTGGACTACCCGAGCCACTACCGCTCGGCTTAATTAGCGCGGGACGGTGATCGGTAAGCTTGCAGATCTCAGAGCCGTCCTAGTTTATCTTCTTTGCTTTTTTCACCTCCCTCTTTCAACGAGCTAGCTCACACCACATTTACCAATCTTACGTCATCCTCCCTGCTATTTTTCTCACCCTCACCCTCACCCTCTCTTCACTAACGTTGGTGATCGGTGCCCTCCCCGATGTGCCCTCCCCGATCCCCTTTGATTACCAAGGTAACTAAAATCTTGGTACGAAGTTAGTCTAGCGTAACAACAAGCCCACTTGGCCCTTGTCTGCACAAGCTGAGAGTTCCAGATCTCAGATCGTATATGTCGCAGTGCTCAGATCTTAACGTTATCTAATCTTACACCTACTCTTACGTAAATTTTACTCTCGCCGCTCGGATACGAGCCTCTCGTGCCGCAGTGACATTAAAAGCCTTTTCACCCGCCACCGGCCTCACGGGCCGGTTACGCTGACGATTTCACCTAGATTGAGGGGCTCAGGCTACATAATTTGGTCATGTCACCCAGCCAGCCAATTTATCCTGTTAATGACCTGTATTATGCAGCTTGCATCCCAGTATATTGGCCCTTCGGCCTTTCATTAGTCTCAGGAGCTACCACGTTCCGGTAATTATAATATCAACTCGGTAACAGTTTGTTAATTGGCTGTTTTTTTTGTGCTTAAGAGGGTCGCGAAAGCGGGATTGGTTCGGGTTTTGGAGTGACTTTCCTGTGCGGTATAGTTTTCTTTGAGTGCACTAAACCTCGAATGATTTTGACGCTTTTCTTCTTCTGCAAAATACAGATTCCTCGGGCGGGAACAAGTGCAGGCATTAGGGGCCCACTTGATGTGGTGAGAAATCAACAAGACGAAGAGCCAATGCGCCAAGCGTGTTCGCCGAGTGAAAGCATCCTGCAAAGTTTCGTTCGTAGTGTCGGCTCGTCGATATATTCCGGGCCTCTGAAGGCGGGTAATGTTATGTAATACGCTAGCTGCAGATTGACAGCTCGCAGTGCGATAGTCAGAGTCTGTAAGAGTCGTCCGAGCCTAGGGGTAATAATAGGTCGGCGGCATCGTTACTGGGGTGACGGGCTAGCCGCAGGCGTCTCGTGTATGCAGATTTTTAGCTAAGGTTGAAAAGGAGAGCCTAACGTTACCGAGCACGGCGAGCGTTTTGCCATAGGGGCCATATGATAGGGCCACCGTGCCAGTAACAGATTCCGGATCCAGTGAAGGGCCATCATCATGTGATGCATGGCTCGGACTGAATGTCCACATTCGATTTAAGGACGCTAATTTTGGCTCAGAATTCAACTCATCGTGTCCGATCATGTCCTTTTCATAGAGTGAATCATGACTCGTTCCTCCCGACCATCATCGGATCCGACGAACCACAATATCAGATCTCGACTTATTCATTTTCCTTTGGTTCTGCTACTCTTTTATTTTTCTTGACTTTTCTTTTTACCTGCGTACTGCTCCTGGGGGGTCAAAGTCAGGGTTAATTTCATGAGAGCATGTTCGTATTCGAACAGTCTCCAGAGGGCCCACATGAAAACCATGTAACCACACCTAGTTGCGGCACCGACAAACTGCCTGCAAGTGCCCGGCATAGACTCACGAGCTGCTATAGGCAGGTTCCGTAGGATCGCGGAAATCGAACCAGCGCTGCCAAGCGTGGCATATTCTCACGATCGGGAAACGCGCGAGACCCGACGGTTCTCTCCAAGATTACAAATTGTAATTAGGCTGATACCCGCGGAAGACGAGCGATTTTATCCGAAAGATCCAATTAGTCCGGGCCTTCTCAAATCTGAGTCGACTTGTACCGGCATGGGCTAATTAATTGGCACTGGAAGAGACGTAGCATAAATGCCGACAACAGTTATATTGAAAGGGACTTGCTTAGAGTAACATACCATCAGTGGACACTTTTACCAATAAGGAGCCGTGTTGGCTGCAATTGGTGGGTGAGCGGGTCGAGACACCGAGGCTCGAGGGATTGAAATGTCACTAATTGGTACACAAAGGAGAGTCGACGTGCCAATCAACTTCAAGGAATTGAGCTCTTTAATGATGTCGTCTATAGATCGGCACCGGTGCAACCTGCAGCACCGGGCCAAAGCAGACATAGCACACACTCATCAATCAATCAACCTTAGGTGCGCCCTCTGCCTCCTAGCTAAGGAAGAAGCCACTTTGCGGCTTAGACCAGGCCACACGATCAGTTAGCCTGACGACTCCTCCCAAGGAGAAAACGAGTCTCCGAAGCAGCCATCTATCTACTAGACCTGCACCTATGACTAGCGGATATCAAGGTTGCTATGCGATGCAAGTACGCTTGAGTGAGGTCCAGCCGCAACGGACTATAGTAGGAGGTTAGAAAGGGAAAACAAAAAAAAAAAAGAAATAGACGTCCGGTCAAAAGAAAAGAGAGCTACAGAAAAAACAACTATGTTACAGCGGAACGATCGTGGCAGGATAGACCTCAAGCTGGCTAGGCCAAAGTGAGCCAGAAGTACAGCATCTGACCGAGAGTCTGATGCGATGCACCTCGCAGAGCACTTGGTACTCGGTACTCGGTACTCGGGGGAGCCGGGGGTGTGTTGAAGATAAACTCAGCATATATCGGGCTGTGTGTACTCTCTACTCGATTGGTAAATAAGGTTAAAAACTTTAAACCTCTTTGAGCCCACAGGCAGGCTGAGTGCTGCAGCCTGGGTCGACAAAATGATGGCTCACCGCTCGTAAACCGAGTGTTCCGCTTGGCCCGTTCGTTGAGTACTGATGTTAAATTGAGTTGCTATTGCAGGAAGACAGCCAGCCCCGGACTCGAAGCATATACTCGCATTACCGTGTACATGCACTGTGCCGCTGCAGTGCCCGCACAGGCAGCCAGCACACTGAAAGAGGCTAGTTCACATCGGTCGCTGTAATCGGCTCCGCCTAGTGTCAGCCTAGGCTAGTGAGCCGGCTAGTGAGCCGGCAAGAGAGCGGAGTGGGAAGAATAAGCACCCGAGCCCAGACTTCAGTCTCAATCACATGAAGGAGCGCCCTTGCAAGAGACTGTCCTAGGGCTCAGCTGGAAGCCGGCTCACCACTAGGACGCTCGTTCATCTGGCTCAGACTGGCTGCTTCAGGGACAAGACATAAAAATTACATAACTGCCAGCTCAGATCTCTCAAGGCACAGATCTCTCAAAGCACAGATCTCAAAAGGTATCGGACGATTAGGTAAGCTGTCATTTTTGCCCTTGTTCCGAATTGCCACTCAGATCTGAGGTCGAACCGACGTTGAGTTGTAACTTATAAGTGGCTGCCACTAACTAAAACTGCTCAGGCGATCTGCACACTACAGTAATACCCAACCCTAAGCTGGTCGACTTGCCCCTCCCCCAGGCGTTGAGTGAGGAGGCGGCGGCCCCGCCCTCCCTCTCCCACTCTCCCACCCCAGCCAACTTGCTGCCAGCAACGCCCGCCTGAAGCACACACACCGCGCGCGGTGCCACATAATGGGAGAGCCCAGACTCCTTAGTGCACTAACAGTTAGGCTTGGTGCTCCCTCTCCACTCGCCCTCTAAGAGCTTCAGAATCCGAGATCTCAAAATATAAAGGCAGACTGGATCGCAAACTTTAAACCTCTTCTCTCATACACCCGTAACCACGACAACACTACTTCATTTCTCTGGATCTTATCGCGCTCTCCCTCCCGCTATCGCCCACATATATCAGATCCGATAAGGCTTAAAGGCTATCATATATCCTCTGCGGTCAGGTTTGGAGGGAGGTATAACAACTTTCAGTGGTCTCCACTTCCGCTCTTCCCTTTGTTCACCCAGGAGAACATGACTGGTAGTGCTAGGACCACCAACGATGCCACTGGCAGCGGTGGTTTGTTGCTAGCCTCTCCTATTATTACTGACAACCGGAAGCTCGATGCCAACGACGAGATGGATGACACAATGCCCACGATTGATAGCTCGGGGTCACAGCCGAGCACCAGATCTCTGTCGTCACCTGCGACAGAGTCGCCAGTTACAGCTAGTCAAGTCGCCATAGGAGAGCAGGGCTCTCCGGCCACCACGACAGCGACTAGTACCACGGGAGCATCTGCATACCCGACGCCAAGATACAACCTCAGGAGGTCGATCAAGAAGACCCCACACGCACTCGAGCTCAACTTGAGGAAAAAGCAACCACAGTCTGATACTGTCACTACTTTTGTTCCAAAGCCACCACCATCCCCACCGGGAGGTGACGTTGACACATCCGCAATGAGCACAAGCGAAGAGGCATCATCATCGTCTTCTTCAAGGAAGAGACGCAAGCTGGAGTCAACTCACCCTAACACCAGCAATGGTGGTCCTGCTGGCAGCTACAACGAGAACAAGAAGACGGGTAGCAAAGATAATGACACATCTAAGCACGACGGCGAATATCTCAATAATATACCCCCCACACCAACCACACCTACCACGCCGTCGAGAGCCACCTCAGCTGATCTTTTCAACAACTCGTCAGTCTCATCCTCCTACCCCGGTGAGCTTGACGTTCTGACCAAGAGATGGGATCAGCTCGTGGAGGGTCGTGCCACTCAAGCTGGGATAGAGCGGGCCTCTAGACCACTGGAGCCTTCAACATCAGCCTCAGTATCAACTTCAAGTGCAACAACCCAAAGCAAGGATCATGAGATGATTTTTGATCATGACTCTGCTACTACGCCACCGTCGTCTGTGATTATGCTGGCAACTGTCAGCCTTGACCCTTGGGTTTGCGACTACCAAGATTGGATTGACCCTTGTGACCTTTCGCTTGATGATCTAGATGATCTTTTATAGCCTGGTGCTCCTCATATATCCGCCGCCCGCTTGTAGCCTCCCTTATTTATTATCCAGCACCTAATTTATTCATCAACTAAGTTATCATAATCTCCCCTTCTCACTTGTTTATAAAAGTGCCAGATCAAAAGCTATCACGGGCTGCGCGGAGCTCAGATATAGCGTTAGCTACTACGAGCTCCACTATACGCCCCTCTGAACGCGCTCCCTACGGCCTTATGTAATATTTTTTTTGGAGCATCGATCACGCTTTTGAGCCACTTGCTGGCTTCGCAATTACGTTAGTAACGTCGTTATTGCCTCCAGACGTCACACAGTGACACTGTTATCGCAAGCTTAGCCTCAGACACAGTGCAAAAGTTTAACGTTTGTCAATTTGAGGTCCAAACGTTTTTTACCGTACTGCAGCTCACTATGACAACATGTCTGGAGCTAAACAAAGATGCGTTGATCTACTCAAGAAGGTGGACAGGAATGCCTACATGGTAAGTCATTACATCCCGGAGCATAATGGAGCGCGCGATACGTTCATTGCCCTGAGGGCATTTCAGGTGGAGATCACTCGAGTAGTGGATACTGTGCGGCCTGAGTTGGTCCCTCTAAGGCTCGAGTACTGGAAAGGAGCGATCCAGAAGCTTTTTTCAACAAAGTCACCATTATATTCTTCTTTAAAGAAACAAGGGGAGCAGGAGCATGACGTGGTAGCAATGCTTGCGGCGTCCCCGTTAACCGCGTCGCTATCCAAACGGTTTTTCCTCACATACCTGCAAACTCAGGAAACTATGGGCAAAGCGGCTGGTAACGCATATTTCCGTGATCTGGATGCAATGGCACGACTTGGCGAGGGCACCTTCTCTCAGATCAACTACCTGGTCGAAGAGGCTATGACCGCCTCGTTAGCATCAGCCTCTTCTGAACATGCTAGCGGTGAATCAAAAAAATCTGCATATCTTTATCAATTACTACAAGAGAACGAAATTATTGCATCAAAAATACAAGAGATTCTAGCACACGGGGGACAAGCAGCAGGAATAGCTTCGTTCCTCAAGGGGTTCAACTTCCACTTAACCAAACGGAATCTAATCACTCTCCCTACAAATCTGCTCGCCAGAGCCCACATTTCACAGCAGGCCATCCTTGATTCAGTCAATAGCAACAAGAACCAGGGCAACACTAATGACATTTTGAAATCGTCGCAGTTCCAAGATGTGGTATTTGAAACTGCTATAAGAGCCAACGACCACTTAATATCAGCAAGGATCCTCTATGAAGAGCTGCGGAGCGCTTTCAAAAGCGACCTGGGTATCTCGACATTTCCTCTGCCATTCTATACCCCGCTAGCATCTAGTATCCTAGTCACGCAGCGATACCTTCAACGGCTGGAGAAAAACAACTTCGACCTCACAAAACCTATTCGCCACGACTTCATGTTCCCCTTCAAATTCTATTATAGCTTTTCCCGACGAAACCTATAACCCCTTCCAAATCTTGTACATATTGTAATATTTTAATAACGACCAATATCAGCCCAGAGCACCCAAAGGGAGAAATAATTAAAAGAGCCACAGCAAAAACAAGAAGAAAAGCCCTTAGGAATAATAATAAAAAAAAAAAAAGGATCAATTCAAGCTAAGCAACCTCCTGCCAAGGTTTCCAAAACAAATGCTACAACAGAAGAACACGCTTGCGACCCATACAACCACAGAAGTATACTCTATCGACCAGGCGGCCATGGGTAGTCTTCCTGGAAAACTGAGAGCAAAAAGTGCAGTAAGAAGAATCCCCGTAGCTGACGACATGATGAACCCATTCCTGGAGGAATCGAGAATATACCATAGGCATGGATTAGCCAGCCCCCAGTAGCCCGCAGCTTGCAGTGTCGAGGTCCATTGGAACTTCCTGATACCATATGCAACGCCCAAGAATGCGGCAACTGCACGGACAATAGACATCCAGCCCTTGCCGCCTTTACCCGCTAAGAAAGCCTTGACGAAAACATCGCGCTGCTCGGGGAACATGTAGTCAATTAGGGGGAACAAAAAGCCCAGAATCACTGCTTGGGACCCCCATAGCAGAGCAAATGCGCCACCAGGCCACCACCACTGGTCCTCGTCCTTGGTTCCTAGTAACGCTACCGAGATTTGATGGTTATCGTGTAGATGCCGCGTCAGTTCGCCGTACCCCACTCCTACTGCAAACAGAACAAGGACACGGAGGGTCAAGCTGAGCGCAGACAAGGGTGCTTGCCCGTTGGCATTGGAGTTAAGGTTATTCCCACTACCATCAAAATTGTCATCTTCAAGGTCTCCGCGCAAGCTGCTGCTCCCCGCTGAGCCACTCCCACCGTCAACAGAGCCTCTCCGTAGTCCATTCAAAGTAGGAACGGAGCCGGGGGATGACGGCGTCTTGTATGCAAGTCTATTCCTTGATCCATTAGCTGTAGATGAGGCGGCAGAATCACCTGCTCCCCCGCCTCCGCTGAGGCCACGACTGAAAGCAGCACCGCGATGCGGCCTTCCAATCGTTCTGCCACTTTGTGCTCCTCCTCCTCCCTCCATTAAATCTTCCAACGAAACCTGTGATCCAAATACGCCTGATAAAGCTGAGCTCGTCAGGGTTCGGAAGGATGAGGTTCTGCCAAATTGTCCATTGGACGGGGAGGTGTTTGAAGAGTTTTCTTGTCCATTGCTTGGGCTCAAATGGTCTGATGCGCTACTGCCACCAATTGACCCATGGTATCTTGATTCCGAGCCGTCAGAGGTACCGACAACACTAGACCGGCCTGAATAGTCTTTGTGCCCCATTATTATTGATATTTCGCCGTTGTATTTCTAGTTGTACTCAAAGACACCCTTGTTGAGCCTTGATCTCAATATTGTTGAGACTCAGCTTTGCGGCAAAAAAAAATGTACCCTAAAGCGAGCTAGGACCTTCCGAGATCCAGTAATTCCCGTCTGAGTTGAGGGTCTTTACACCTCCAACTCGGCTTGTAGCAGATCCAGAAGTAAACAAGACAAAGGAAGAAGGTAAATGTGCCGCTGTTCAATTGGGCGGAGGGGTTATTATGATATGTTTTGAAAAGTGTCCAAAGTTAAAGTGTGACTTGTACTGATAGTTCAACTTGGCTAACTTGGCTAACGTAACCGTTAGTGCGAGCGTGTGCGATTGCAAGAGTGGAGAGAGTCTAAATTGCGGGAGTAGTGTGCTACTTCGATGTGTGCCACAGACTGTGGCCCACAGTGCGTGGCGCTTAACTTTAGGGTCTTTGATCTAAAACACGTAATTTCTAACGTTGATGCAAAATCATCGGCTAAGTCTTGTTATTTACTGCGCGGAGTAGCGTCAGGGTACTTGATTGGGACCTTTCGGTGTGACAAGATAGCACTGAGGTCGTACGGTTAGTTGATCGAGTCTACCCAGCAGTGACGCCCAAATCCTCCCGAGTGAACTAGCTCGGAGGCTCAAGGGCGAGTCAATGGACTCTGAAGGGCTCAGAAGGTTGCCCTGAATGGTCCGTCGGTAATTGACTTGTGCAGGCTAATAAGGACAAGTTGGCTCAGGTCACTTTAGTTGCACGATTGTTTTGGAGAGCTCCACTCTCGAGATTATGCCACGATATACCCCGAGGTAGCTCAATATTCTGACCCTTTTTTAGCCTCTGAGCCTGCCAGGGTTGTCTGACATTATTTATCACCTCCCCACGTCGTCACTTTCGTCAAGCTTGTTATATATCTACAAAAGCTTATTAGAGCACAGACTTGAAGCTGGCTAGCCAATTCGTAAGATCCTCCTCGGTATCTACACAGAACTTGCTTCGTTTTTCGGGCGTCACCATCTGGATACAGTACTGTTTCGACTTTGATAACGCGTCAATCTCCATCACATCTAGTATCTCCCTCAAGTCAATGACTTTGATCGGTACCTTGGACGTGTCTGAGTTCTTGTAGAACAAGAGACGCAGGTTCGTCAGCACTAGCCATTGCTTAGTCCACTTCTTGTACCTTCGCTTTAGGCGGAGCATGTAGCCCTGGTTGATGATTTTCTCCTCAGGTAGTGCTGAAGCTGGTTCTTCTTGTGCAGAGTTCTCGAGCCGCGAATCTGATTGAACAACGGGTCCAGCACCATTAGCGGCACCTTTAGATTTAGTCGTGCTTGAAACTGGCTTGTCACTATCAGCACCAGCACCACCACTCTCCTCAGTCATCGGTACTCCTCGGTCGGACCCACCAGATGAAAAGCCTGCCTCAGTGCCGGAGAAATCAAAGTAGTTGTTGGATGACTGGCTCACCAAGGGCAGCGGCGATACTGATCGGTTTCCACTGCTGTTGCTGACTCTTTCGGTTAGATTAGAGGTATGGTGCATCTGCTGAGCCATGGCCTGCGATAGCGAGATTGGAGCCGTAGACGACTGCTGGCTCGGTGATATATTGGGCAGCCTTGAAGGCGATGGTAAGGCACCACCAGCCTTAAGATGATACTGCTGGAACCCACCAGAAGGCTGGCTGCTCGTGGGTAATCTTTTGAATGAACTGCTGAGAAGCGACTCGGCAGCTTCGTTTGCAACTTTTTTGATAGACTCCACCCAGTCGGCCGCGTCAACGGGGTTGTCAGCTTTGAAATGGTAGTTGTGGTTTGATGTGAAGACTGCGAACTTGGCTGTAGATGGGGTGGCTGCAGCCCCGGTCGTCGTTGCAGTCCCAGCGGCAGCGGCAGCGGCAGCGGCAGCGCCAGCACCAGCACCAGCGGCGGGTCCCGTGGCAGTCCCCGTCACCCAGGCTGCGCTCATTATATCCTCCATGGGTATGATCCACTTTGCTTTGTACTCACGCTCGTCCTTGTAGTAGCTTAGCTGATTCTGCATAAGGACCACCCACCGCCGCGTCCAGTTCCGCCTCTTACCACGGGTATAAACCCACCCGGACTTGATCAATCTATGCTGTTGCTCATTGTACTCCTCATGAGGGTCCTGATCGTGGTCCTCGAGCGTTGGGAGCCGGCTTGTCGGAGTGCTACTTTTGATATGTGAGTGGTCAGCTGTAGAATTCCTGAACCCGTGCCCTCGACCTCTATTCGCATTATAAGTAGCATAAGTGTTGATATTAGTGTTGGTAGGGGCGCTGCCAGTATTGTTGTTATTATCATTGTGCTCCTTTAGTATCCGCTCCCTCAGCTCCTTGACGTTGTCATTCTCTTCGTCTTCTTCCTCTCCGTCATCCACCTCCCCACCCTCGCCCTCGCCCTCATCTGTCGTCGTCGTCGACAGGTATTGCTTGTCGGATATTGTTGTTCTGGCCTCGGCCACCTTGAATAAATTCGTCATGTTGCTGTTCTTTTTGACTCCAGGCTCGCTTACTACACCGTCACCTTGTTTGACTATACCGTTGGAGCTCATTTGCACTCATTACCGGTACCCGTAGTGTCTGCTTTCAAAAGAGAAGAGAGTCTTGGATGAGTTGGAGAACGCCACTAGTTTCGACTGTAAGACCCCAAAACAAATGTATGCGTTCATGAACGGGGGCTTGCCGGATATGCTGCGTTCTCAGGTGAAGTGAACCTATAGCCGTGAGGCGAAGCCAATGTGCTTTTTTGAAACGCCGACCTGCTTATGGCTACGATATAATGCCAGGTCTTATTGCTTTGTATTGAGCTGATGTTGAGGTGCGGCGTGGTTAGCTATAGGTTTAATATTATAAGGTTAAGCACAAACAGTGACTAGTGTGAGGATGCGTGTGACTCAGTCAGATCGTTCCGGGCTTTTGTGTGTATGAAATGTATTTACTTTGGGAGAGAGCCGTTGTGTGATGCGTTTTTTGCACAACCGTCAGATGAGCTCGATCCGATGGCTGCGGCGGCTGCAGCTTGTTAGTCAATATTGACTAATCGTCCGTCGTGATTAGTGGCTCCACAGTACGTAACGACAATTGGAATGATCACGTCACAAAGTTTGTCTTGATAGAACGTTCTTGGGGCTGCTGAGGCTTGATGATACGACCAGAATCTACAGTTACGGTATAAAAATATGAGCTGAGCCTCGAACCGCAACTACAAGGTATATTACCATGTGCTCATTCTCATTCCAGCCCCTGAGAGCTTAAAACAAGTTAGGTGCTTGAATCTTAAGAATCCAGCTCCTGGTGCCGGTTGAAATGCCAGCTCTCAGAGAATCATTTTTAGCTAGAGCATTCAAGTTACTTATCACTCTGGGGAAAGCACCACATTGTAAAGAGACAACATGACTACGAGCTAGAAGCGGTGAACTAGGCAGTAACTTACATGTCATGAGCTTGAAACAATTACTGGTCAGATATGTTATATAGCCAATGCCACGTGACTGGGCTGACAGTTCTGTGTCACATGGTCTGTCCACGTGCGGCACCTCATCAGCGATCTTCTTGTTTTTTTTTGCTCTGGGCGAGAATCAGAAGGTCCCTCACATACAGATCGTTGTTTACAAATGGACTAAATAGGCAATGACCAGCGTAATCATCCTGATAAAAAACTTGTTAACAGCGTCACAGTGCTAACAACTTTATGCGAGCTTTATTACTGCACACATCACCAGTAACAGCCAGACTAACGGACTCTCGAGACGTTGTGGAGCATTCAGGAGTGACCTCCTGTTTATCCTCTGCCTCAATTTTGTGACAAGTTATACAAAGGTTATAGACCTGAGAGCGGTAACACTGGGCTCTTCGAAGTGTGCGTCGCACATTGCGTGTTTACACTCTTCACTTCGAAGTTGAATCTTTGAGCACACTCAAAGAGTAGCTACGCAGCTACTGCTATCTCAAGCATCCCTGAATTCAGGACTATTAGTCGACCGGGAAGCAATTGAAGGAAGCAGAAAGAAAAATGAGCAGGAGAATAGAGCCCCGTGGGTATCTGCTTAGAGGCACACCAATTTCACCATCCAAGCAGCACCTCCAACCCCAATCACAGTCCCAGCCGTTAGTCAACACATCAGGAAGCAGCCTCCACAGTAGTCATGGCGCTGGCGCTGTGAACGATGAAAATGCCGACCCGGCCCTGTATCATGGAGATAGAGGAGCAGCAGTGGGCCAGGGCTACAAGAGTCTCGACCCCGGCAGAGCCGCCCTAAGTTTTGGAATGACGACGCCTACCAACAACACAGCTAATAATACAGACACAACAACGCTCCAACCGTCATATGCATTCACTTTCGGCGGGTTTGAGACCATGAATGATAAGGTACTTCGAGAGATGAACGAGCGTGCCAAGGGGCTACAAACTACAACTACGACTCCAGGGCTGGTACCAACTGTTGAAGGCGGCGCGTTGAGGGAGCGGACCACCTCAGCCAGCACGACCAGCAACCCACGGTCACCCTATGCATCAAGAAGTGCCGGGAGAGGGTACCGGTCGGGAAGGATAAGCATGATGGGTGGCAGCGGCAGCAGCGGTAATGGTAGCGGAATTGGTGGCAGCGGGCTGTCTAGTCCCAGCAAAAAGTCACCGGGCCGGGCTGTAGCAGCCATGGTTGCTAACGTGACCAGCAGAAGGACCAACAACAACAACAACAACAACAACAACAACGGTAACATCGGTAGTGCTAGTAAGAGGTTCTCGAGCGTCCACCAGCGATACTTTGCTCAGATGGACTCAATCAGTACCCACTACACTGTAGCTCGCGAGAAGGGCAAACATCCGGAAGCGGGCGACAGGCAGGACGACGTCGAAGGTGTTGATAATGAAAATGATAATGGAGACGACGATGAAAATGACCACGGTAAGAGACAGGCTGGGAACCTGGAGAGCCCTTCTAAGCGACGTCGCGTTCTCGGAACTACTGGTTCTGGTACGTGTTCTGCGGGGATGCACTCAGCACAACTAGCCCATTCTGCACAACGGCCCTCGCGATTACCCCAGTCGCCATCAAGGTCCAAGCTATCGACAAGTACAAGCACTAGCAACTTTGCAAATAAGCTGAATGACCGGGCAACTAGGCTGAGACCGTCTACTTCTATACAAAGAGGGCTATCTGCCACCACTACCGGCCACAGCATCAGCAGCAGCAACAACAACAATGTCACCAGTACGGCACGGGACCCAATGAAGCGGTCCACGACGACAAGCAACCTTAGCCAGAACACATATCTCAATGCACCAGGCAACGGCGGAATGGGTACCAAGAAGCAGCACCCCACCAGAAAACTAACCTCATCAGCCTCAACGATGTCTCTGCTAAAGCCTAATGAGCGACAGCCATCAACCATGAGATCGTCGCCTTCACTCAACAGTCTGAGATCAAACCACAATACCAACAACCATAGGGCACAATCAACATCAGCAGCAGCAGCAGCAGCAGCATCTTGCGGGCCCAACAATGCATCATTACCATATACCCCGACGGCAGCTAGAGTTGATTACAATGGCAGCAACCGTGCATACTTGTCAAGGTCAGCTTCAGCTTACCCGAACGTCACCATCAACGGCACCGGCAGTGCTAATAATACAAGATTTGGATTCCCCATTGAGGGTGCTGCTCACAACGGCATGGCTCAAGGGCAGCAGGGTCTGTCAGCGATAGCAAGCCACCGCCAGTTGCCAGCATCAGGGCCAATGCCAACAATGACTGACTCGTTTCCTACTAATACTGCTACGTTAGATCCTGGGCCAAGTACACCTGTACACCCTCCCACCAGCACGAGACACAGGATGCTCCGAGCTTCAGCCAACGCGAGGTCATCTCCAAACCTGCGCAAACAAATATAAACATGAGATAATGAACTCTCACATAGCATGAGTATTTTCACTTTCAATGAGACTAATATGATTAAATAGCCTCGAGGATGGCTAGGATTTCTACCCTTTTTATCTCCACCGTGTCTCGTCTTATCAGCACAGGACTTTGGGAAGCAGTAGTATTACCCGACAGAGCTGGGGTCTCTATCTACCTGCACGCTCACCAAGAATCAGACTGGACCCCCGGCGATGCCAGCCAGCCAGCCAGCCAGCCTGAGCTAAATGAACTGGATCAGACTCACGCTGGCCGGTTTTGGGTTATAGATCATCCTACTAAATTCACAGTAATTGCATCTGCTAGCACTGTGACTGGCTCAATTGAACCGATCAAGAGCCGGTTAGACGCTCGGCAGCCTTATGTACCTCGAAGGGAAAAGCCGGAAGGGCTGATGCGACTCTGGTGCTTGCAATTCTGCAGATCCCAGCTGCTGCTGCATTCTTGTCTCAAGACTAGACCGCGGTGGGCGACACTGGGAGACATGCCGTTGCTAAGAGTAGAAATCTTTAAGTGGCAGAAATCGAGCCGAGTAAACTGCGCGCATTCCAAAGCTGTGCCGTAAAAGGATAAGTAGCCTCAATTAATGACTACTAGCAATCTGCCAGCAACGGCAGTGCCCCCGATTAACAGTTATTCATTCAAGGCAACCAACTTTTGCTGATGCTGCGGCAACTAAGCAGATGCCAGGTTCAGGGACAGGGCATGGCGTTTCTATGGCGGGCCATTACAGTAGACTTTACTGGAGAGAGAGTCGACTGAGTATGGTCCAACCGAGCGCAGCGCGCAAGTTCGGCCCGGCATTCTCCAAGAATTCTGAGCCAATAATCGAAGTTGCACCGGGGCTCCCCCCCCACACGCGTTTGACTGTTCGAGCTCGCTATCATCAATCGAGGAAGTGAAAGTGAAAAATTTCGGGAAAAAATTACGTAAACGGGCTATCTAATACTCGACTTGCAGCTGAGCAGGCGCGTTACGTAAAGCATAGGTGAAAAAAGGTGAAAATTTCGATCGAAAACTCGCAGTCGGCGGGAGCAAAAGCCTAGTTTTGAGCCTTGATGCAATCAAAAGTAGCCAGCTAAGCAGCTGAAATGAATATCAACCAATCAGCGAAGCGGAAAGAGCCGGAAAAAAAGGGCCCTGCTCTCCGTTCCACCAAGAAACTTGCGCATCAACCGTAAGGTGCAAACCCGCGAAACCGCTGCAAGAAATGCTATCTAACGGTCTTATGTAATCACGGTAATTGTCCTCTTCCCCCCTTCCTTCCCTTCCCTTGCGTCGTTCACACTGTCACTGGAAGCGTAACTTAACCAGCGTTGCCCAAGCAAGCCTTAACCCGCCTACAAATCTTCCCTTCTCGACCCAGGCGATCTAGCCGATACCTCGCATAACAAGCATAAAGTAGCTTAGCCGCAGACCTCATAGTGCTCACAGAACTGCGCGCGCAGATACTTTCTGAGCCAGTAAGAACTCGTTCTGGCGTTTTGTTTTTCCCCTTTCTCTCTCCCGCTCTCTCTTATTTTTTCCTCTCTTTTTTTTTTTTTCTTCTTCCTTTTTTTCTTCCCTTTCTCTCTCTTTTTTTCAGATATATATATATATCCATCCTTTTTCTTTCTTCCCTCTAGATTTTCTCCCCCCCCACCCAACTAGACAGAAGTTGATCTAATAAAAGAAAATGGCTGAAACCAAGAAAGAGTCGACTTTCATTATCGACTTCCTCATGGGAGGTGTCTCTGCCGCCGTCTCCAAGACCGCCGCTGCCCCCATTGAGCGAGTCAAGCTCTTGATCCAGAACCAAGAGGAGATGATCAAGCAGGGCCGTCTCGACAGAAAGTACAACGGTATCGTTGACTGCTTCAGGAGAACCTCCGCTGATGAGGGTTTCATCTCCTTCTGGAGAGGTAACACCGCCAACGTTATCCGATACTTCCCCACCCAGGCTCTGAACTTCGCTTTCAAGGACAAGTTCAAGGCTCTGTTCGGTTTCAAGAAGCAAGACGGTTACTGGCCTTGGTTCGCCGGTAACTTGGCTTCCGGTGGTCTTGCCGGTGCTACCTCCCTGCTCTTTGTTTACTCCCTCGATTACGCCAGAACCAGATTGGCTAACGATGCCAAGGCTGCCAAGGGCGGCGGTGACAGAGAGTTTAACGGTCTCGTTGACGTGTACAAGAAGACCCTTAAGTCCGATGGTCTTGCCGGTCTGTACAGAGGTTTCGGTCCTTCTGTTGTCGGTATCATTGTCTACAGAGGTCTTTACTTCGGTCTTTACGACTCCCTTAAGCCTGTTGTCCTTGTTGGTCCTCTTGAGGGCTCTTTCTTGGCCTCATTCTTGCTCGGATGGACCGTTACTACTGGTGCTTCTACTGCTTCTTACCCATTGGATACCGTCCGTCGTCGTATGATGATGACCTCTGGTCAAGCCGTCAAGTACAAGGGCTCCTTCGACGCTTTCACCAAGATTGTCGCCGCCGAGGGTGTCGGCTCCTTGTTTAAGGGTTGCGGTGCTAACATTCTCCGTGGTGTTGCCGGAGCTGGTGTTATCTCCATGTACGATCAACTCCAGATGATCCTCTTCGGTAAGAAGTTCAAGTAAAAAAATCTCATCACTCAGAGAGAGAGGATATTTGACAAGAAGCTGGAGAAGCTGTGCTTGATTCATAAGAAGGCATGTGCTTTTTATGACTACTAAGTTTGATGGAATGAGGAAGGAATCACAGTAGATCTGGGGTTTTATTTCCTTTGCATTTTTTCTATTCAATATCTGAAGGGCCATAAAACAGCTCATTTCTGTTTTCATGAAAGATTGTATAGTTTTTTTCTTCTGGATAGTATGTAATGTCTGTGTTTGGATTTTTCTTATTCTTAATTCCTTATCAATTTTAACTTGAAGTTGGCATAAACAATTTGGACTCCCAGTGTTGGACCAATGAGTTGCTTTCAAATAGGGTTGGCCCTTGGCAATCTAATCAATCGTGTTAAATCATCGGGAGAACTTTTCACAGATAAACCTCGTTGCAACGTTTGGCGATAAAGGGCTTGCACGTGACGGACGCGTCGGAATTATGCTATGGCAGCTGCCAGCAAGCCTGAAAAATTTCAACTGTGCGGATGAGGTCATATTCGCAGAATTTCGCACTCCAAATCTCACCAAGACACGGCTTAGTATCAAGAGTGCAGCCTGACACCGTCGTATAGGAGACAATGGTACCATTGCGTGTTCCATAATGTTATCCAAGAACGGACCAAACCGGTGGGACACGTGCGGACGTTTGAAATTACATATTACACAAGGTTAGCGGCCACCCAGAGTTGCCTGACAGATGGCTGCTATATCGAGATCGTCGACCCAATAAGGAGCTTGCTCACCTGAGGTCACTTCAAGTGCCTCGCTTGAGACATAGCACCTTGGGCGACCGTGTCACTGATGCAAAACTAGGTCTCCCCAATTGCAAGGCTAGAGTCGTGAGTGTTTGGGTGTCCATTGCACGCTTGATAGTTTTGAAGAAACATACCAGCACTTAGCGAAATCAAAGGAGCAAGACGTTGTGTATATAACTGCTGACGATACGGGTGGCCAGGCGAGCTTGTGTGTCTAGTTTCGTAGCCTGTGCTGTTACCAGCGAGACCACGAACGAGAACATAACGTAGACTCGAGCTCACTGTGGGCTTCTTGCAATCAAGAAATAGCCCAGAGACACAGCATGGGATCTATTTTGAGGCTGCGCTAGCTGCGCTAGCTGCGCTAGCTGCGCCTGATATTTCTTGGGCGCCAATGCCATATATAAGGCTTAAATCGTAGTTGATCGCTAATGAAGCGTGCGCAGATCCGCAAGGGACCAAGTTCCCGATGGGCAAGAAAACAGTGTTATCACCATCAGCTAGGTGAAGGAAGAAGGGGTCTCGGAGATTCTCAGGGGCTCCTTGCCCGTATAATAATAATAGTTTCAAAGTAACCAAGTACTCAGACGCCTCATTGATTTACCGCGATGAAGTAGCGTACCGGTCTAGGGCTCGCAGCAGTGCCACTGTGTCAGAGTCTGTGACGCGTGCGCGTAGAGATTATGCTGCCCCGCGGCTGATTTTCAACGGTTAGGTTATATGGGCCGTGGGGGCTAAATTATCGTTAATAGGTTCGGATCAATCGGAGTTTCAGAACTTGATCCGGCTGGCCCGGTTAGATCAGCTTAACTGAACTTTTTGCAAAAATGAACTGTGCGGCTTGAACTTCGCAAGCCCCCTGTCGCTTGATTGTTAGTCGAATGAAAGAAACCGGCGTAGAAAATTTTACTGTAAATGCGAAGAAGCCTACCGAGTAGCAAGCCGGATCCTTCCTCATAGACCTCACCGTATCGCTGGGTCATCACTAAGGAATGGCCAAGGGGGGTACCCCATCGGAGCTCGGGCATTCTTTAATTCTGAGGCTGAGATCTTTGGCTCTCTGTGATCTCACAAGGCATCTGACCTATACAGGCGGTGATCCGACCAACCATTTCAGGACTGAGATATTCCGGATAATCAACGGAGCTCCGTGCTTCATATCAAATCAGCAGTGACCTCATTACAGAGTTAAGTAGGTAACTATTAGAGTTAGTTTTTCTTATAAGTGGGCTGTGGAGGATCATACGGCTGAGTCAGGCGTGCATCAAATTCGCATAGCTAAGTCGGCGGTCAGATCTGAGCGTTATCAACCGACAACGTAATAGGCAACTTTTACCTTATGACTCCGAGCCTCACTCATCTTTATATATTTCATGGCAACTTCAGAAGGAAATCAGAGGACTTCTTACGATTGTTATAGCCTTTTGAAGAGTCTTGTGACACTTTAGTGTTGGGAAAGTGCCTTCGTCTTCTGTTTGCAAAAGCAGCGGTGATTATAAGCGGCCTGGCAGCAGGGGCCCAAATCCCCACAGATCGAGTCTGATTGTTTTTTGTCGAGCCATAAACATAGATTTTCCTGGTTATCTGGTTGCCGTCGGTTCAGTCTTGGTACTGAGACAGGCTGGGAAGCACAATGAACCCGGGTGAAGAGGATCCTTCTCTGGGGAGAGGTAGAGATGGAGAAGAAGCAGGCAGTGGCGGGAAACGTCAAAGGGTGACACGAGCATGCGACGGCTGTCGTCGGAAAAAGATTCGGTGCGATGCACAGAAACCAACATGCCAACACTGTCAGAACTCCGGCTCGCGGTGCACATACACCGAGGTGGTGAGGGTGCCGAAGCCTCGGAAACGAAGGAAGGACGCCGTGAGGGCACCTTTGCAAGAGTTGGAGTCCCGCATGTCTCGTATCGAGCGGCTGCTACTGAAGATGACTGAGCGGGATGGTGACGTCGACAGTACTGCCACTAGCGGGCTGGACGATGACGGGCAAGATGCATCGTCTGTGGCGAGTGGTGGGTCGAGTGATGGAGATGGAGAGGGTGATCAGGAGGAGGATGGCGATATTGCCACCGCCGGTGATGAGGCGGCGGGAATGACTGCGCAGGTAGGTAATGGACACGTGGAAAAGAATACTAGAGGTGACACTCGCCCAGTGCCAAGCAGCTCGCCGGTGGAAGATGAAAGGTTATCAGGCATGGTGCGAAACGGCTCGAGTGGATTAATTTACCAAATGAAGCATATGACGCGTCCTACGACCTTGAGCTCAGTCATCAATTCTGAAAAACAGAGCAAGCATCCCCATAACCAACAGCTAGAACAGGGCCAGGACCAGCAAAGCATTACTGAAAAGGGAGGCCTCGGAAAGCCTATCAAGAGAAATGACATCAGTATTCTTTTGAATGACCCAAATGACAACCAGCACGTTGAAGCACTGGCAAAGGCTTCAGGCAGCCAGGGCACAAGCGAGATTGGAAAAGACGACTTATTTGAAATCTCGAACTGTCGGACTCAGCGAGTTTACGTCTCCGAGATCAACCCTTTCGCTATATTCACGGAGCATGGGCTAAGGTGGGCGTCGGAAATGAGCGGCGAACGCCAGCTTGGTACTGAAATGCGCCGAATCGTGCAAGAGCTTCATCTCGCTCAGGTCCGTTATACCAGAACGTTCGACGAGTTCAAGGAGCCAATACCCCTAAACGAGAAGTTTCTCAGGTACGCCACGAAAATCTACTCATTTGCTCCCATGACGTGGCAGCTAGTGCTGTCCCTTGAAGAACTTGTTGAACTGGTGGACGCAGAGTTTAGGACCTCGTCTGAGTCGGACGCAAATAATGGCGGCAGCAGTAATACTGGGAAACCCAAGAGAAGCAACCTTCGTACAGGGTATGCCGAGAAATTGGCTCTTTGTGGCGTGGCCTCGCTAATGGCGGTCGCAATTTTCCATTTGCGGCGGATAGCGGGTCCCAACAAGCCGGAGGCTTACAAGGAGTTTGTTCAGGCGCCTTTTAGCGACGAGGAGCTCATCAAGATTCATCGCGGGGGTCTACTGAGCTCACACTACTATGCTCAAAAGGCAATGTTGCTGCCTCCTTCCATCACTCACCTCAAGGGAGTTCTTCTAGGTATTTGCTGCTTTGAGACATCAAATTCTCCCTTTGCTCAGAAGGCCTTTGGTAGGCTGACGAACTTTTTGGTATACGAGTTGGGTATTAACCGTGCTGAATCAACTGTGGGCCTATCAGAGGAGGAAAGTAATAGAATCAAGTGCTTATTCTGGATAAGCTACATTGTGGACCATGATCTCTGTCTCAAGTTCTCCAAACCTCCAAGCTATCCAGATTGGGATATCTCAACAGAGTATCCAAAGCCTCTATCAGATGAGTTCACGGCATACAATGCCACACTCCAGGTTTTGACTGCTTCTTGCGATCTTTATAGAATTGTGGCAGAAGCATACAGCAACTTGTACTCCGCCAAGTCCAATCAAAATACTACAGAGGATATTGTACGGCATGTGGGGGACCTTGATGCTAAGATGAGGGCTTGGAACGACAAGCTACCGTCATGGATCACTGATCCTGATATGATGTTTCCAGCTGCGGGCAAGAAGAATGACAATCTGCCTCATATTGTCGACGAGAATGGCAAGCGGTCGGTTTACCACCAATTCAGCTTCCAGCTTTTGGTAGTGGAGTTGAGGTTTTCATACTATGGCCTGTTGGCAACAACTCATCAGATTGTAACTTTCCGACTTGCCACCAGGCAAGGGGTCCCACCGGACGCAGTGGAGAGATCAACAAAGGCGTGCATCCAAAGTGCCCGTGATGCGGCGCAACTGTTCTTGAGAACTATGGACCAAGGGGTACCAATGTTGTGGCATGCAATGTTCTCGCTAACCATTTCGTTTATGGTTTTGTTCACGCTCTGTTTGGTGAGACCCTTCGACAGTAGCGAGGACCTCAGGCTTTTAAGAGAACTCGTGGAGAAATCAGAAAGAAACGGCGCTGAAGAGAGCAGGCTACAGCAGCAATTCCCATACTCGCTCATAAACCCTGGTGTGGGCCTAATGAAAAAGTTCTGGTCAATAATGTTTGGTGTAGTCGAACGGCAGGGGCTGAGGGCAAAGCAGGCAGCCAAGGACTTCAAGCACAAGAACAATGGTGTTGCTGGGGGCCGAAATAAAAAAGCCAGGCGTAGTGTTGCTGGAAAGAATGCCGGCACTGGTGGCCACGGCGAGAGTGGTCATGATGTTCCAAGGCAAGACTTCTCACTTCAGCAATTTGCTAGTGCCGGAGCTAGTACCGCTTTACAAGGCCAATTTACTTCGCAGGGAACTAGCGCAGCACAACAACAACAACAGCATCCTCACATGATGCACCAGCAGTATAATCCTGGCCCTTATCTACCGGAACAGCAGCAGAAGCACCAACATCAGCAGCAGTATCCCTCGCCCCAGTTACCTCACGCTCTCCAAGGCGACGTTGACTCCTTCTTTCCGCCCGAAGGCTCGCCACCTATTGTCACTGGAGCTGGCGGCGTGACAGGGCTGTATCAGGGCACGAGCCAAAGCCAAAATTACAATGGGAATGGATCAATGCATTCAAACAGCTCGACACCCCACTCGACAACCCACTCGACACCCATATCCGGACCGGTTCGAGATTACAGTGTGCCTGATAGCACCAATGGTGAGACACCGCCGACGGCTTCTGCTTCTGGTGAAACTACCTCGTTTGATGGATTTAGATTAGGATCAATGCCGTCGCAGTACGGGTTTGGGTTTGATCTCGGCAACGGTAGCAACAACGGCGATCCAAGTGGTGGTAATGGTAACAACCCTTCTTCATTCTCAGGAAATGCCGGAGGATCGGGTGCCGGTGGTGGACAAGGGATGAATAACTATAACCTTGCGCAGAGCCTCTTCTTGCCCTCAGAGATGTTTTTCAATTGGAATGTGGACTTGTATACTGGCACTGGTACTAATGGGCTCGATAACCAGTCTTTCATGAATTGACAGCTTTAATGATATAATTCTCATCTCGGACCCACTTATTTATCTTGTATTTGTAAATATAACTATACATAATTGCCGAATTGATGGCTGATAGACAGGAAAAGTCCATTTCACCAGGCCCTAAGTGCTCGCCTGGTTAACCGCTGGTGCCAATTTCACTGTCGATGTCATGTGGACTCGGGATATAGTGTCGTATCTGTGCTGACGACAATTAACAGTGACAAAAACTCCAGACCGACGCTTTAAAAGGGATGATCGGGTGCAGATCGATCTCAGTTTGACATTTCATTGATCTGAGGCTATTTCTAACGAGAGAGAACTCTTCCGGTTTAGTAACACTCGACACTGGTAACTGAGACTTCCAAAGAAGGACCTATGTACCGAACGGCGGTCCGCTTACCATGCGTAGCTGGGCGCAGAACAGTGACCGTGCCTTCGTCCGCTAGGCTGATTGCCTCTTTGGCATTTAGCCGGACGAGCCTTGCAACAACGCCTCTAAGGACTTCGATAAACGGGTTTAATAACGGCGGGGTGGTGGCTGCAGTTGGTGGCACTGGTGCTCGGCATTTCCACTCAACGAGCCCCAAACAGCTCCAAAAGAACAACGATAATGAGAACGAAGATAAAAATAAAAAGAAGCAGGAGGATGAAGAGGAGGAAGGTGGCGATGAGGATAGGGCACAGATAGAGAAGGAGCTTGAGGAGAGACGGAAAATGCTCGAGAAGGAGTACCGGCGGCGTGCTGATGAAGTTTTCAAGGAACTCTACGGGAAGAAAAAGTCGCCAGCAAGTGGTGGTAGTGGCAAAAAATCGTCATCAAAGTCAGATGAATCATCTAAGAAAAAGGACGAGTCCGAAAGGGACAATAAGGAGGAAGAGAGCAACGAGAGCTCGAAAAAAGAGCAGCAGCAGCAGCAGGTGCCCAAGTTCATTATGATCAACATTGATTTTCAGAAACTGGGCTTGACATTCATCACGGGAGTCGGCCTTACTATTCTTCTATCATTCATGCTGTCGTCCAACTCGACTCAGTACATGACTTGGCAGGAGTTCGAGAAGAATTACATTGACAGGAACAGTGTCAAGAAGCTCTATGTCCATGGCAAGCAACGGGTTGATGCTGAGTTGAAGGATTCCGGCGCATCTTCATCAAACTCGCAACCAGTGGTGAGCTTCACCATTGGGTCTGTCGAGGCCTTTGAGAGACACTTGGAAGAGGCTCAGAAGAATGTACCTGCGGAAAACAGGATACCTGTTGAGTACGTTGAAGAGGGATGGATCGGCCCCATGCTCATGTCATTTGCGCCCACTTTCTTACTGCTTGGATTCTTTGTCTGGATGGCCCGACGCAGTGCGGGTGGATTGAGAGGCAAGGGAGGAGCAGGTGGCATTGGAGGGGCTGGCGGTGGAGCTGGTGGTGGACCGGGAGGGATCTTTGGTATCGGTCAATCTACTGCGAAGCTCTTCAACAAACAGACGGACGTTAAAGTTAAATTTGCTGATGTGGCCGGTATGGAAGAAGCCAAGGAAGAGATTGTCGAGTTTGTGAGCTTTTTGAAAACCCCCAAGAAATACGAAAAGCTCGGTGCTAAGATCCCGCGAGGTGCTATCTTGTCTGGTGCCCCAGGTACCGGTAAGACTTTGCTAGCTAAGGCTACTGCTGGAGAAGCCAATGTGCCCTTTTTCAGTGTTTCTGGATCAGAGTTCATCGAGATGTTCAGTGGTGTGGGAGCGTCACGAGTGCGTGACCTGTTCAAGCGGGCAAAGGAAGCTGCTCCTGCCATTGTGTTCATTGACGAGATTGATGCTATTGGTAGGTCAAGGTCTAAGAACCTCCGAGGCGGAGGTGGCCACGATGAGCGTGAGACTACTCTGAACCAGCTTTTGGTTGAAATGGACGGATTTGATAGCGGTGAGCACGTTGTTGTTCTGGCCGGTACGAACCGGCCCGATATCTTGGATAAAGCTCTTTTGCGACCGGGTAGATTCGATAGACATATCCACATTGACGTTCCCACTTTAGACGGCCGGATTGAGATCTTTGATGTGCATCTGAGGAAGATCAAGTATGACAAGGAGATCAGCCAACTTAGCGGGAAGCTTGCCGCAATGACCCCTGGGTTTGCCGGTGCTGATATTGCCAACTGCTGTAACGAGGCTGCATTGATTGCGGCACGGACTGAGAAGGACTTTGTTGAGCTGGTCGATTTCGAACAGGCTATTGAGCGAGTGATTGCTGGACTTGAGAAAAAGACGAAAGTCCTCAAGGCTGACAAGAGAAAGATTGTTGCCTACCACGAAGCCGGACATGCTATTTGCGGCTGGTATCTAAAATATGCCGACCCCTTAGTCAAGGTGTCCATTATACCCAGGGGTGCTGCTGCGTTAGGGTATGCTCAGTACCTACCGCCAGACCAGTACCTGATCTCTGAGGAGCAAATGATGGATAGAATGACCATGGCCTTGGGTGGTCGTGTCAGCGAAGAGCTTAACTTCGATTCAGTGACGCTGGGAGGCAGTGACGATTTCAAGAAGGTGACCCAGATGGCCACGCAGATGGTCACTGCACTGGGCATGTCGCCGAAGCTTGGCCAAGTCACGCTGACCCGACAGCAAGGGTCGACGGTGAAGCCCTACAGTGACGAGACCGCTGAGGTTATCGACTCGGAGATCAAGCGTATTGTATTCGAGGCTCACGACAGGTGCTCTAAGCTATTGGCTGAAAAGGCCCATGAGGTTGAACTTGTCGCTGAGGAGCTTTTGTCGAAGGAGGCCATTGATCGTCGGGACATGATTAGGCTACTCGGCCAGCGGCCTTACCCGGAACGAAATGATGCCTTTGACAAGTACCTTGACGATAGCCTTGAGGGGCTAGCATCACCTGAGCCGCAACCCTAAGGGCAAGGTTCTTGAGTGTAATATGTGTAAATATATGAAGAAAACTATCATTGGAGAAATTGCGAATGGCTGTAAATCATATCATGTTTTATACTATGATGTTGAGAATATATATATGCATGTGTTGTAACGAGTGCACAAGGTCACTCAGTGATAGTTTTGGTATTTTGTGTTCTCTTACTCCATCTCTCCAAAGACGTTAGGCGACGAGTCACTGTTACGACGGTGTCGTCCTTCATCTCTATCCCTGCTATCATGACGCCTTGATGACCTAGCTTCAAGCAATGCCGCCTCATCATCTTCGTCTTCATCGTCTTCATCGTCGTCATCGTCGTCGCTGTGGTAGTCATTCACGTCGTTATTGTATCTCTGCTTGATTCGTTGTCGTTCCCGCTCTAGGTGTGTCTGGTTGTGAGCAGGGTTGAGGCTGTCCTGGCGGTCGTGTGGGTTCCTACTCATCATGTGGTCCTCAACCTCTTCGTCATCATGATGATGACGATGATGAAGATGACCGTTTGTAAAACTGTTCGATAACGAGGAAGAAGGCGGGGCCCGGAGCGTGCTGAGCGAAGATGAGACCGCGGCAGAAAGCGAGCCAGCACCTCCACCACCATTCAAGCTTCCATTTTGGACCGCCGCTACTGCAATCGCAGGCGTGATCGATCCTCTACGTCGGCGTGGGGTCATTGAGGAAAAGCTAGGAGGATGTGCACTGGTTGACATCCTTCGGCTCTTCAAAAACGACGACGGCGACGATGCGGACGGCGACGATGCGGACGGCGACGGCGAGAATGCCAAAGCTAGAGAAGAGGGGCTGTGCGAGAGAGATCCCCCCTCCGTTGCCACAGCCACTGCAGCAGCAGCAGCTGCGGCAGACGTGGTATGGTGATGGCTGTGGAAATGATGATGATGGTGCTTGCCAATGGGCCGAGCTGACGTTGACGAAGATAGCACTGGGATCTGCGGCGATGACGCTGCCGACGACGACGATGACTTGTGCCTTGCAACAGGTATATTCGCAGACGGAGGACCCGACACGGTAGTGGTAGAGGACACTGACATAGGAGGAGGAGATGGGCTGCTACTGTCGTTGCTGCTGCTGTCCACGGCGTGGCCTGATCCGGACGACGGAGGCGATAGCATAGGACCCGGCGATAGTGACGAAGAAGAGGCACCCACACTCGGCGATGGTGTCGAGTTCGAGCCGCCATTTTGGAAAACATGCTGACTTTGATGTTGCTGGCCGGCCTGCTGGTGACCATTGTAGGCTTGTGAATGACGGTGCTGCTGGTTCTGGTGGTGGTTGCTAGTGGCAAACTGTGGGGTGTATTGCAGTGAATTCTGATGTTTGTGACCACGGCGACCATTAGCAGTACCGTTATTGCTCACGCCCTGCTTGTCATCATATGAGTAATAGAAGTTGTAGGATTGGTCGCCATGCTCGGCTTCCTCCTCATCCCCCATCTCCTCTTCATCCTCCTCGTTCATCGACACCAAGATACTGGCCGCTTCGAGCAGCTGTACCTGTTGATGTTTTGAGATCAAAAGCTTTGATGTCATATTCCACTCCGGTGTATGCTCCCACAAGTGCTTGGCCAAACTCGAAACGTGCTTGTAGCCCTTTCCGCAAGCTTGACATTTGAGTTCTTCCTTGAGTCTGCCCGTTTCACCCTCGGAGATGCGTCGCGCGACAAATTTTCTTGAAAGCTGGGGTATGTTTTGACCGTTGGCAAAATGGTTTGGTTCGTGCTTCACCTTTTGCCCTCGTCCAAGTTCATTGAGAAAGTACTGTTGTTGATGCGGTTGCTGATGCTGCTGTTGTTGAGCAAACTGATGTTTCGAGCCGTGGCCCTGTTGGGCCTGGTCATGTTGCTGCTGCTCCCTGCCCTGCAGCTCTTTTTGGTAATGTTGATGGTCAGGATGATGCACTGGATATGGGTTGAAAGTTACGTCGCCTGGCCTGAAGCTGGGTGGCTTGAATCCATTAGGAACACTCGCACGGGTGCCATTGTCACTTGTGCCGTTGTAGTCGTCGGAGCGCAAACCTCTAGTAGACCCGACTGCTGAGACCGCGGGCTTGTGCTCTACTGAGAGGACCATGACCTGAACCTGTGGTGATATCGACCACCTTCTTGTCTCTCTTTGTTGCTTTTGTTTTTGCTTCCGTGGACTACGTGTGAAACCCCGGCAGTCAACACTTCCTCCAGCCACTATATGTCGAGTGATATCCTAGCTGTCGTGTTAAAGCACCCACCTAGCCTCCTGTTGGAGCACTTTCCAAAAGTCCAGATCCACACAAACAGAGATGCGTGTAGAAATATGAGTTCTGAGTTTGCCTTGTCTCGACTCGTGTCACCTCATAAAATCTTGCTATTACAAAAACGAGCTCTGATAGAGAAAGTACGCACCTCTTTGAAAGTGGAACAAAAAATCCGAGACCCCTCGTTACAACTGACTCTTGACTAGTGAGTCTCTTTTTTGAAAAGAAAAGAATCAGTTGGCTTGTGTCGTGCGTTGTTCCCCCGGACAAGTTGTAGAGCAAGATCAACTGACCCTTAGTCGACTTTGTCCGCCCTCTTGTATTATACCGCTTGCTCCCTGTAATTTTCCCCTAACGAAAGGTTCATAAAAAACAGGAGCTTGATAATAATAATAGGTTGTAAAAAAAAAAAGGTTGATAAATGTTATGCTCGTCGACACCCTTACAGCATTCCCCTTCACAGTAATAATAATTTTTTTTTTTTTTTTTGGTAAATTTTTTTTTGGTACCACTCAGGCAAAAATGCCCAGCCCACGCAGCACCACCGCGATGCTAACAAAAAAAAAAAATTGGTGCTCTGAGTAAGCCTCACGCCAGTAAGGGTGGGAATCTCATCAGACTCATCACCACCGATCTCACGTACAAAACGGCTAAGGCTAATCAGCTTAACTCAGGCCCTCAGGTCCATAGTAAAAAATTTTCTTCTCATCACCCTGCGCCCAGGCGTTATCAGGCGGGTCGTAATCAACGCTGCCTCTGCCGCTGCTTCTTAGCCGCCGCTGCTTCTTAGCCGCCGCTGCTGTTGCACAATTCAAGAGATCAAGTACAGCAACGCCTGTAGAATACCTTGCGAGATCTCTTTCGGGGAGCCCCGCGCCGCCGCGGTCCGCTTGACTCTCGATGCCACGCTCTGGCTCTCGGCGATCAGAAAGCCATCACAACCATTCAACCCGCGCCAAAAAAATTAGTCGCTGCTTCCACACGGGACACTTGTACATTAGTTAGGGGACAACGCACACTCTCGCTCACTCCCAACGCTTGATACTATCAAACTCCGTTATGAGCTCTTGCCATGGCTGTCCTTTATTGAGGTTTGGGCACTCTGCACAATGATCATAAAGCAAATACTCCGGAGCCACACCGCGTTCTCGTTTACTGTCGACTTCAAGATCGCTCATTGTCGTTTCACTGCCTACTTGGTCTACCAATCCGCTCGTAGTAGCCACCATCTGCAGCTCCTGTAGCCACCATCTGCAGCTCCTGTAGCCAATGTGCTCATTTGAGCTAGCGTGTGCAGTACTGATACCGTCAAGTACTAGAGGCTTTTTTGACTTGCAAAAGCAATTGCCGGGGCGCCGTCAGCTCCGCGCCTATTGATTTCAACTCCATTGCCGAAGCATAAGATCAATGACCTCTAGCGGAGCCTGCTTTAGCCACTGGCACTACTGTTAGCCTTCAGCTTCCTGTTAATCATTGGAAGCAGAGACCAATTTGCCATTATGAGCCGTTGATTGTATGATCAAGCAGCATAGCAGAATTGCAGCAGTGAGGACTCACCACAGTTTTGGAAAACTACGCGAAGGCAGCGTAAGACATGTGGATCTGCCTCGTGGTAAATCCTAGGGACTTGGTCCTGCTAGAAGGTGACAGCCAACCATGCGTAAGAGCTCAACTGAAACATAAGCCGCCAGCAAAGCTCTTACAACAAGCAGCGGTCCTCCCGTAACCAGAGCTGTTCAATCAAAGGGGGCCGTACTTAGGTCACAAGGGTCTTCGACCTGGGAGCGGTGCTGAAATTGCGAGGTTTGAGACCATGAATATGACAGGAACCAGTTTTATCATCACCGTACAAAAACAAAGCTCGCGGAAGAGATGGCTGGGACAAAGGCTTCAGGTAAGGAACCTGAGGTTCAGGCGATTCCTTTGGGAATCATTGACCATCAAGACTTTAGTCAGCTAGCATCAGATCTTTCAGTCTGCGCAAAGTTCGAATCTTAGGACATTAGTCGGGTAGATGAATCTTTAACCGATGCACGAACCCTGGAACTGGGCGAACTGGGCGATGATGGTTAATGAGGAATGCAGTTCCTCAAGATGCGCAAGTAGCAGTGAGAAAGAGCTGAAACAGTTCCACCTTGATTACACTCAGGAAACCCTGAAGATTTCAATGCATGGTAGCACCATCATCTCTTCAAGTCCCATGATAAGCCAGCTCAATCGATGCATCGATGCTCTTGTTCTCCTCTTGCGGGCTGTCGCCCTCTGTCATCGAGAACCTGAGATAGCTCCATCTAGCTACACAATGCCATGACTGCTCATTTAAACCCGTCTTTGTCCAGGATGAATGAGTAATGAAGAGATGATCCCAGCTTGTTGAGTTGCGCGCAAAAGTACAAGAGAGAGAAGAGGGCGATTGAGAGATACGGGGTAATCGATCCAATCAGTCGCTTATCGGCGAGGCTTGCGATGAGTTTCGAGCTTGACACAGCTAACACCGTTGAGCTGTTTTGCATCATCATCGCACTGATGTACATAACGTTAGAGCTTTTAAGGAAGATAAGAGGATCTTAGCTAATCCTCATCAGCACAGTCAGCAATCCTCGAGTCCGAAAGCACGTTGAGAGAGCTTTACATAATCATGCTACAGGCCAAAGTCACGTGCCTGGCTGTACACGCAAATACCTTAGTACAATCGGCTACTACTGATGAAACTAGGTTTGTTTACATTTGTGGTCGACCTCAACAAACCTATCAACCGCGAGTTTGACAAGTAGTCGTTCATGTTGAATCGTAACCCTTGTCTGCCCAGCCAAGGACGCATACACAATTCGAATATAGGGCCTGCGAAGCTAGTTGTCATCCTCCACGTTTTGGGACGAATAAGAAAGTGAACATCGCGTAAGAATCACTTCCAGCAAGGAATTTTAACCTCGAGTTCAGGAAAGGGGGAAAAGTGGGAGCTGAACAGCAAAGTTTTTTGTTCAAAATGGAGTCCAGACAACAGCTGCTGACTTGGATCAATGAAATGCTGCAGCTTGACCTAGCCAAGATTGAGCAGTGTGGCACGGGCGCGGTATTCTGCCAAATATTTGACACGATATTTGGCGACTTGCCCATGTCCAGAGTGAACTTCACTGCGACCTCAGAGTACCAGTATTTGACAAATTTCAAAATCCTGCAGTCATGCTTCTCGCGGCATGGCGTTGATAAGAGCATTCCCGTGGAAAGCCTCGTCAAGTGCAAGTTCCAGGATAATCTTGCCTTCTTGCAGTGGACTAGGAAGTTCTGGCAGGAAAACTATCAGGGGATGGAGTATGATCCCATCTCCAGGCGCAATGGGCAGAAGATTGCTGGTGGTCCATCTGCCAATGGTGGTGCTAGTGCTGCTGCTAGAAGTGGCAGGCTCTCTGCAGCTTCTACAGGCAGACCTCACGTGGGAGGAGTACCCGCAACGTCGCAGAGACAGCAGTCCAATGGTGCGATGGCAGCACCGAGATCCAGAGTCTCCAATACCCCGACGTCGGCTGCCGCGTCCTCTGGTCCTCGTATGGTTTCCAGACCTGGCAGTAGTGCGGGAACAAACCCAGCACCTGTAAGAAGAGTATCCTCCGCTGCGCCTGGTAGTACCGCGCCTCGAGCAGCAACAGTCACTAGGCCTGGAACCTCATCTGCTATAGTCAGACCGCGTCTGGCCTCAACTCAGCAACAACAGCAGAAACAGCAACAACAGTATTTCCGAGATACCGTCGATCAATACGAAGCTGAGCTTGCCCAGTCGGAAGCTAACGTTGTGCAGCTCGAGAACGAGAGGCGGTTCTATTTCGACAAGCTGCGAGCTATTGAGATGTACGTCCTGGCCACCGAGGATGAGATGAACGAGTCCTCTGAGGCTGACAAAGAGAACGCGGAGGAAGGAGTTACTGATGATATTTTCAGAGATGGGAAGCAGACGGCAAGTGGTGAAGAGGGCCATATTGAGGGCAAGACTACGCGTGCAGCCGTTAGCACAATGAAGTATGGCCCCGAGTGCAGGAAGATCATTCAAGATATCAAGGAGACGCTGTACATGACCGAACAAGGATTTGTGTTGCCTTCAGGCGGCGATGCCGATGAAGAAGAGTTAGTACCTCAAGTGGGTGAAATGTCAATAGATGAGGCACTCGGTGAGACTTTCTAGATTTTCACATCTAACCACGTTCATAATATTTATACTAGCATCCTTTGCACTTCATCTCTTATCCTATATCTTGCTTACGACTGTCTTGCCTCCGGACAGTCATACACCAGTGTCAGAAGAAATACCACCGGACCTACGGGCCAAACACGGGATAACTTTTCACAATGCCTTTCTGTATATTAGTTGCATATATAATAATATATAGTTTTGGTTTAGAGGATTCCGTTACAGCTTCATTTTTTTTCTACTAGCCAGAGGGGCTCACAGTCCTTGCTACTGTCAAGTCTCCTGTTTAGGCGGTAGTAGGAGCAGCCTCAGCGGCCCAGTCGTCAGTGGCACCCCAGTCGGCGGCACCGGCACCAGCATCTGGAGCAACGTCCCACTCCTCAGCAACAGCGGCGCTGCTAACGGGAGCAACGGCATCAGTCTCAGCAACAACCTCAGTAACCTCCTCTTGGGCGGCAGGCTCCGCCTCCTCAGGATCTCTGTAGAAGTACAAATCGGGCATGACGCTCCATTCAGTAGCTCTGTCGGGCAGAACACCTCGGAGACGCAGGACCTCTCGAGCAATGAGCCACCAGATCAGACCGATGGAATGCTTGGACTTGTTGTTGCATGGGATGGCAACATCAACGTATTCAGTTGGGGAGTCGGTATCACACAGAGCAATGACGGGAATGTTAACGTAAGAAGACTCCTTGATGGCCTGAGCGTCAGTTCTAGGGTCGGTGACAACAATCAATCTTGGCTCCTTGAAAGAACGGGTGATGTAGTTGGTGAAGTTACCAGGGGTAAATCGTCCGGCAATGGCGGTGGCTCCGGTGTGGTTGGCGAACTTCAAAACAGCTCTTTGACCGTAAGTTCGGGCGCTGATGGCAACAACGTCGCTGGCGTTGGGGACAGCAGCGATGACTCGAGCGGCCAGAACGATCTTCTCCCAGGTCTTGCCAACGTTGATGATGTTAACACCGTCTGGTCTGGTCTTGAACACATAAGGCTCGTTGTGAACTTGGACATTCTTGGATCCAATGTGAGCTTGAGCAGCCAGCAGCAACTGGGCGTCCTCCTGAGTAAGGTCGAAAACGGAAGACATCTTGACTTGTCTCTTTCCTTGTTGAATTTGTTGGATTGATAAATATAAAATTCAAGAGTGGGAAGAACACAAAAAATTTAAAGGCTTTTGATGAACTTTCTCTCTCCCTTTAGTTTTGTCCTTAAAGATTTGTGATTATTTCAGTGCGATTTGAGAGTCGCTCAGGTGTTGAAGCTGCGAGTCTCAATGTCTACAAAACGTGAGTGGGTGCGCTCGATCTGAGTGCCTCAGTAGACCAATTTCATGGTACAAAGCTCGGCTAAGCACGAAGCTAGCACTATTCAGCCGATCTAGAGTAAATGTGAGTATGGTTAAAAACATTTTGGGCTAAAAGCAGTCACAACCTACTAAACTGCGAGATCTTCCGATCGGCGATCGGCGATCATCCCTCATCCTTATCTCCAGAATTATGCCAGATCTCCAGATCTGTAGTTGGGATATGGTAGATCCAGTTTGAGCTGTAAACACAGTGATCTCTGATTACAGGCCCGAGCTAGACCTATGAGAACACGCCACCAAATGGGTTTGGTGAATAGCAAAGCTTGTACATGAGGTCTTTAGTCTCCAGTGTTGGCACGAGGAGACTACGTTTCTGAGGCATTATCTTTGAGGGACAATGACGCACTAGCATTAGCAATGGCACAGCTAACTTTCAATGGGAGATCCGGTGTGTTAATGTGGAGTTTAATGAATCATCCGGGTTCAATGTTGGATTCTAGGCTTGAGGGCCGCGAAATGGAGATGAGGTGCCCCGGCGCGATCTGGCAAGATTTGGCAAGATGTAACTTGATAAGATCAAGCTTCCCGATCGGGCTGGCAGATAACTCCAAAATTCAATGGGATCCCACTCACAGAATCACCATTCTGACGGGGCGGCGAGCTCCAATCTGAGGATACCTTAGTTATTCTACTTGAATGTGCAGGTAATCCCTGTCGCCAAGGCCCCAAGCCTTAGATAGGGTGCTTCACGGTAGCGGCTGTTTAGCTTTATTGTCCCTTTACTTTTATTTTGAAGCAGACAGCGGCTTCGTCCATACATCAGAGTGCCGCTGTATGATTAACTCTTTGCCCTAACCTATTCACACTGTCAGCTCTGGCCCATTTAAGTTCTAACAAACTGGCTTTTCTTGTTATATGCCGTTACAATAGTTAAAAAGTAAGAAATCACGTGCGTTGCTACGTGACGCGCAATTAAGTTAGCGATGCTGCATGCAGATCGCACAGAACGTAAACAAACCTGAGACCCGCAACCCGTCCGCAGCAGCTAAATCTATAACGTTATAAGAACTCACAGACATAATTCGCATCATTTCGAAGTTTGATAGCTTGCTTGCTTAAACCATCAAAAGACAAGCAGCTACGTCGGGACAGAGCTCGTCGGGAGACTTGTGAAAATTGCATTATTTACTGCATCATGCTTGTTGGTTAGTGTCGAAAGCACCTGTTGACTAGAGATTAGGATTTCAGCATCTTGCTGCATACCTTCTCATCCCCACTTTGGAAAAAGTTTGGAAGAGTGGGTCTAGAAAGGACAGCCTAGTGGAAAAATGCCTACTTCACCAGGCAATTTAACCGGCCGCGGGGGTAGCTTCTCTCCGTCAGTCACATTCACAGCAATTGAGCCGGACCAAGCTGCAAGCAACTATTTCTTATCGCAATTGGCGAAGCGTCCTAGTAAATCTGAGGAAGATACTCTTGGTAATGCCAATGGCTTTGCGGGCTTGGAACAAGGGGGCGGGACTCCCGCTAGCATTGACTCTTCTACATTTACTGCATTGACTGCAACTACTACAAGATCGGCCCCACCGTCCCCGACCCACCCAGCAGAGGTACACGAAGCTAGTCATGCATTCGGGACCGGAACGGCCTCAAATCAACCACAGCCATCAAGTGGCTATTTCAGCATCAACCCACAAGAAACCTCAAACAATAACGTTGTTCGACGGGTATCAACATCGGCTGGTGCAACATCAACAAACTCACCAGCTCGACCTCCCTCCCCCTTGCGCAGGGAGTACCGCCCCTTAGACGAGATCCCCATCTTACCTCCCCCACGGTTATCGCAGGCTTTAGTGCCAAGCTCAAGAGCCGTGGAGCTATCCGCTGCTACTATCACTACTGGTGTCACTCCAGCTACAAGGGTCTCTGCAGAAGTAGTGTCGCATTCTAGTAAGGTCAGGTCGCGGTCACTTTCGCCCACTGCTGTACAAGCACAGAGGCTTGCGCCATCCCTCAAAGATAAGGATAAGAGACGGGTGCAGACTACTACGATTCTCAATTTCGAAGTGGGCTCTATAAATATCAAATTTGATTGGTCCGACATCAAATTTGTACTTGGCATTCTGGTGGGCATAGCACTTACGTTATCGAAACCCACGCTAGACGCGATGCTGTCAAGAATATCAAGTTTTACCAGCTCGGTTGTCCACGCAGGGGCCCTGTGCACCTTGGTTGGGAGTGCCATGTGGATAACGTACATGATTGTCAGCCAGCGTTGGAAAGATAGCACGGCAAGCCAGAGAGCACAGCGACCAAAGCATGGCAAAAGAGCTCGGACGTTATCATTCCCCGAGTCCGGCACAGCACCTAGCCCTCCTTTGCATCACCAGTTGCCAGCTTCCCCTTCCTCTCGCAGGCAAAGCAGCTCATGGATACCGTCAAAAGGCTCGCCTATGCCGTCAACTTCCCCCGAGAGAAAGCCGCCGGTACCGCCACAACACAGCCAGGTACATGCATTCAGGCCATACCCAGATAGACGAGAGAGAGAAAGGGATAGCCGGGGCCGTACTCAGTCATCACCCAATATCACACCTACCGGCTCAGCTCTTTCAAGTCCCCAAAAGTCCCCAGAGACACCCCGCTCTCAGCCGCGACATCGTCACCATCTATCAGACGAATACTCTATCATAAGTGGAGATGACTTGTCCCACCTTGAGCGACCAATTGGTCAGAGTGCGTTCAGGATACAGTCGTCGCACCCAACACCCCAATCATCCTATTAACTTATTAGAGCTGCTACAAAAGGCAACGGAAGCTGAACAGTGGGCAAAGAGACAGTGCCCTTTGCTCTACCCTTTATAGTAATCTTTCAATAACATTAAACAATATGTCCTGTTATGAAAACGACCATCCAGTCGTTCTCAAACAAGCATGCACATATATACAGCTGCGTAACATGTATATATAAATCAGGTAAGAAAAGAGAGTGTCGCCTAAGTTCCAATGTTGAGTCCAAATTGTCGACTAACCAATTCATTGTTCCCAAATACACAACACTCAGTCTCCCCTGGCCCGACTTCAATAGGTGAATTTGCCATGTAGTGGCTTCCTTTTTAATCTTTTTTCAATCTTTCGTTGTTTCTCTTTGTGTTCATTCGTTCGTTCATTCCAATGATTCCAATGTATGGCCCTCGAATTTAATGAACCTCGCCCTGGGAGACAGGAATCTCGAAAGCAACCTGCTTACCGGTAAGCTTGTTGTAGACGGAGCCGAATGACTCAAGCTTGTAGTCAGTGGACGCAGTGTCCTTGGAGTCCAACAAGACCTTGAGGAGCTTGGAGCCTCCAACCTGGTATCTAACACGCTTGCCAACAATCTCAGTAGGGAAAACCAAGTCCTCAAGCATGGCGTCATGGACGGCAGTCAGAGTTCTTGATCTAGGTCTCTTCTGGTTCTGCTTGGATCTCTTTCTGCTAGGCTTGGGCAGGATGCGTCGGTCGGCCAAGAAGAGGACGTGTCTGTCTGAGAACTTCTTCTCCAACTCACGGACGAGTCTAGATTGGATCTTGTGGTAGGCTGCGAGGGAAGGAACTGGGACGAAGATGACAATAGCCTTCTTACCAGCACTAATCTCGAACTCCCTGGCGCTCTTGAATCGCAAAGGTCTGAGTTCACTCTTCAAGTCAGAAGAAGAGCCCTCGAGGTCAATGAAGGCCTGAGCAACTTGAAGCTCAAGCTCCGTAGGAGCAGTCGACAGAATCTTGTTGGCAGCAGACATGGTTATTCTGTGTATGTGTACCCTTGTTGTGGTGTGGTTGAGTGATCAAAAGGTCAATGAAGAATTGAAGATTATAGAGTCTGTTTGTCAATCCTCCCAAAGCTTGCACGAGTCTGCGTGGGCTAATCGAAATTTTTCGAGTTTGCCGCATAGGGGCTCCAGGCTGTGGCCAATAGCCCGTGCTGAAATATTCGTAGCGATTGAGGCTTTCGCTCGACAAAAGCGAAGATAATTTAAACTTGTGACTGCTTTTTGTATCACGTGCGCTTATTGAGAGATCACGAACTCCTGATTTTTCACGTGACAGGAACCCATCGATTCAGGGGTTGATCATCGATGGCGCGTGGATCGATCTGCGCGTGGTAGAGCGAGACTGTAAGGAGTTCACACGGCCAGGCCCAGGACTCGCATCCGCACTATATCAAGACGCGTCGAAGATTACTTTTCAAAAAATCTTGTATCAACTCTATAAATTATAACTGCCTTCAAAAAAGAGCAAGCAGAGGGAGAGCAAGCAATGCGACGGAAAACGCAGGTGGTGCGAGTGACATAGCTGCGTTCTTCTTCTTGCTGGTACCTGAGGCCTTACTGGTACTGGCAGAAGAGGAACCAGAGGATTTAGAGGCACCGGAAGTTGACGAAGACCCAGACGAAGACCCAGACGAAGACGACTTTGGAGACGACGAGGTAGAGGTGGCGGGAGCATCACTACTACTGCTGCTCTGTGAGCCGTCGGGAATAGTCTGCTCATTAAGGCCCTGGCCGGGACCAGCTCCATTTTTGATGTAAGTCTGAGCGCCAGAAGGCATGGCGGGCAAATCGGTGCCCTGAACTTCCCAGACTCCCTCTTGGTAAGCGGGGCAATCGGCAGGCACTCTAGAAGCGGATGCACCAGCCGTTCCAGTGGGGTCAGACGTGCTGTTGAGCATCTTGCCAAGGTTGTAGAAGTCTTGAAGAGGAGTGACCTTGTCACCTGTGATGTTGACTAGACCATAGTTGGAGGCTTCCTGCGAATACTCATAGACAAGGCCACCAGAGTAGACAGGAGACATCTCGTCCGAGTAGATGGTGCTGACCTCGGTGAAGGGTCGTGGAGTTTGCTTGTTGCACCCGTACTCGGAGAAAAACATGGGGATCGAGTAGTTACCATAGGCTTCCACGTTGGCCTGGTACCCGGAGATGGCAAAAGAAGAGGGAGAGCACCACGAGTAGTCATTCATACCAAACATGTCGATACGCTCGCTCTCGTCACCACAGTTAAAGTAGCACATTTGCTCCCATCGATTGTCACTGATGTCTGCGGCACTGTACCCAACGGGGATCTGACGCTTGGATTGAGCCTTGATGTACGCCTTCATGTCTCTAACCACTGCCTTGACATAAGGAGCGGGCGCGGTGGTGTTCAAACTGTTGATAACCTCATTAGCGGCGAAGAAGCCGAGGGTGTTGTTATAGTCCTTGAAAGAGTCAACGGTAGCGAAGATTGCTTGCAAGTATCTGGCATTGTAAGAGGGTCCGGGGTATTCTCTGTTGATCGAGACCTTGGGAGTGTTCACGTCCAAAAGCAGATAGATTCCAGCATCTGCCAGTGCGTTCATGCACTCATCGTGGTCCGCGGAGTTGTCGACCGTGTAGACTCGGATAGTGTTGAGGCCCAGTTGCTGGAAGTACTTGATGTCTCGCTTGCAAGTATCCGCGTCAGCCAGTGGGTCAGCTGCCTGTGAGGATCCACCGGGCTGATAGTCCACTCCTCGGATATAAAACCTTGAGTTTCCCTGGTAGAAGGCGTTGCCCTGAATAGTGATAGCGTCGAGGGCGCACACAGCTGAAATGGCTCCACCGAGGGCAGCCAAAGAAAGACTCAACTTCATTTTGAGTTCGAGCTTCCGAAAACAATCAAAAAAAAAGGTCTAGGGTATAATTAGGGAGCCTGGGAAAGGTGAGAAAGTGAAGGCGATTCAAACAGCGACCAGTTAGTCCAAGCACTAGTCTAAACTGTCAACAAACGAGTGTGTGCTCTGAGAGTGAGAAGCGAAAGAAGGGAGGCTTGCGAATTGCCTGTGGAAAAACAGCGAGAGAAAGTCAACCGTCCGAACTTGTAACAAAGTCACTGGAGTTGTTTCTTATCCCAAGAAAAAAATGTGCTTCTGCAACCAAATAGTCGTTGACGAGAAGAGCTTTTGGTCCTTGGAACAAACGAAAAAGTTGATCTGTATTGTGTTGGTTATAGCCTCTGCACCGACTGAAAATTGCAGCCTGGTCACACAAGCAGCCGTGTTATGGGATCTCGAGTGTGTTTGTTGTGATTTCCACCACCAATATCATCGATCCGGCCGGTGCATAATATGTATCGGCATGTGCATGTGCTGCTGCGCCGGCTCGTCCCTTTTGCCTAATGTCAACTACAAAAATAGAATACAATCTTAGACCAGGCACAGGGAAACATCCCCAACGGCTTTTTTACGTAATATCAGAAATCTGAGTTTTAACGAATAAGCTCAACAGGGTTATGGTTCTGTGGGGATTAAGCTCATCTGAGCTTCCGAGTCATGTCTCAAAGATTGACCGGTCTAGTAACGAGAGGGCCATGGCAAAGTTTGCTTAGTTATAGTATGACTACTGTCACAATTTCGGGCCAAAGTGGCTTGGTGAAAATAGGCCTGACCTTCTGTAGTCATTCAATAAACGAGGAGCCTTATGATCCTTGGCAACTAAAAAAGCGTGCGCATCCAAAGGACAGTGCTTTTCTTGAGCTCACTTTCTCAAAATATCCGAAAAATCAGATCTCTAATTGACTGTGCGAGAGCAGAGTTATGTGAATAACTAACAGTCTCAAAACTATGCTAATTGTTCTCAGTTCAACCTCTCTTGGCTCTCGAATGGCGCCAAGAAGGAGGGAAGCGCAGAAACTTCCCTGAATCGCTTGTAACCTTATTGGAGTTGCACCATTTACTCAGATGTCACGTTTTCAGAGATTTCTTCGACACTCTCGTTTAGGGAGTTTTCATGTCCTCCGGTGGCACTCTCTGCCTCTAGAGACGCGGGAAGATTGTCCTTTGAACCGGAGCTGGCCCGCAGCTCAGTAGAAGCGTCCACAGGACACTGACTGGCAACTTCTGTCTCTTGAGTCAACACAGGTTCGGGCAAACGCTGAGTAACCTCAGGCAAGCTTTCCACAGCCTCATCAGAATCGTTCGCTAGACCAGTGTGTGGTTTTTCTCCACCAAGTAGCGTTATTTCATCACTAATAGAACTTGGTTCGGCATCATCAAATCCCACGGCCTCTATGTTCTCGGCTTTATGTTCACCTTCATCAGGGCGAGACTCCACTGGAGAACCTTCGGCTTCCCGGTCATTTGCATCATCTAGAAGAGTGTCTGCAGCTTCACTATTGGCAGATACAGCAGAGTCCACGTCCTTAGCTAGACCATCTGCGGCAGGCTCGGTACCCTGTAGCTCTGTAGAAAGATTCTCCTCCGTAGCTGCGTCTTCATCGCCCTTCAAGCCCGACAGCTCTGGGTCCTTCACTGGAGTATCCTCAGACTCAAAGTCCCAGACTGATTGTACCACGATTGACCAGCTACTCTTGGCCTTCTCCGGAAGCCTCCTACCCTTGGGACCCTTGACCCTTCCACGCCGCGCCGGATCAGGGCCACCCGTAGACCCAGTCGTTACGTCTTCACTGCTGTCCTTCTCTTGTGAAGCATCAGAGGGGTTCCTCGAAGTTGGCTCACTTCCTCCATCCAGATCCCGGCCCTCGCTCAATTTTCGGCGCTGTTGTCCGGGAGGCGGAGGTGGGCCCTTAGCCAGCATATTATTCAAATCATTGAACAATGAAGAACGCAACGCACCTACACGACCGCCTGCACCACCAAAATTTGGCTTGGGTCGAGTAGGCGGTGGCACTTTCTTTGGTTCAGCAGGCTTACCATCGGTGTTTCCCTCGCTCAAAAATGCAGGAAGAGCTGTGCTCTTGGCTTTAAACGGCCTTGAGGTGGAGTCAACGGGGGGAGGCGACTTCACGGGCCTGGTCTTTGGTACTTCCGGCCCGTAGGAGCTGCCGCGTGAAACTGGTCTCGGTCTGGCCGGTACTACTGATTCTAAGGGCTGCTCCTTTGATGTTTCTCCTTGTGGCTGTGTCTGCTCAGGTGCTTCTTCCTTTGTTTCTGCTGATGACACGGAGGTCTTCTTGGGCCTAGAGGGAATTTGAGGCAACGGCACAGCCGAGTTCGTTTCTAGCGGTTCCTCCGTTTCATTGAGTGTGTCTTGGCTCTTGATGGGCCGCACAGGGCTTGATGGTGCATTGGCAGTCTCTTGCGTAGTGGTGGTCTGCTCTTTTTGAGGTTGATTCGGCTCCGTGGCAGCTATTTCTGGGCCCATAGATTCCGCAGAAATTGCATCGTTTACACCAGGTTCTTCTGTCGATGCCTCCTCGCTTGCATGCATTTCTGAGACGTCCTTTTTAGAAAGCCCTGACGCGGGAATGGCAGGAACCTCCTCACTTTCTGGGGAGATAGGGAGCCCCTCTTTTTCAGATTTTACGAAGGGCTCAGCATTCTTAGTGGGTCCGGAAGACGGAATTTGTGGGACAGATGCTGCCCTGTCAACATTTGAGTCCTCTGACTCAGACTCCTTGCTACCTTGCAAATCGGAATCTGTAGTTCCTTCTCTTGGTGATCTGCTTGAGATTTGAGGAAATGTCTCCCCCTCAATCGGTTGTATGCCGCCTGAACCGATCAATGGCTCCTCAGGAGCTTCAGCAGAATCAGAGCTTGAAGCCAACTCAGGGGTAGCTTCTGTTTTAACTGGCCTTGCTGGTATGCTCGGCATTGCGGTAGCTTCGACCTTTGAGGACTGTGGCTCTTTAGCTAGAGGTCTCTCCGGTATAATTGGCACCCCTTGAGTCGGCTCCCTGGATTTTGGGCGACTCGGAACCTCTGGGAGCGTCTCACGCTCGTGTAAAGCTCCCTCCACATCGTGACTTTGAGGAACACCCTCAGCAGTAGCCGGCTTGTTCACACTTGACTCGTCGGCACCAATTTCAGCATCGTCAGTGACCCCAACCGCTTGCACTGCTTCCTCGTCAGCAGCTTGAGATGAAGATTGACTCGAAGTACCCGGCCGTGCAGGGATATGTGGGAATTCCAGTTGCTGCGGTGTTGTTTGTTCCCGCGATGACCTCCGCTTCTTTAGGCTAGGTCTGGCTGGAATAACCGGTACATCACCAGCAATTGCAGCGAAAGGAGCTGGAACTTTGTCATCACCACTTACCAGTGATGATGACCCAGATTCACTATCGCTGCTCTCCTTAGGTTTGCTTGGTCGTTGCTCAGGTACCTTCGGTATCTCCCCCTGAATATCAACCCCGGTCAATTCATTGCTGTCCGGCTAAATTATGATATTAGAACTCAATTTTTATGAGAGACTATCGTAGAGAGAGCCACCGCTTGGTCATGCTGTTCATAGGCTTACTGTTTCGCTTCTAATTTGCGAGGGACGTGGAGGTATCTCCGGCATCTTGTTTGTTGTTGAAGTCAAGGTTGTTGACTGTCGCGGCCGCTGTGGAGCTTAATTACGGCGATCTATGGCCCCACGTCACACAGTAACTGCTTGACTTTGGTACGAGTTTATCAGATGATACGAGCGCAGCTTTGAATATCCCTCTTTGACCACATGCCATTCCTGCTTCGAACACGCGCAGCTGTCAAATTACAGAGTTCAGGTCTCGGTCACGAATGATCCTTGAAGCTGTTCCGAGGAACTCAGCACGACATTAAGAAATCTCTCTAGTTATATAGACATACATAGAACGAACGTTTTCCATCATCTCTCGCACGTCACCCATACTTTTAACCAGAGTAGTTCAGTCTGAAAATGTCATTGAACACATAGTAGGATCCTGCCTCTGGGATCAAATGGAAAACCTGAGAGTAACGTTGAGGGTTTTGCTCCTCGTCAATGAGCAAATCACCAGTGACCATAACAATAACATCACCGCTAGATGGAGAAGCGGGCTGAGCGTCAAGAGTGGTGATTCTGTGAGCGACTTTCTGGAATGGAAGCGATGTAAGCTTCTCGACAATATCCTTGGTTCCTTGGACTTGAGTGGTCTCGAAAGTCAGCATAGAATGGTCTCGCTATCGAAGTTAGTACACATGTATCAAATTGCGCAACGCGGGCCTTTGCGGTGAGATCACAACCCCCTCTCAAAGTTCAATGCCACATACGTAAAGATTACCGAGTTGAGTTCTATCAGCGTCGAACTGCTGGTAATAAAAGCTCGTAAATTGTTCTGCAAGGGAAATTCCGGTTAGCGACACAGCTCATGGCGATTCTTTTTAGGCATTGGCCAGATAATTCGACATACGAGCTAGCTCCTGGAAGTTGACTAAACATGTTAACATCAATGCATTCTCACGTCAGAGTTCTCTTCTGCTCAAGTTTTGTAGCTTACCAGACATGATGTAAGATGGCTGGCCGTGACTTCGAAAAATGAGTGCCGGGAAGTACAATAACAACAAATGTAATGTCCACTTTGTAGCTCACGCTAAACTGGGTCGGGGCTTCGAATTGTGAAAAACTGGTGTGTGTGTCTTTTGGTGGTGCTTACGTGATTTTATTGGAGAATCAGACTGACACTCCCAGGAATCATGATTCTAAGCAAAGCGTTGTTTTTATAATGAGCGGGCCACGCCAGTGGCCTTAGCCTCATCTCAGCCTAACGTCACTAAATAAGGTCCAACAGTTCCAATGCCGTAACACTACCCGCGCCGGACATTATCAGAGATCGCCCCTGCTTCCCGAGTCTGTCAACATTCGGGGCCCACCCACCTACCACGTTTGAGAGATTACAAAACAAAAGTGGCGGTTTCCGGGTTGTGACGTGCAAAGGCTTGAGATTGCTGTAATTTGGGAAGAAGACAAAGCAAAATGGAGCCGTCCGACATTAGTATCGGAGACGAGCTGAAGGACTCCTTCAAGACCGTTGATGGCTGGGTCCACAACGGCATAAAATGGTTAGAGGACATTCAGGCATTCTATCGGGAACGGTCACTCATAGAGAAAGAATATGGCTCAAAACTGACCCAATTGAGCTCGAAGTACTTCGAAAAGAAGGCGAAAATAAGCACCAACTTGAGTGTTGGTGATACCCCACAGGTGACTCCCGGCTCTCTCGAGAACGCTTCGCTAGTCACCTGGACGGAGATTTTAAACCAAACGGAGCAGATGGGAAAGGAGAGAGGCCGGCTGTCGCGAGAGTTCGGCATCCAGATAGCTGACCAGCTCAATGGGATTGAGCAGCGTTACAGCGATTTGCGCAAACGGTACGAGCAAACCTATGAGAAATTCGTTGAAGATCGCGACGACCATTACAGCGAGCTGAAAAAGGCCAAGTCTCATTACGACGCTGCGTGTCAAACCATGGAAAACCAAAGGTCCAAAGCATCAAAGAGCTATGACCGTAGCAAGGACCGAGCTAATAAAAAAGCAACCGAGAAGGAGGCCGCTATGAATGACGCGAAGAACGTCTACCTGATCAAGCTTAACATTGGAAACAGAATGAAAGATAAATTCTATCATGACGATCTGCCCGAGCTCTTGGATGGTCTGCAGAAGGTCAATGAGTCTCGAGTAAGTATACTCAACCAATTCTGGAATCAGTCCATCGACTTGGAGCGAACAAGCTACGAGCAGTGCATCAGTTCTTTAGGTCTCATGTCCGGTATAGTCGAGCAGAACCACCCCCCACTTGACACTGCCATGTTTGTGAAGCACAATCAAGTGGCCAATTGGAAGGAGCCTGACGATTTTGTTTATGAGCCAAGTCCTATATGGCACGATGATGAACAAATGATAGTCGATGATACTGCTCTGAAGTTACTCAGAACTAAGCTATATGACGCTTCTAAGAGACTATCGGACCAAACTGCGAGTTCAGAGTCAAAACTAAGCAAGTACAAGGACATTGCCGAGAGGCGAAGCACTGAGACAACCGAGAGGCCCGGACTGTATGTGCAACTTTTGGGCAGCCATCTTTCGGCTCTCGAGTCGCTGATACGCGCTGAGACGATCCGAATAGCCACGGAAGTTGAGGCGGAGACTGTGACTATGGCAACCTCAGGCAAGGATCTCTCGTCTGTGCCAGTTGAAATAACTAAAAAGAAGGGTCTTTTCGGGAGAAAGATGAAAGTGACAACTACGACTCCTGGTGCTCCAATTGAGCCAGTCTCGACCAGCTCAGACCATCATGGCGGTCATAGCTATAACAAATTTATGCCTTTCAGAAGGCGTGGCACTAAAAAGGAGAAGTCTGGAACTGGGGCCGGCTCATCGTCGTCTGGGCAGCATCAATCTACTGCCAGGGCTCTATACGACTATGCTGCCTTGGGAGATGACGAGCTGAGCTTGACCCAAGGAATGGATCTCCTAGTTCTGGAGCCAGACGATGGCAGTGGATGGGTGAACGTGAAGTCTGGCAGCAGTGCGGGCCTTGTACCAGCGACATATATTGAAATCTCCGAGAGTATTTCTCCGTCGCCGTCACGGAACTCAATTGCATCCTCCGCGAACACTGGAGGCAAGAAACAAGGGCCCTCGGTGGCCCCGAAACGCGGAGGCAAGAAAATATCTTACATGATAGCCTTGTATGACTATGATGCTCAGGACGACGATGAGCTCACTATTAGGGCTGGAGATAAAATTCAGGTGATCAGTGAGGACCAAGGCGATGGATGGACCCTAGGTGAGCTCAACGCAATGTCTGGGACATTCCCGACTACTTATGCAAAGCTTCAGCAAGATGCATGAGCTACCCAGCCGGAAGGTCTCTCACCACTCCTAGGTCTCTCACCACTCCTAGGTCTGTCGTCAAAAGTGTATTGATTGTGGACATCATAGGACAGCGCTATGTATGATGGACCCAAAGTGGGTCCAAAAAAAAAAAAAAAAAAATGCTAAGTGTGGATTTACACAGTGTAACCAAAATGAACGGTCAGTCCCTTTCTGCACGGCAAATGCTCGAAAGGCTGTCCTGTTTAGAGCTCAAGTTCAAATAGAATTAGCCTTTTTATTTGCTTATTTGAACGGGCCCGGTGACTTTTATAGCATTGAGCATGAGCATTTACATTCATTTTGCTGTTCCAGTTGCCAGGATTGCTAGTGTCGATTCCATGGCATAGCCAAGAAGTGCTTGGGTGCCTGCTTCTGCGTAATACGGAAATTGGCCCGTCTCGCCCCAAGTAGCGCATTCCTTCCGGCAGGTAAAAATTCGTGCAGCCCCTGTAGCTCCCAAAAAAAAGGAGTTAGTTGATTTGTCCGAAGCGCGCTCCATATATATAGCATTTGCAAGAAAGTCAGGGCGTTTTACTGTTTACAGCTCACATGAAGATCGAACAATGGGGCTTGGATGTGCTGCATCGATCAGATTGGAGCTGATAACTTTAATACGATGCAAATTAACCGATCTCATTATGGGCAGCAGCATCGAGTCCGACAAGCTGGCCGCGACTTCGTTAGCGTGTGCGTGTGCACTTTGGGAGTGTCCGTGCCTCCTCGCTTTGATATGCTAAATTATTCACCCTTGAAATTGCACATTTCTCGTACTTTTTGCTACCGCTACGTCAGCGCTATTCAATTACTCAAGGCCCTGGAGAGTAAGAAACCTGCTTCTTGTTGAGCTTTGCACTGGGTGTTTTTGAGGCTGATAGGCAGATTCGGCAGCGGCTGGAAGGATTCTAGACAATACCCGCTCTTCACGCTCCTTTTTCTTACTGGTCATATTTCCTTTCCCCTGGGATTTTTAGCTTACTCACAGGCTGGGTTATTCAGACTATACTGCATTTGAGCTTCTGTCTCTCTCTATCCTTTAGTTTCTATTGCTTTTGTTTTGTGCATATATTTAAAGATGGGTCTGTCAATGTCAAAGATCATGGTAAGTAACTTTCAGGCGTGATTTGGACCGAGGAACCTATTATTAACCGCTAGGACTTTAGTCGAAACTGTTCGGCAACAGGGAAATTCGCATCTTGATGTTGGGGTTGGATGCTGCTGGAAAAACCACCATTCTTTACAAGCTGAAACTAAATCAGGGGATTTCCACAGTTCCTACAGTTGGGTTCAATGTCGAGACCTTGACTTATAAGAACATCAAATTTAACGTATGGGATGTCGGTGGACAAGAAAAGATCAGGCCGCTATGGCGACACTATTTTACCGGTACCCAGGGTCTGATTTTCGTCGTTGACAGCGCGGATAGAGCTAGGATAGACGAAGCCCGACAAGAGTTGCATCGAATTATTAACGACCGCGAGATGAAAGACGCCCTTTTGCTGGTGTTTGCCAACAAGCAAGATCTGCCCGACGCAATGCACCCTAAGGAGGTTACTGAGAAGCTCCAGCTGGATACCCTCAAGGGACGAACCTGGTGCGTAGTAGCATCCACCGCAAAAACTGGAGAGGGTTTGGTCGAGGGCCTCTCCTGGCTATCCACAAACATTCCGGAGGAAACTAAATAAACCTCAAACACTAGTTTCTCGCTCTTGCCTATGTTGTATTTGTTCTTATAGTGCCATTGTGTTGTATTTCTTTCAGCTCTTTTCTTTGATTTGGCCGATTGTACAATCTTCGGCTGCCGAGCTAAGTGCGCAGGTGCTCCCAAGCGGTGATGTACTTGCTTACTGCCAATCAACAAAGGGCCGTGGCTCCATAATCCCCGCATAAGTGCGACGAGCATAAAGTTCGAGCACTTGCTCGGCTGACTCCGGCAACTCCTCTCCACGTTTATTTATGTCTGAGCAAACGATTGTGTACGGTGCGAGTACCGCATAGTCCGCGATAGTCACGTCGTCTGCAATGACTACACAGTCCTTAATTACCACCAAGCGTCCAATCTTGACATTGTTGCCTATATAGACATGAGAACCGATTGAGGCCGCGTGTATCTCCGAGTTCCTGCCCACGTGAACGAACGAGCCAAGTTTCATGGGGCATCGGATCTCTACCCCTAGCGAGTTCGACATTCGAGTACCGGGAGTCAGTGAGCATGAGTCCTGTAGGATACAATACCTGCCAATGGTGATTATAGGTGAGACCCCGCCCTTTCTGGCAGCAGAAGTCGAAGACGATGGCTTGACCGGAACGCCGTCATTGTTTAGATCGCCCCGGAGCACCACATCAGGCCCTATAACACACTTCCCTCCAAGTACAATAAACTGCAACCCCTTGATCTTGTGTTTGCGGGAGATCCTATTACCGGTTTCCTAGTTCAATTAGATCCTGTGACTTGGGGTCTCATTGCTCTCACACCTACAGTTTCGATAAAGTCGGGCATCGTAAATCCGGTCGTGCTAGCCTAATCCTTGATACATTGCAGAAGTAAATAAGCCGATCCCTAGTGCTCAAGTCTGGTTATATGCTCTAGCAGACAGCGCGTCCTTTGCCTGAGACTGCACCAAAGGGTCGTTCAGATTGTTTTGGAAGCCAATGAAATTAAGCCGATTGGTAACTTGTGGACGCTGTGCAGATCTTGACATTTACTGTATGTCCAGCTCAAGGCATCAAATTACGCGTTTTCCCCAATTGAATTTAATTTAACGTGTCAGACTCAGATCACGGCAGCTAAAACCCGCCCTGAGATTTAGGTCCACAGCTAGAGATCAGAGAAAGGCTGTCTTCTAGACACGACATAGCAAAAAGAACCAAAAAGTTTTTTGCCAAAGTACGAGTAATTAAAAAAGAAAATGGCTGAGGGTGTTTTCAGACTGAACTGTGGAGCTCAGTCCTATGACTGGGGCAAGCTTGGCGATTCTAGTGCAGTTGCTCAGTTCAAGAAAGCTGGCGACAAGGAGTTCACTGTTGATGAGAGCAAGCCGTACGCGGAGCTGTGGATGGGCACACATCCTAGTGTCCCTTCAATTGACGTGACTTCTGGCAAGAAGCTTAAGGATATTGTTGACTCCAACCCAGTAAGCACTTTGGGAGAGAGCGTCATCAGCAAGTTCGGTGGTGGAAAGGACTTGCCATATCTGTTCAAGGTACTCTCCATCAGGAAAGCTCTCTCAATTCAAGCCCACCCAGATAAGGCGCTGGGCAAAGTGCTTCATGAGAGAGATCCCAAAAATTACCCTGACCCCAATCACAAGCCTGAGATGGCTATTGCTGTAACTGAGTTTGAGGGCTTCTGTGGTTTCAGACCACTGGAGGAGCTTTCCGAGTTCTTGAGTACCATTCCAGAGCTGGTCGAGTTGATCTCCGTTCCTAAAGCTGAGGAGTTCAAGAAGGTTGCTGCAGACTCCTCCAGCACTGACGAGGATAGAAAGAAGGTTCTTCATTTGATTTTCGAGGCACTGATGCGGAGCAGCGACGAGGCTGTCAAGGACGCCGCCTCTCGATTGATCCTCCAAGCACAGGAGAACAATATTACTTTCGGTGGGTCTGCTGGCGGCCCTGAGCTTGCTTCTTTGCTCCTGAGGCTGAACGAGCAATTCCCCAATGACATTGGTCTGTTCTGTGGTGGTCTACTGCTCAACTATGTCAAGCTTTCACCAGGCGAGGCAATGTTTCTGCGTGCTAAAGATCCCCATGCTTACATTTCAGGTGACATCATCGAGTGCATGGCTGCTTCTGACAACGTGGTCCGTGCCGGTTTCACTCCAAAGTTCAAGGATGTTGATACTTTGGTAAGCATGTTGACTTACTCCTATGCTCCCGTTTTGGAGCAGAAGATGGAGCCTCTCAAATTTGAGCGCGCTAAGGGCGACGGTGAGTTCATCTTGTACGACCCGCCAATCAATGAGTTCGCCGTTCTCCAGGGAAAGCAAACAAGCGGACAAAAGGCAGCCATTGGTGCCATCAACGGACCAAGCATTATTATCAGCACTAGTGGCACTGGTAAGATCACTGCCAATGGATCTGCCCAGGACTTTGCCAGAGGCTACGTGTTTTTCATTTCCCCCGGGACCGATGTCGAGTTGGAGTCCACAGAGGGAGAGTTTACTACATACAGAGCTTTCGTCGAGTAGGTTGAGAAAGCTCACACGATTGGACAAAGAAAGATCACTGGCTCTACAGTTCTGAAAACCATTAACATAATGCAATTAATAAATATTACTAGAGCAAGACATGCTCTTCGACGGAGCTCCAGCACTTGTCTTAACGCCTACTTCTTGGCGTTTGACTTTCGCCATTTGGCAACTCTCCTCTTGAGGTCTCCCTTTGACTGCTGGTAAACGTTGAGCTTCTTGTCCCAGAACATAGCATCTATGTCATCGCCATGCTCTTCAACCAACTTAGCAATCCACTCCTGCTCACCAAAGCTCTGCGTCCTCGGCTTGGTCACACCAGATGCAGCGATCTCCTCTAATCGTTTGATAGTATCCGACACCGGTTTGTCATTATCTTGGCTGGCATTCTCATCTTCCGCCTTTCCGTACTCTACTGAGACAATGTTTCCCTCCTCGTCTCGTACAATTTTAGCCTCTTCTACTCCGTCGCTTTGTGTCTTGAGACCGCTTCGCGTAGCTCCCTTAGCGACTCCTCCAGCTTCAGACTTCAGATTTTTAGCCAAACCAATCTTTTGATAGTTCTGTGCCACGGTCAACTTTTTGTCCCAAACCTTGGCTATCAGAGGGTCGGCCACAACAACCCTTCTGTGTTTGTCTTTTGTCCGCCTGGTGACCTTCTTGGCCCCCGTCCTATTGCTTCTTCTTTGTCGTACGGTTCCCACGTTGGAGTTTCTGGGTCTTTACTCACAACTTTGTTTCGAAAAACACAAATAAAAAAAAAAAACTTTCACAAATGCCACGCCGTTCGACAACTACATCAAGGTGGCCTCGCCACCGCACGATAAAC